>RWGZ01001114.1:16275-600662 GCA_009725065.1 Utricularia reniformis | reverse complement strand
TTTACCAGGTGTTTGTAGTCATAAGTCCCCAGTGTTTATCGGTAATATTACGACATCATATCTGAATTCTTTAGAATGCTTCCCTGAAAGAAACTAATTAATCGGTCTCTCATTGCCAGTTAATATTCTACATATACCATCATTTTAGTAATATTCACAATAAAATGATCTTAGTTCTCCTTCCCGAATAGAACTAATGTAAATGTATCAAGATTCGGCCATTGGTAGTTTCCTACTAACATAATTTACTGACCGATGATATTTGTCATTGTGTCTAACCAAGTCAGCTTTCTCAAAACTTCTCTTTACAGTACAAATTATAAAACCAACGGCTCTCCAGGGAAAGGTGGCGACATAAACGATTCCTTACTCAAATATTTCAGCAAACTTTCACAAGCTGATCGACATTGAACAATATTCATTTCTATTCATCTTGCAGATGCATAAGACCAAGAACATTCCTCCCATTTCTCACAAACGCCCATCTAGGAGAGATGAACATAATTCGATACTTTCGCAGGGTACTAAAACATTCGTTCATATGTATAACATGATTGTCGACTCTTTGTATGCATTCCTTGATGTAGACTTCCAAACATTCATCGATCATATCCTTAAATATGAATCCACCTCGAATCTATCATCATACGAACTCTCCAGCTATTATTCAACTTTGGGACAACAAATTGATTCGTGATCCAATATACGTATCTTACAAGCTTGATGAGTCATGCTTGCAACAAACTTCCAACATATTCATCAATTGTCTTTTCTTTTTCCGGGAGAACTTCTGCTTCTTCTAATGAATCATTTTCAATCTATGTTGACATCTCCATTTAAACCTGAATAACATCACTATGACAATTCTCCATTTCAAACTGCTTTAATAACCGCATGTTTCATCTGCTTATCGTTTTTTTTTTTATACTTCCGAGAAGACCTCATCATTTGAATCCACTCATGTTTTCTGATAAAAGATCCACAATCCAAACTGATTTCTTCGCACTAGAGCCATACATAAGGATTTGACACATGATATTACAACAAGAAAGTGTTAACTCCGGGATCCGTTTCATCTTTCTGATACCCGAGGGGATAGGAAACTTAATCATCAAATGAGGCTTGGATACAATTCCCGAACAAACATAAAGCACCCATTTAGAATATCATTATAAGGGATGATAAGAAGATCCACCACTACGAATACCATCATTAAATTCCTCGATATTTTTTATCTCCCAAAGAGATTAGGAGAAAAACAGATCATTCAGGAGCATCAACACTGTTATTAATCTGACTAACATAAAATGTATTGTCTTGAGCTTAATAGTTCAACTCAATAATGTTGTAGGTGAATTAAGAGATCCATAAATATATATTTCCGGAAGAATACCATTCCAAATGATCATTAAAATAAATTTGAAGAAGGGGAGTTCCATAAAATTAAATTTCCGGATGAATACCATTCTGAACAATTAATAAAATATATAAATTCGATGTCCCCTTCACGATATATAACTCCAGACAAGTAACGTTGATAGATAACTCCTTAAAGGGCTTTAGAGTGATCAATTAATCACCAATGGCAGATACGGTGATGCTAAGACTAATAACCAATTGCTTGAAGTTCTCATGAATATTATTCCGGACGAATACTATTCTAGATAGTGAAGTAAATCGAACAGATGAACCCTTCACGATAGATTAAGATTAATCCGAACGAATACCATTTCGGATGATCAAGAAAGATAATTAGATGCCCTCTTCATGATATACTCCGCTACGTTCATTTCTTTACTATTTTGATCAGCGGATCATGAACGTACTGATGTTGGGAGATGACATTCTTCAGGCAATTACTCGATCCACTCTTCCAAATTCAAAACATTTTGATAAACACCAAGTAAGTAGATAGCTAATAGATGCCCTCTCGGATGAATTCCCGCTCCGAGAAGGCTCAGTAATGAGTCCCCGGTAATACATCGCCCTCGTTTCTTCCAATTATCCGAGGGTTTGGCATTGTTATCGACCCTCGATAGTGAAAAGATGCTGAAATACTCTCTACATGATTTAATCTAAGAAATATTCAAAATTTATCCAATCTACCACTAAATATTTGCCGTAACGACTTCAAGGCACCCAAATTACGAAAATGACCCTAACATCAATTTATCTGGGAATCTTCCAAAAATATTGATAATGTCATTAGGAACTTTTATATGCGCTTCCAGGGCCTATAAATTACGAAAACACAATATCCCCGGGGTGTCCGAAATATAAAATACCTCCAAAGTTGCTTTATCTCAAAATATTCAGAATACATTGGAAGGCGCTCCATAAGATTATCGGGGTATCTAAATTACAAAAATATCCCCGTGCAATATCAATAGTGATCTTCATAGTTCATTGCAAAAATAATCATCCCTTTTTAATTCGTCGCTGTGGCAGAATATCAAACCAACAACTTCACATTTTTTGTGATGTCTTTGCAATACTGTGAAATCAAATAGAAATGAACTCTAATCAACTCAAGTGTCTTCAGTCTGAAGACTCAACTCCGACTCCACCAATCAATTAGAAAAGAACCATCGTGCTCCAAATTTGTAATATTATGAGCACATTGAACACAAAGCCATGAAACCATAATCCAGATGTAAAAGTGTTTAAATCATTATTTATCGTGATATAAGAAAATAAAACCGATAGAAAACTAAGATAATCTTCGTTCCATCAAGTGTCTGCTAAGTTCCCATTGTTATAAGAAAAGACCATAAATTCCCCGTAAAGAACCAAGAAATTCTATATTTCCTCTTCGTAATATCGAATTCTCTTGCGTTTCCAATAATGAAGGAAGTCTCCATTTTCTCGAAACCTTAATACTTGTATAATATAACTCGATCTTGATTGCTATAATTATGGTAATTTCGACAATAACGATTATAAATAAGAAAATCTCTGCCATCAATAATATAATCTTATGACAAATCCAATAACATATAGGAAAATCCGTGTCATCCATACGACAATTTCATGACTATTCTGATCATAAATTAGAACATCAGTTCTAACACTTGCATGTCTCGGAGGAGACAAATTGTCTTTTCTATGCATCCAAAACAAATTCACTTCATATGTAATCTTTCCCGAGAGTTTCCGGCTATCCATAAAATTCTTTAATAATTAAATAATTCTCTGTTAAGGTGGTGATAACCAACTCAGGATGATAATACATACGAGTCCCCTAGTAAATCATTCAGAAGATACCATAAAGAATACCAACATGAAGAGATTAGCATATTATCATAAAATCCGCATCATCCCAATCCAAAAAATATAGAAATCCATCTTCTTTGGATTATATAATTTCAAATCCGAAGTAAATAAGATCAATCGATCTACATGTTCCATAACGAAGAAAGTTCATAAATTTGAATAATATGTCTTGATAAATATGTATAAATATCATAACGATCCAATAGTAAAATAATTAAATCCATACCAGAATTCTTAGATAACAAATTCTGAAAAATCGGAAGCAACATTGTTATATTTCCGCCGATAATTCGAACATTGAAATAATTACAGAAACTCATCTCCACCGTTGAGAACGTAGAACAATGTGTCGTTAATAATATACGTAAATTTCAGAATAATCCAACCGTGAAATAAAGCATGTCATATAGAATATCATAACTCAATATTGCAGAAAACTCAATCTGAAACTTTAAACGTTTGTCGTTAATTTAAAACTGAAACAACATTTAAAATCGATCTCCACCGTCTAGAACATTTACAGGTACGTCTAGACTAATATATATTAATTTCAGAAACATCCAACGGTCCAATTATGCAAACTGAATAGAATATCCGAACTGCGCATTACTTTAGAATTAGAAATAACAACCATATATTCGGATAGTAATCTGAAATCTCAATGTGCCAAAAAACTGATCTTCAACAATCAGAGGACCGAAAGATATGTGTGAAACCATGCTAAAAACTTTCAGAACGATCCAAAGGTAAAACAATGAGATTCGAATCGAAATTTCAGAATTACATATAGTAGAAAAAGCATATACGAATCGTTCTAGACCAACGTTAGTTCGAAAATCCAAACGAGCATAAAATTCGATCTTCTCCATTCAGAACTGAGATCCATATGTGAATAACAGTATACAAAAATTGCAGACCAATCCAACATTTAAATATATAGAAACACACTGAATACCAAAGCTGCGCTGAATCGAAAATATATTCGCGTTTTCCATCCAAAACTCCGGGTAAAAACTCAATGGGATTAAAAACGTCCCCACGGACGGCGCCAATGTTATCGCTGCTTTAAATCGGCAATAACAAAATTTAGACCCCTTTTACAGATAGGGGTCGAACGAAAAAGTAATACGAAAGCAAGAAGTAAAAAGACACGATTTTTGTAGATGGAAAACCTTTCTGTAAAAGAAAGAATAAAAAACCACCCTAGCCGTAGCCTTTGAATCCACTATAAATGTCAAGTTCGTAGATTTACAATAGGAGAACATGATGTAGAAAACCAAAAGAAATAAGATCATGTTTTGATGGCCGTAGTCGTAGGTTTCCACGGCGAAAAAGAAAACAATAGCGGCCTCCTCCTTAGGTCAAGAATCCAAGCTCCTTTTTCTTTTTTTAGCCATGTTTATATAGATTATTAGTCCAGCCCAATTATAACTCTCTCGGCCCATCAATAATGAAGTCCAATAAATAATGATCCATTAATATCTAAATTAAATATAAAGATTCATTAAATAAGTAACCCGGTCGAATATCACAAAAGCTATAACGTGGTCAACCATCAAATATCTTGATCTTTTGAATACCATCATCTTCTTCAATAACGACTATATAGAAATAGATACATTCTCAAATAATAAATTCTCATGGCGATATCAATGTGTCATCAAATAATAAATATCTCAGGGTGATATCAAAAGTGTATTCAAACTAATATAAAGACTAACATCAGGAACACTTGTTGTGTATACAAAAAAACTAAGTTCGAAAACGGAATAATCGTGCAAGTCATAACAACACGACTTCATGTCATAGTATTTAAACTATAGTTTAATCACATAAATCAATGTATAACCAAGTTATTCTTGGTTCTAACAACATTTATTCTTGTTTTAACAACATCAATTCAAGTTTAATTGAAATCAAAATCTTCACACCTAGAACATGTTTAACTATGTGAATAATTAGCCAAATGATATACATACAAATCACATTGTAAATTTGGTAAAACAAAGTGTATTCAAACTAAATAAAGCAACATCAAGAATACTTATCTTGTATACAACAAAAGTAAGTTCGAAAACGGAATGATCGTGCAAATCATAACAACACGACTTCATATCATATCATTTAAACTATAGTTTAATCACATAGTTCANATTATCACTATTGACCGGTGAGACAATTATGATGTCATAAGACCGCACCACCACATACCCAACTTATCATTTCCTTGGCAACCATGCATGCACTCGTGTAGCCTCTTATCTTTCCCATGCAGCCAACTTCCCGTGGCTAACACTCTCTTCAACCATTCCATGTAATTATGCATCAACTCATTTTCTATGTAAGGTTCAGGTGGCTCACAAGTGCCATGCAACTGCAGCCCCATGCATGCGTCACCTTTCTTTTCCTACGCGCTCATTTTCCATAGCCATGCATATCAGTCCATGCAATCCACATGACTACTTCAAAACGGGTTACAAAACAAGACAACCTCTGTGATGAATCATACCGCCAAGCGATCATAGATGTAAAAAAGACTTCACTGGTGCATTAAAAGACGAAAAGGCTTAATATAATTGATCCTTGAACTTTTGACATGAATCAATTGAGACATTGGTACAAGACTAAATCACGTAGTTGCATCACTAAAGTTCCTCATGTTCACATGAGTCTCCATATTTGATGTGTGGGCATAAGGACTATAGAGTCCACATCAATGAAGCAAACCTGGAAGGGATTCGGGGGCTTTGGATTGAATGCAACATGTTCTTAGACAACATTTCTCTAAGACCCCTTTCATATCTCCACTTTTCTTTGGTATGTAAATCACTTATCTAATTCTATTTTATATTTCATCACTTTAATCTCGGAAAAACTTGCTTTATACATGAATCCTTATTTACACAATGACCAACTATTAACACATGCTCTCTTTAGTCTCCTTCTTTCTTATAAAACTCTATCTTGCACATTATCCACAGCTCTATTGTTCAATCTTTTAAATCATCGTTAATAGAACGAAAACCTTTCAATCATTCCAAAACATGGCTCCTTTTTGATAAATGGATCGAAATAGTGAAATGCAACAAAAATCCGACTCGGAAAATAAGACATCATCACATCACCATGTAATTGCAGGCACGAAATGCATTCTCCCATGATTTTTTTTTTGCAACCCTCTTGACTTCTTTTGCACGTCTTCAGAATACTCACGGCATATGATAATCTTTCAATGCACTGAGATAATCTTTTTTTCACTCGATATATCATGGCACACACTAAGGCCATGTGCTCATAATTGGTCCCCTCCGGATGAAATCCCGCTCAGGGGGTTGGTTAGATGATTCCACTACCGATGACTCTTCCGGTGACACTGATTGAGTCCCCGGTAAAATATCATTTCTCTCGCCTTCTATCGCATGAGACTTACACTGTGTCACGATCTCTTCATCTACATCATTCTCTTATTGAGAATATCGAATCATCACAATATATAACATGATCTAAGCTCAGCACAAGAGCTCTCAATGTTACAAAGTCTCGGTCCTCACGGATGGTGTCAAACTGATATTGTTTAAAAATATTTTAGAGTATTTGTTTTAGATCAGTCAATTTCTTTTGTTATCTTAAGTTCAATTATTGTGGGGTCTTGAGAGATGTAGGAGGTTGGGCCCACAATGTGTGGGCTAACATCCTCGGGAGAGCGAAGCTCTACCTTTTTTTTCACTATGACAATCATAGAATAAAATTATAATTGATAGATATTAACAATAAAACGGTTAGAGAAATGATCGATTTCACTCCATCGCGCCCAACCAGCCAAAATCTCACGACTCAGAGGAGTTCTCGCGAATGGTTCAAAAACTCGAGAGTCAGGGTATCCAGGTGACGAAATCTCGCGAGTCGTGGCCAGATAACAAAATCTCGCGACTAAGCAAAGGCTCACGATTTTGGGGAGCAAAAACTCGCGAGTGGTGTTCAAAGAGACAAAAACTCGCGACCAGGCAATAGCTCATGCTTCCGCGAAATAAGATGTGAAACTCCGTAAAAAACGAAAATATGCAGAAACTTGCAAATAGACTAGGACTCGCAACTTTAGGACAAAAAATCGAGAATGGATTCAGACTCATGACTTTTGGGGCAAAAAGTCGCGAGTGTGGGGGTGAGTAGAAAATCTCGCGAGACAACAAAAAGTCGCGAGTTCCATGCCAAGTTTGATCGAAAACCTTGTATTGGGAAGCATGACAAGAGTCTGAACATTTTCGTGTGGCCTAAGGTCTTGTATTTATATAGAAATTGTACCCAATAGGTCAACTTATGGTCAAAAGCCCAGTCTTAGTCAATTTGGCTCATCCTGTCCCGAGTTGCTCTAAAACGCCAACTTTACTGGGATATGAATCGTAACGTCTCGGGTTTTCCGAAATGCATCTCGGCTGAACACTAATCACACGTAATGCCGATAAAATACAGGAAAATACTCTTGACCAGTTCCTCGTCTCAGAATAGTTAGAAGATAGCCAAAAATGTCGCGAAAACTCATCAACTAGCTCTCGAGTGCTAGATTACGAAAATACCATTGGCATCATTCTCGACAAAAATCTTACAAAACTGCTCAAAATGTCATCAGAATCCTTATACGTGGTCCCGAGTCGCCCAGATTACGAGACTATCCCCAAAATTATAATACTCCATAAATATAATAGAAAACCGAAAATACCATTTAGGCACGTCAGACGAAACCCGGGGTATCATAATTACAGAAATAGGCCCCGGCAGTATCATATATATCTATATATTTTATCATATATGTAACCAACAATATACTTCATATTTTTCCATATATGTAGCTAACACGGCTTTTTTTTAGTGTTAACTGAACGCGGCCGCGAGCTAAATATGTACAATTACAATTTTTCCCCTCACCAAATCTCCTATAAATAATCATTCATTTCAATCATTTTTACGCCATCTTCCTTCTCGTTCTCTCCATTATCCAACATATAATTATTAAGGTATAATTATATTTCTTTAAATTAAAATTATTGTATTATTTAATTGTTTTTTATTACGTTTAATTTTATTTTTTTCTAATTAGGATTTGTTTTTAAATTATATTTGTTTATGATTATTAATATCTTTTTTGAAAGTTTTGTTTAATATGTTTATAATATTTAGTATACAATTCATTTCAATCTTTATTGTAATTAGGATTCGTTTGTTATCATTTAGAAATATTTAATTTAGTATTTATGATTTTTTTAAAGAGTTGATTATTATGTTTAGAATATATAGTATATAATTTAATTGGAGTATTTGTTTTAAATAATAATTTTTTTGTAATTAGTAATATTTATTTAGTATTTACAAAAAAATATTGTTTTAAAGAGTAGTATTTGTTTAGAAATATTTAGTATATTTTTTATAATTAGGATGTTTTTAATCGTTTAGAAATATTTAGTTTATTATTTAAGATTAGTTTATGATTTTTATAGAGTATATTATTATGTTTACAATGTTTAGTATATAATTTAGTTAGAGTATTTGTTTAGAAAATTAGTTTTATCGTATAATGTTTAGTATATAATTTAATTGGGGTATTTATTTTAAATAATAGTATTTGTTTAGAAATATTTAGTACATTTTTTTATAATTAGGATGTTTTTTATCGTTTAGAAATATTTAGTTTTGTGTTTAGGATTAGTTTATGATTTTTAAAGAATAGATTATTATGTTTAGAAAGAACGTCCTGCAAAGGGTGAGGGAAGCAGGAGCCACTGCATTTTCACAAGTGTATGGGTACTGGCTTCCCCTCACTACACAAATCATGGTCATGGGTGTAGTCCACCTATGATCCAGCCTCCACGTCCTGAGACTCAGCCATCTTTCCCCCCATCCTATGGTGGAACAAGCTAGGGATGTCACTCCTATCAAGATCAGCGACCGAATCCTAAAGTTGGGCAAAGTTCGTGACAACCCCGGTATGAAACGCCACAGAATGCCCCTCGGCTTGTTCATAGTGTCCCGCCTCCATTGCGACGCGATCGTCGCCCTCGTAGAATACAGAGGGGAGGATCTAGTAATGTACCGCCGTATGATGACACTATAGATTTTGATTTTATACGATTAGTTAATATTGTTTAGAAATTCTACACTGTTATGAAAAAATTAATTATGTATATCCATGTCAGTTTGGATTGTCGTGCTTCGTCTTCGTCCTGCTCTTCTTTTTTTTTACCGCAAAGGGTCATGCCATTAAATCCATCCGGGGTTAGTCCACTTGTACTCTGGCCTTAATGAGTCCAAAACTGCATGTTTATAGGTTGATGAGAGGGTGTCCAACCAAGTGTTCTGTATGAACATGTTATATGTTTGTCGACCAATTATTTTCGCGGCTCTGATTGATGGGAGCAAGGAACCCTATATGTGTGCCATTTGGAACACGTGCATGTTTGTCGTTGGAGGTCAACAGTGTGAATGTATGAAGAACTGCTACTTCCGCTTTCTACCTCTAATTGTGCTACGAGTCTATCAGGATTCCACATTACTATACCGTGGTAATCATATTTTCTTTTTGCTCGACGGAAGAAATTTTGAGATGCAGTCGTGACGACATATGTGTTCGAAGTCATGCATCCAATTTCACGCCGACTCTCGATAAATGTTCGGTTGGCCTGATAGAACGTAGTCATGACAATCTTACAAATTGAAAGACGGCAAGCAGCTTTTAATGCCCTATTTATTGCTTCAACATGGTTAGTGGTTAGTGTTCCATAACATTTGCCCAGGTCGTGGGTCAGAGTCCACTTCACTTTGTCCTTCTCCTCTAACCATCTCCATGCATCAGGGTTCATATTCTGAATCTCCGTCATGTCATTTAGCATTTTATACTCCTTAGATCTTGCTCTCGCTCTATACGCAATCCATTTTAACTCGGAGTTTTGAATGCGCTATATAGGTTAGAGCAAAAATGTCAGAGACACCACCGATGGTGCAAGTGCCCGTTTTAGAAACCTTCCAATTCCTTCACCACTTCTAGAATACCTGCAGCTCGATCGGATATCACACATGTTTCTCGTTCCCTAATTACATAACGATCGAGGTTTTGCAATAACCATTTCCAGGCTCTGCAACTTTCGGTGTCTACCAATGCAAAAGCAACGGGGATAACGTGCCCACCACCATCGCGACCGACGGCCACAAACAATTTATGGTTATACCTAACAAATGATGTTACTTAAACCAGTCATTATCTGTCAAAGTAAAAAACTAACTACATAATTTATCATACATTCTTCCAACAATATATTGTCACATGAATGGCCATAAGCGTACACGGAAATATGTCACACAAGGTCATGAAACGGACATTTACCGATTACATATCGCTCGTAGATGAAACGGACATGTACCGATTACATATCTGATTACTCACTTCTCCAAATTGCTCTCTATTACTCTGTATTGCCACCGTCTACGAATATGAAAATGAGCAATGCAGTACTGCAAGTGAAACTTATCTTTGAATTACATCCTAACAGCAAGATGGGGTTGGTCAACGTCGTATTTCGTGTACCGACATTTTGAAGTGGGTATATCATATCACCTCTTTCAAAAGGCGTTGTCACGTGAATGAACCTCATGTCTATTTTCTCCTATGTGCATTGCAATCGCCTAACTAAACCACTGTCATTATGCACAGACCTATCTGGCTGTAGGTCGTCCTCTGGTTCAAAGTTCTCTGTTTCATCTTCATCTTCGACCACGATTTCTGGTTCTAGGTCATCATCTAAACCAGCCTCGTTCTTTTATGCCATAACTATATCACATACGCATAAATACTACACAACAAGTATTTAGACAACTTGGTATTCTAGTACCTTGCGAAGTAGACGGATTCCCACTAGGCATTGCATTGTCTATGTTCCAATAGTTAAAGCTGCTTAGGTTGTAAATGCTATCGTAGTCCGGGTAACTCCATCCATGTTCAGGACTGTTAGCGGAAGGTGTTGATGATGGAGGATAATTTAGATCAAAATTAAACCAAGAATTGTTACAGTGATCCATGAAAAACTAAATATTACCGTGGCAATTGCAACTAAATTTTTGTAACATTTACTGCAAATCGATGTCGATTACTTTTCAGTAGTGAATTTCAAAATGAATCGAGCGCGATATATAAAGATTTATTATCGGACGCGGCTGCGTTTAAGGAACTTGGCTGACCCTAAAAAAAACCCGATTTTTTTTAGCATTATTCCAACGAAAAGCCTAGCTAACACGATACTCAGTATTTTATTCCATATATTTTGTAAGTCAATTAAAGAAAGAATATTTCTCATTCGGCAATGTTGAATGTTGATCCAATTATAATTGATATCTTTGGTTGGTCGACCAATCTATCAATCCGATCGATCTTCCATGCTGGTTGATTGGACACTTATAGTAAGCTGACCTCCATTCCTAACCTCCTATACACGATATTGGAATCACATGTAACATGCACTCAACATAGACAATAAATAAGACATGTGCGATTGTTATATCCCTATACATAGATGAAGAGTTCACCTATGGATAGAGTAATGAGTTTAAATGGGTGATTATTAGAAAAATCATGAGTCACTTTCTCTGACAATATGGATTTCATTGAAATCGTAAAGTTAATCATACTCGGGTTTTAGTCAATAAAAGTGATCCACTAGAAACTTATATCTAGTAAAACAGTAAGATCTAGGTATTGAACTCTATACCCAATGATAAAACGAAGACTATTATACTAGCTTGTAGTAGATCGTGCCACATTGGTAGAAAATACTGATTCAATCGATAAAGAGAGTACGTCTGAGTTAGTTTAGTTAACTTCCAAAATTTTACTAATCGTATTTTGGATCCTAAATCACACCCAATACAATCGATTGCAACAGAGATTCGCTATACTGTACTAATGTGAACGAATTACAATCCGCATTTTACACTCTAATCATGTTTAAGTTCAAACACATTCATTTTTGTATATTTGTTCATTTTTGCTATTTCCTAAAAATTAAATAACAGAAGTTAACCCCATTGATAATATTTCTTTATAATTTAAATGGAAAATTAAGGTACCACTAGGTCAAATTCTAATGCATTGAAATTATGTAACAAGAGAAATCCTACCATTTAATTTCACCACCTGTATCGTATGTCAGCGAAGAAAAAAAGAAGATAATAATAATTATTATTATTTTCATTGTGCTCCTTGCTAAAGCCACAAGACTCAAAAACAACGATGATGGATAACCTGATCTCATCTCATCCGATAAGTAAATAAATAAATGCACAACTCCATCCTATCAAAGTTTTAATCAGTACCGCGTCGGTGGCTGTGGTCTTGCAGTCGGAGTCCAGATAACGTCGGAGTTTTGGTAAGTGGCGGTGGCGCCGGAAACTGCTCCTGGAGGAGAACCAGAAACGGTATCTCTGTTGTGTTCAACTTCAGTCATGTTGTTATCTTCTTGTTGTAATCTGTCGATTGTGGGACTGTTAAATGTGGCGGCGATGAGGTAAATAGTCCCGGCGGCGATTAATGGTCCGGTAACAAGACCTCCTACAACTTGTCCTTGTGAACCGCCTAGAAATATTGTGAACTGATCATTCCCAACGCTTGAAGGAAGAAAAGTTGCTGAGAGTGAGAGAATTGAGAATCGGCCGTGAAAAGTAATAACAGAGGCGGTGGCGGTGGGGGAAGCGGGCTGTTTTAAAGTAACATTGGAAACAACCCCATGACCATTAAGAACTGCTAATCCAACTCCTCTTCTCCGGCAGAACCTATAGATGGATTCAACGACGTCGATTCCGTCGGGAAGTTCCAAAACGTAGGGACTCATCGAGGGTTCATCAACTTCTCTAGTTATAATTAAGGGTTGCTTAGGTTTGTTCTTCGAACCAGGCGGCCGGCCTCTAGGTCGACGGACGATTTCTATGGTAGCACCGTCGGCGTTAAGGGCGTCGAGTTTAGCTTCTTTGGGACTACGAGTATCGGTCTCCTGCGACGGCGGGGGGGTTTTTAGTTGGTGGAGGCTGGGAAATAGACTCCGGTGATCGTGGCGGTGGTCTTCGAGGAACTCTCGTTTCATTGTTGGTTTTCGAGAGCCGAGAAGAAGATTTGGATTTGGATTTGGATTTGGATTTGTTTTTGGAAAATGAGGGGAAGGGAGAAGATATTGATAAATATTAAATAAAATATAATAATCTGAATAAATAGTATTAGAAATGCACAAAAATGTCACGGTCACATGTGATGGACACAAGGGAATCATACTAGTCGGTACTGATTGCGATTGGTACACGTGATTTTTTTGATATATCGTTCGTATACTGATGATATTCGATGTATCGATCATAATCGATATTTACCGTTATAACCGATATATCGGACGATATATCATCGGTATGAGTTTCATTGATAGACATGTGTACGATACCCGACCCATTCTCCTACCAACCCATTTTTTAAACCATAAAAGTAATATAAATATCACTACTGAAATGTGATAAAATTCTAGAATTGAGAAGACAGATGAGATTGACAAATTGGCAAATACATTCATTAACAAATAAATTCTCCATTTTAAAAGGAGATATTTATTTTATTAGGTGAATTTTATCTAAGATCTTAGTACAAATAACATTTTTTTTACGGATATACTCCTCTTATTAGGTGTAAACATCATTGATTATCGTGCACTTTTAATTACAAAAATTGTTAAAATTTGGAGAAGATAAGTACAAATTTTAATCCAAATGGTTTAAAATAGAAGTACATACAAATGTCGATAGGATCACATCTATTCGCCGATCATCAACATAATTGACAATTACCACTATATGTCACCGTTCATTAATCACCTTTAACAATCGCCTATAACGATAAACCAATAGAATTCGACCCAGCTTTGCAACATCCATGATTGTCGATTCAAATATTTTATATATTAACATAAAGTAATGTTAAAAATAATTATTTTAAATATTATTTGATTTATTCAATTGAGATCCAATAAAATCTCGGACCGGGTAGGGAAAGTAAACCAACGTTTTAAAAATCGGTACCGGCCGGTATACCGGACAAGCTTATTGGATCGGTATACCGGATATGTTTCGGGTATACTGAATATGTATCGGATCCGTACCAAAATATTAAAATAAATTAAATTATAAAAAAATAATATTTTATTTTTTTAATATAAAATCCGACCAAACCCGCAAAAAATCCAACCTGCCCCGTAAATCCGACCCGACCCGAAAAACTCGTACCGGCCGGTATTTTACCAAAATACCGGCAGAATCCGATAAATCCGAAATTTCCGATATATCGGAAATTTAAAACAGGAAGGAAACTGGGTAAAAGTGTCATTTAGGATACTGGGAAGGGTAGAAAGGTAAATACGGATAGACGTTGTCTGGTTCAAAAAATGAAAAAAGTCGTCAAAAGGCTCCCCCGGCCGCCGCTATCATTGACACCAGGCGCAGCGAGCTGTCTTCCACTCACTACCTACCCTGGCTACCTTCTCCCTAAGTTTTCAACTCCACCTAAATTTTGGCAATATCTATACATTTCTCACAAATATCGATTTCCTAAACAAAATATTAAACTATTAGAATATTGCCAATTAGAGTTTTTTTATTTAAAAATGAGAAAATTGCGTACTACATCCCTAAATTATGTTTCTATTATCAAGTGGTATCTTTAAATTTTTGTATGTCATTTTTAATATCCCAACTTCAAAAAATGTTCACAATTTATTCTCAAAATTTACAAAATCATACAAATTGTTCCCTAAATTTTAAAATTAGTCTCCAAAAGTTAAATTACGTGGATATCAATCCATCAAGTGTTTGATTTGAACATCTTTACCCCCTCCAATTTTAACTTGTTAATGTTACAGTTTTGCCACCAATTTGGATCTTCAATGAGTTGGCTCTCTGACTAATCACTCAAGATATTTTGTAATTTACATGTTAATCATGCTTCCCAATATGTTTGAGATTGAAATCCTTCTTGAAGTATTTTTGTAATTTAGGTGGAGATGAACTTACATATATCTCGAAAGATATTTTGGTATTTTATATGTGATGGGAACAGAAGGACCGAGTACGACATAAAGATTGCAACCCATATAAGATAGCCGGCTCAAGACCAAAGAGCGGCTTGCTCTTGGCGATTTTGAGATTTAAGCTCAATCAAATTGAGATTATCCAAAATAGACCCACCGGAGAACTAGCATTTCCAAAAACATCTAAGTAGTGGATCAGACATCATATCGGTTCCCACAACATGGAGGCTCCCTGTCACGTGGAGTCTGACTTATTCAAAAGGGAGCAACAACGATCTATGCGCGTACGGGGGGATTAATTGGTTTTGAGTATTAAAGAAGATTTGACGTATTCATGGAGACTTAATAATAGATTGAATGAAAATCAACAGAGGAAATCGGTGATCATTCCTATATATGACAAATTATATTCACAATTTCTGATAAAAGAAATTTTGAGATTTTATGTTCAACTAATACAAACTTAATCATGTCTTGTAAAATTCTATTTTTACATTCTAATACACAATAGAATTATACTCCATTTTAGAATTTAAACACAAAACATAGAATTCAGAATTATTAAACTCACCACATCATCAGTTCTTAATTATTTGATATTTACTTCGTTTAATTTTCAGTTGTAGTTTTAAAATCTATGGTCACAAATCACATTCAACATCTCTCTGTCTTTTGGTTGGAGCAATGAATAAGAACATCTACACTATTCAAAGCCTCGGACGCAAGATGATATCTACAATTTGAGTCTAAGACCATCTCTAACACTAGATGCACACACTAATTGGGCGCCCAAGTGTCTTAAATAAAATTAAAAATTAATATAAAACATTATACGACCTTCATGTGCTCTCTCGAGGGTAGAGTATATTTATTCTCTCTTTAAGCCTTATGATTTTTTTAGCATATTAATGAGTATTTCATTTACTCCATAACACATTTCTTTTTTATGTATTTGAACGTGTGGAAGACATTTCAGTCCTTATAGTTTTGGTGTTTTGACAATTTTGGTTCCTTAACTTTATACATTTTAACAAAACAAGTCTCCAAAGTTTTATTTAGCCAAAACTAGTCTCAAACTTTTTTGTGCTTGGTATAATAGGTCCCAAAACTTTTGATTTTTGGCAGTTATGGTCTCAAACTAAAATTACACAAATTTGGTCTACAAAGTTCCAGAATTTAGGCATATTTAGTTCCTAACGGCGGTAATAATCCCCAAAGTTGGTTAAATGTACCAAATTTAGTCCTTATACTTTTAAATGACTAATTTGGTTCTCAAACTTTATATAATTTGGCAAATTAAGTCTTCAACCAAAGAATATGATATTTTTGAATATCGATATGTATAAATATGCTTTTCACAATGCATCTCAGTGTTTATTAATTGAAAAATTATTAGTCACATATCCGATTTGTAATTTTCGATTGAGCATATTACAACGATACCTATTTGTATGTAATTATTTCTCGAAATTTATTTTGATGAAATCCAACTTTTACTTATTGACTTTTTCAGGAAGTCCGCAAATTTTTTGTTTGACCAAACTATTACAAACATATTCTTAATGTCAACAATTGAAGTGTATTAATGTTGGTTGTATTTATTGAAGTTTTGATGTCATTGATTCTCAAAATTCATTTTAATGATTTCCCACAGTTATATTGGTGACTCATTGAGTTTTTCTTGAAGACAACAAGTTATACCACATTTGTAATATATGACCGAACATTTTACAACAATATCAATGCATATCTCGAATGTCAACAGTTCAAGTTTGTTAATATTTGATGAGATTTATTTGTTGAAGTTTCAATATAATTGTTTCTGATCGTGAGTTGTATATAATTTGTAATTTTTGATCGAACATATTTTAATCATATTCCGAATGTCAATAGTTCAAATATTCAATCATGTTCATAAGATAATGTTTGAAATGAAAATGATTAAAACATTACAAAATCATAGTTTTCTTCTCATTGATTAAAACGGGGTAGCATTATTTGAAGTGGTGATGTACGTCTTTGCAAAATTTGTGATCTCTGAAAGTGTAAACCAATTAGGAGTTAACTGCACAAACAATATAATTAGTGTAATTGTACTGAGAATGTACATACTTATTCAAACATTTACAAATAAAGGATATCATTCGTCTCGTACACATTCAGTGCCTCTTTTAGAAATTGGAATGCATAATACAAAATGCATATTCTACATTTAGATGCCCATGTTTGCATAGGGACATTTGGCCATTGAATGAGTATCTGCCGAGTGTTGCAGTCGACATCCACCCCGTTTTTAATCTCAAATATATCTTTTACAAACATGTTCAACACAATTAGCAAATATAGGTCAATAAATGATGGAAGCACAAACTAATATATGTACACCTCCGACTCGATAGACGATTGATGCATTGTACCCATCGAATCATACATAATCATAGTATGTTTTGCTGGCTCTCCGAAACAATCAAATATGTATAGCGAGTAACACACACAAATTATGAACAAGCTTACCATGTGATAATAGGCATGAGCACGTATTCTGTACTGCACAAAAAATTTCAATGAACAATATCTCCCCAATGTAAGGAATTTGTTCATCTAACATACGCATCTAATACAATTGCCTCAAAAAAATAATGAAACCCTGTTTGTCCGTGACAAGCAATTTTTCGAACATACTAACACATTGCTAGCGTGTACCATATTCGAAGGGCCGCTCCTAGATCATTGCTCAATGCTTTTGGTTTTATGCTTTGTAACTTTGGTATGTTTCGAACATGTACATAAATACAACAAATACAACAACTAACTTAAAGATGCATCCTAACTATATTTACTAACCAATTTACCTTAAATTGTTCTTTTTTATTATCACTAAATTTCGGGCAGTCTCGCTTATTATGTCCACGAACCTCACACAATTGACATCTCATTTGTGTGTTGGACTTTCGAGTGGAGTTCTATGTTTTTTCAGATATTTTCGTGGTCTCCATGCATGTCTCCTTTTGAACAACGAAGGCAGGGGTGATGATGCATCTACCACCGGCCACTACTCTTGCCCAGGCAAACCGAACCCTGATTGATATGTTTCTCTATAATGCTGCACAGTGTACCAACTATCGACATATCGATAGCACGATTTGACTCGATATAGAATCACTGCACATGCATCCTTATGTAGTATTCCTACGACCAAACTTAACAAATGTTAAACAAACAATAAATCAAAGAAATGATTTGGTAAAATTTACCTCTCAACTCCCACTTACGACGAGTACATTTCCTAGTAGCCATATAAACATAGAATTTTTCCCGAACGTACCCCCAAGTTGCCTTCCAATCATCTGTGGTGCTAACATTTCCAACTGCACCTGCTTCAATATTGATTTCTATGCAAGTGTGAACTGTTGGAAAAATTTACTCCTCCGGAGCAGAAAAGAATTTCCGTTATCCGGAGTCATATCGAATTAATTAGATGAGAACAAAACGTGAATGAAGAAAAGTAGAAGATACAAGATTTTGTATGGAAACACAAAATCGGGAAAACCACGTGACCGATAAACCTCAGCTGTGAACTCACTATCATAAGAAGAATATGGAATAATATGCTATGCTATTGATTGATTGATACAATTGCATTCATGAGACTCGCTATTTATAGAGTATAAACTATGATCTAATTTATGAAATATTCTACAATATTCTACAATATTCTCTTTCCATATCTTTGACCGCATCTTCCATATATCTAATTAACAAGATATATTTTATATATTCTTGCATATATGTATCTAGCAGAATATATCTCAATATATTCTTCCATATATGTAACCAATCAAATATATTTCTATATCTTATTCCATACATTTCATGGGTCAATTAAGAAAATATATTTCTTATTCAATACTCTTGAATCTCAACACAAGTCTAATACGACCGCTATCAAATAGACTAATCACAATCATTCGATCGGTATCCTTGATCAGTAATCGGGACCGATTAGACCGATCAACATCACCACTTCATGTTAGGTTTCCCCCGGTTAGTAATACCCATCATCGAGCCCTTCGACTATCACCCGACTTCCATTTCTAACATGAACACGAGTTGTTGCCTTTTTTGTACTCCATATTGCCTTAGCAACATGTGTTGTTGAAAATTCGGCATGTGCCACATTTTGAATAATATGACGAACACAATGTCGCTCCTCTAAGACAAGTAGGCACCACACATTTATGGAACATCTCAAGACCAAGAATACACATGTAACACAAACCTCAATCCGAGGGAATAATACATCAACAACGTTTGCCGTTTGCCACGGTTTGACATAATAACGAACATTTGTTCGTTTTCTCTAAATATGTCGCAATCTCGCTTAACCAACTATAGAAACAACATCCAAGTCTCTTTGGTTTCCCCACCGACGGCTGCGTTGGCTAATAGAAAAAACCATTAATTGCATTAATACCCGAAGCCACCTGAATATGACCTTGGATTTTTTCCTTGTTATGGATACCATCTATACAAACTATTGGGTGGCATCCATCCCGGAACCCATTGATGCATGCCTATGAGAATGAAAAATCACATACCAGGAAATGCATTCAATCAATTTATTGATACATTGAAAAAAAATTATTACCCCGGGGCAGATGTAGATCCATTCGAATTGGGTATTACTAATTGTACTTGTGGAGTTCCTCTATTTTAATACAATAGATGACCCAGAATTTGAAATCAAGTATTGAGGACAATACCTTATGCATTCAAATGACATCATAGATCCCAATCGAATTAACTTTATCGCATACTCCTGAGCACGTCTTGCCTTATGTTTCCCCAACTTCAACTTGAAATTGGTATTTACTTCAGATTGCTAGTCCTTCGAACTTAAATCAGGTTTGTTCAAAAACCGTTGATAATACTTCTTTGCTATCCAAGATGAAGTCACAGATGAATTCACCTTCTTTTGATGGCAATGGGGCTCATGCAGTACTACGGACTTCACGCATCACATAATGTCATTGTCTCTCATGGAACATTAACATACTAGGGGCACCCACGGTCACCGTTACCTCTACAACGAACAAACAAACGGTATTTGTCATTCGTAACAAAAGAAAATTATGTACCTGATTTAACGCATAATTCTTCAAGCGCAGTCTTTGCTTGTGTCTTACTTGCAAAACAAAAATATTTCCTAATAAAGTGATAGTGATTTAAAACTAAAAAAACCCGAATTTAAAAAAATGCTTAAAACAAATAAATTACAAAATTTATAGTTACACTAAGTGTCTTGCCGTGAGTTCTCGTGTTGGATCAAAAATATTTGCACTCTTAGTTTTATATGCATTTGAATGAGCAGATGAAATGAGATGCGTCGTGTCATGAATAGAAACGTCATGAAATTGTTCTTCTTTAGACTTTGCATTGTGACCTTCCTCACAATCAATGTCCATAAAGTTGAAGTATGTGTTGTACACACTTTCATCGGTCGACCAGTCAATACAACTTGAATATGAGGTGTTACGTGATCAATGAGAATTTTGATCACCTACCCAATCAAATTAAACTATGAAAAATTTAAAATGACATATGTACAAATTACATCCACTTAAGCCTCATATTAGCAAATTGGGAAAAGGAGTCCGAGTTCTTACCCCCTCTAGACATTGATTCAACAACAAAATGTAACAACTTACAATAATCAAATGGGCGTATGACCAAAATCCCTAAACCCAACAATTTAATAGGTTAAAATTAGTACAATTAACATAATGAAAAGCTATTAGGTTAATGCACTTAATTATGTAAAATACACACTCACCAAATCCTATGTACTCCAAAGATGTGAGCCGCTCGATAGGTTTCGGGTAAAATAGCTTCTAGGTGAGATGCAAGCTAGCAAACACTAACTTTCAACCATGGTAGTCATCTCGGTTAGTATACCGTCGGCATACCGGTCATACCGGTAAATACCGACCTAAGCCGATATACCGGTATCATATCGGCCGATATGTGTATTGGGCCGGGTATTGGGTTTTTTTATTGGATTTGGTTAAAAGAAAGTCCAATTAATAAGATAAAATAAATTTAAAAATATTTTAATGTTAAAGATTTCTTTCCGATTTCGCATTTCCGATTTATAAAAACTCTAAAATATGTATTATGCTTCAATTTCTTATTTTATTATTTCTTCAAATCACTTTGGTATGTTTTATATGATTATTGTTTATTTTTAATTTTGTTGGGATTGTAATTTTACTAAATATTTGATTTCTTCAATTTTGTTTAGTTTTGGATTGATTTTGAAGAATAGTTGGAGAAATGTTTCCATTGGTGAATTTGAATTCAACTCTTGAATATATTACATATTCTTTTATTCTCATTTATACCGTGATTATTATTTCATTAATGTTGCTTGTTATTTTTATTTGAGTATTTCTTGATTTTCATTTAATTGTATTTTACATATTTAGGTGAATATTTGGGTTTAAATTCACTTTTTAATTATGTTATACATGTATAAATCCAAAATAAATTATTGCTTTAAAATTATATAAATATATAATATAAAAAATTATATAATGATATGCAATTGGTATACCGGTAAAACCGTCCGTACTGGTAATGACCGATACAAATGGTATGACTTCCTTGCTTTCAACACATATTTTCAAATCACAAAAACTAACCAAATTTAATACACACCTTATGGGTAAACTTACCAACGCATTTGAAATTGGAACCAACAATAATAATTATATCGAAATGCAACTAAAACATAACGAAAATACCTTAGACGCTCTAATAACGAAATCCAATGAAAATGGCAAGGCGAGAAACACTTATAGGCAAAGAAAGATTTTAATAACAAAGTACATCAAACATAACAAACAACAAGACAAAACTCCAAAACACAAAGTAGCATAATGCAAAAATTACAAACTACAACTAAAACAATAATAATCAGAATTCAGAACTCATATGTCAACTTCATACCTAAGCTTCAAAAACAACAAGGCAAAAGCTCCAATAACAAGCAACAATGACCACAAGAATATCCAAATGCAACGAAAACGTAGCGAAAAATACCTTACACGCTCCAGTAACGAAATCCAACGAACACAACAACGCAAGTCTCCAATAACAAAGTAAAACAAAGAAAACAACTCAATGCTTCAAAAACAGAATGACTAGATAATAAGGAACAAGTACATCGAACACAACAATGCAAGGGTTCAAAAACATGAAAGCATGGCATGGAATCAGAACCTAGACCGCAACTTCATAACCATAGCTTCAATAACAAGGCAAGACTCCAATATCAAACAACAACCACAACAATATCCAAATGCAGCGAATACAACAATTATAGCCAATGCAATGCTCCAATAACAAAGTAAACCTAACACAACAACGCAATGCTTCAAGAACAAAAAGACTAGACAATAACAAACAAGTACATCGAAACCAACAACGCAAGACTTCAAAAACAATAAGGCAATACACAGATTTAGAACCTAGACCACAACTTCATAACCCAAGTTTCAAAAATAACAAGACAAGACTCCAATATCAAACAACAACAATGTTTCTGAATGTTAAATGGCGTCGGTGAGAGGAATGAAGAAAAGAAAAGAAAACAATGGCACAGCTTGGAGGAGAGGAACGAAGAAAACCCTTAACGGCAACGACGTTAAGGTCAAGTGGGATCAATTTTGCCCAAATTCAGAAACTTCGGGACCATATTTGTTACTATATGTAAACTTTGGGGTATAGTATTACTAACTTCAAAATTCGAGGATTGTTATTGCTTAAATGCTAAACTTTGATTACTCAATTTGCCAAATTGTTAAACTTTGGTGACTAAATTTGTCCTTTTAAATTTTGTGGATCAAATTTGTCAAATTATCGAAACTTGGGGACCACAATGCGCCATTTTCTCGCATTTGAACTAATGACATAGGAGGATTCCCATTGCCAAATTTATGAGTATTCCAATGCTCAAGTTTTTATATCTATTCAAGTTGGAGGGGGAATCAACTTCTTGTGAGTTCGTATTAGGGTTCCAAGAAGGGGGAAACTAATTATGAATGATTATCTTATTTTCATGTATGGTCACAATTAATGAGTTCTTAATGCATCCCTTCAAATTCTTAACTTGTTGGTATGCCACTTATCGGTAATTTTGGGGTGGATCAGTACATCAATATTATATACATTATCAATAATTTAGGGTATATCAATCATCTTGGTTTTATGGGTTACAATCGATATGACATGAAAAGTTCGATTTTAAAACATTGGTAGAATATAATGCTTTTAGAATATTGTAAATATAAAAAAATTAAAAATTACCGACATTTGTAGAATATAATGCTTTTCAATCAAATTATGAAAAGTATACCGACATTATTGTAGGTAAGAAATGAAAATTATTTTAAAAATATTAATATTAATATTAATATTAAAAATAAAAATAGATGGTATGTATAGAGAGAAAATCTATGTGAAGAAAAATAATAAAATTTATGAACGATATAGTTGTTGATAACCTAACTGAGTAGAAGAAAAAATTGGCCTTAGGGCTTTTAAATTCGACACAAAATATTTAGACTTGAAGAAAGATTTTCTAATCTATAAAATCTCTGTGAATGATATTTAAGATACAAAATTTATATAATTTGTTAAATTTGATATATAATGTTTCTTAATTTTGATAAATATAGTTTTCAATGTTTTGTAACATAAAACAAGTAAAAAACTTAGAATTTTTGGCATAACTAATTCTTCAAAGTTTGAGAACTTGCAAAAATCAAATTTGCTAATTTGGGAAACCTTATATATTATTTTACCAAACTAATAAAAATAGAAGGACTAGGAATGCCAAATTAAATACTACTTATAAAATTCTATGCTAAAAGTTCCTTCTCACAACTTGACTTACTGATGTACTTCTTCAAATCAAATGTGAGATTGGTTGCTTCTGACTTCTGAGTCAAAGATACCAAACATCACTCCTCTTAATAGAATGATTCCGACACGGTCATATTTGTCAAAAAATTCTCTTTCCCTTCCTGGGTCCCTCCCTGCCGTAAACATGATCCGATGCATACAGATAGCAGGGCCTTTTTTTGATGTCAAGTCATGTCATTTTTTGAAATTTAAAAATCACGAAACTTACAATACCAAAGATTCATTTTCTCATAAACTCATTCTCAAATGTTTGAGACCCAAATTAATAAACACTTGGTAATAATTAAAAAAACCTTATAAATTAGAGTAAATTAAAAATTTGGTCGGATTTGATATATTATATAAAATGTACAAGGAGAAGGTCTCTCTATATTCAAGACAATAACAAAAAAACAGACAAACGAACCTCCAACCGGCTGATGCATTTAAACTGCACTGTAGTCCGTAGTTATATGCGCTTAAGGATTCCCCAGTTGCAGAGTTTCCAAGGTTAAAATGAGCAAGATTAGCTCTGCGTGCACTCAAATGGTTGGAAGCTTCCATCTGCGAACTGATGCATACGGAACCTCTCAAGGATTTCAAACGGCCTGCAGAGTAACATAACAATGATCATTTATATGAAACTTTTCCCTAGTTTTACTTGTGAGTTTATAAACTGACAGAATGGCTTCACGAGTGCGGCATAATTGCCGTTGATTTTGTTGCATAACATCCAACGCATTTGATGCTTCTGGTCCCGCAGCCACAATAGACGATACAGAAGAATTTGGAGTCCATATCTGGATTCAACAAAGTGAAGACTAAGCTTCCCAATAGCAGCTATAAGCGTAACACGAATTAACGAAACTCACCTTGATGGTGTTATCAATGCCACTAGTTGCAATTGTGGAATCATATGGATGGCTTTGAATACAATTGACAACTACAAGTTAGCAAAAGAAAAGAAGATATATAATGAAGATCATTAATTTATAATAGAGAAATCAGTGTTTGAAAATGTGCCTGCATCATCCCCATGCAGAATCTTGATTAGCCGGCCAGTTTTCTTTTCCCAGATAAACCATCTACCATCATCACTTCCACTAGCTACATATTCACCTGAACAGCATATACTTATTCGTCACAAAAGGCGATGAAGTCAAGAGTTGGATGTTGAGAGAATTGTTAATCGATTAAGGCTCTATGCAGTTTGTACTAAATAAAAGATAGATGTCGGCAAAAATACATAAAATGTTACCTCGTTGGCCAATAAAACTTGCTTGTTTTATATCTGTTCCTAAGTTACAATGACCAACATATCTCTGCTTCATATCTATTGCCATCTCGGTCTGCAGCATGAACATAAATGCTTCACTTAACAACACAAAATTAGTAATGTTGACTGCAGGCTCACAAAATTGATTTATTTGGTGGGAGCTAATTGACTGTGGGTGGGTAGCAAGAGAAAGCTTAGGCAAAGTGAAGTGTATTAAACAACAATGGAAAGGTTAGACGGAAACTGCTTCCAACTAAAAAATTCAACAAGGCAGAAACAAACAATGACACCGCAAAAATTACATCCATTATAAGGCAATGAAAAAAGAAGAAGTTAAGACTCAAATCACTTGAGTGGCACTAAGATTCAGGTTACAGGTTCATGTACTTACTCGAAACAAATGTATATAGTTTTTACATAAATCTTAAGGGACGTGATATTCTTACAGTCATTAATGTAAGGAGCAAGAGAATTAACTAACCTGGTAAGGTTCTTCATTCTCACATGGCACACCAGTGAAACTGGAAGAGCCATTATGCCTTGCCATTTCTGATGCTGTGTCAACTCTACTGAGAAATCTGAAACTCAGGCTTCTAGGAAGAGTATTAGAGACCAAATCATCACCTAATTCGGCAGAAGTCGTTGATTCATGACCTCCTTCAATGTCCTCATCATAGATGGAGTCATCTCTTTCAGGGCCATCCATTGAGGCATCATTGTCGCTTTCCAAACCATAAATTAAATCACTAACAGAAACCAGCCTTCCCGCTTGATAGTTTTTCTTAAACGAACCATCACCTTCCGTGCTACCCTTTTCAGCTTCAGCTAGTAACTCAGAAGTAGGAGAGGTCATGATACACCATTAGATACAAATGAATTTGTTCATGATTTGAAAATATAAAAATGATTCATACATCTGAAACAGCTGATCATATCAGTACGAAACAACTTTATGAAGCAACTTAGTTATAATACGCCGAATATTTCATTTTTTAATTTATGAAAAAAGTACTATGCTTTGGCTAGCACATGCAAGTAAATTTTCCAGAACATAGTTTCTTTCATTGGAACTGGCGCTGAAAGTAAATTGGTCAAACAAAGAGATTTCAAATATTGACAAACCATACAGAATACCAACCTGTAGCAATAGTCTTAATATTTTCCACCCTCTCCATGACAACAGGATCAGTTGGTGCCAGAGAAAGAGCTACAGAAGCAAATTCCAATGCTTCCTTATATTTATCCAGCTGACCAGAAGAAGCAACAGACAACATAAAAATTATGCAACTTCCATATAAACAGAAATAAACATATGCAAAAATGTAAATGGAAGACCAAGCACATGATATGATTACATTGTAGACGAAGATTTTGGCATCATATCACTGGCTTCTAAAATTCAAGAAAATTAAACTAATATAAATAAGAGAATTTATCAGAAGGCAGCCATGGGAGATCTAAAAATAAGATTCAATCCAAAATAGGACATCATTTTGGACTAATTAGATTATAAAATAACGAAATGTCAGATTACCAAAGACAATGCTTCAGAAATGGAAATGAGAGCCCTAGTTGACGAGGGATTGATTTTCAAAGCTCTCTTACAATCTCTAATGGCCATTTGTGAATCATTTCTCCATCTCCGCTGCAAAATAAAGGGAAAAGGGTTCCAACAGATAGATAAGGTGACGGAAAATTGAAATGGAGAGACCACAAAGAATTTAATCAAATAATACCTTAAGATACAAGGATGCCCGGGTGCATAAAAAATCATGCATCATAAATCTCCCAATTTCATGACCATAATAATCCAAAATCTCATTACACGCTTCAATTCCATAAAAATAATCTGTTTCTCCTTTAAGGGACTTCTCAGCAATCTGAACAAACTTTGTGCACTTATCATCCACCTAAATGAGGTATTTTGGTATAAAGAGAAGAATTCAGATAGAGTGAGAAGGGAGCAGACACATAAGCAGTTGTCTGAAAGTGGAATTTAGTTAATGAAGTAATATTAGGCAGGAAAGAAGCATACAGCTGCAGCGGTTCTATTTCTTGTAAGAGAATCAATGAAAGATGATCCAGGATAAGGTGGGCATGCCTCAGCAACATCATGTAATGAACTCAAACTGAAAAGCTTTGATACATCCCTTGAGGTGTAACTCATTTTATGGGCAGATGCTGCTTAATAACATTCGATAAATACACTTTTGTAAACACAATTTTAACTAACCATATTCTTCACATTCTAAAAAACATCCAATCAACTTCATCACTATAAATGAATACCATTGAATTAGCAGGCCTTTCAGATTTTTTCTTAAAAAGCTACGATTTACCTTTAACAGGAAATATATTCAAGTTTTTAAAGATCCATAAACGAGACAATATAGAAAAACATGCTCTAAGACATTAAAATCAATCTTATCAGCAAAAAATGATGATAAAAATAAAAGTTAATATCAAGACACACACTGAGGTTGGCATCCATCAGGTATACATACTCTCCACTGTAACTAAGAAGAACCTCCTCTCCACTAGGACTAAACGCAACATGAGTAAGATGTTGGCTAGAACCTCCCTGGAAAACCAAATAGGTTGGTTATATATCTTCCAAAGTGAATATTACTAATGAAAAAGACAAGTTCTCAAGACCAATGTAAAACAGCACAAGTGAATTATAACACATGCAAATAAAGAGCAATTGAAAAATGATGAATCTAAACCACAACTAGCAATGAGAATTTAGAAAGTTTTGACAGTTCACACATAGTCTACTCCTCTAAAAAAGCACACTGAGATAATGGTATTCTGGTTGAAGGCATTGAAACAACAGTAAAATTGCGTATGAAATGCTGTATAGGCTCATAATTGAAACAAATATTTTACAGTTCCTGGGAACAGGTGGCTTAAGAATTTCCCATCATTCATAGTTAAGATATTCAGGAACAGAGACTAACAAGATCGGAGAGATGCAGTGGACAATAATAGTTCACACATGGAGGTGCTGGCGACTTTGATTGGCTTGATGAGAGCAGTGGAAGCATTCTTCTATCATAAAGACGAGCAAATGTATCACTGCATGAATCAAACATGGTTATCACCAGGTAAATGACAAGAAACTGGAACTCAGTGTCATCCAAACCACACCTTCCACCGACAAGGATTAAGTTAGGCCTAGTAGAGCTGATGTCACAAGACTTCAGAGCAAGACACTGCTTAGGAGGATCTTCTAACGATTTTTTTGCTCCACGTCGCAAATCAAGCTGTAATCCAAATATCATGCACGCCCTAACTTTCAGTAGAGTACAGAATCAAAGCAATTTCATTATATAATTGAAAACAAAACTGAATATTCCTGCACAATTTGAAAATTCACTCAATTTTCTTTGAGCTGGTCATCGACAGGAATGAAAACAAGAATAAAGCTTAAAAAACAAACAAACCATGAATTTACTTCAGGCGTTGGAAAAATAGAATTATCATCGTCAGACTCCACCAACTATATGAGGGAAACAAGATAGCCACTAAACATATTTAAGTTATCTCATACCACCAATCTCATGCTATTGGATGCTCAAAAAACTAATAATAAAGTTGAGTCAAACAATATCTAGGTTTCTACCTTTGAGAACTGAACTCGAAAAATGGATTGGTAAGGGAAAAGCAAGGAAAAAGAGAATTTCACACGCAAGGAAATAGAACTGACAAGGATATTTCTACATTCTTGATGAGAAGACCCAGCGGGAGGACAGGAAACACCTTCACGAAAATCATGCTGTCTCAGTGTCCCATCTTCACTAGCACTCCATACCACATTAGGGTTCCCCAATTCTACCTATCATAAAAATTTAAGGCAACAATCATGTTGCATATAAATAGTCACATTGGAAACAAAAAGGAGCTCACAGCTAATTTTTTGACCCTCCGAGTATGACATCGAAAAACAGCTGAAGGGTTGATGCCACCCTCTTCCAGACCATTTCTTCCTAAATGGGATAAGTTGAAGACACGGACCTGCATTTCAAAAGATTGGGGGAAATTTCCTTAAATTAGAAAGAAATCACTAGAAGTACAATTCTTATTGCTACTAACTAGACAAAAATTACTAAATGAATACACGTGTGAAAAAAGAACTACCTCTGCATCTCCAGCGCCAGAAACCACTAATTCATCAGAAGTCTCAGGTACAAACTTTGTACAAAAAATATTAGTAGAATGGCCAGTCTCAATGGAGTGCATAAGCTTCTGACTTGGATATGACCACATATTAATCTGCATTAATTAAAAACTGACTCTGAACACAATATACAAGAAGATCCGAAAAAAACAAGGGTGAGAATTCTGATTACTCAAATGGAATTGAGGACAAATAACACAAAAATAAACATAAAATACATTCCTCATTCAGTAGACTCCTGAAATAAGTCATCATACAAAGATGTAGAATTATACCCGAGTATCATCTGATCCTGATATCAATAATGAGCCATCCAAGTTCCATGCAATAGAATTTACACATGCAAGATGCCCCTACGAAAACAAACACTACTTAAATATGAAGAGAAAGACAAATCAAGGAGAAAAATTTCCATAGCATGTGGATCATACACATACCTCAAGTTCTCTATCTAAAGAAAGTCTTCGCATTAGTGAGGAGTGCATCTGTACATCATGATTGAACGCCTGAAAGTGAAAGTGAGGATGCATCTGTACATTATTCATATCCAACAGAGAAGTTCATGGAGAGTTGGCACTGGAAAACTTATTAATTTCACAATCTTCAAGGAAGCAAGGAAAGCTGGTAGGGGATATTTAAATTCGATTATGCTATTCATAAAAATAACAGGCAAGAAAACAATACGAACCCATTGACAGTTTCACGCTAAGTAGATGTACACGTGGGTATTCTGAACAGTAAAACTAAAAAATTGAAGTCTTGCTTTCAGTTCATCTGTTGCTCTAATCCGACTTACTGCACGAGATACGCAGCATCCAACCAAGATGACGATCCCCAAAAAAGAAAAATAAAAGACACCCAAACAAATGGAGTAGGTGACATTAACACAGACTCTAAAAACAAGTAAGAAACCGCTGGATATCGAAATGAATCAAAAATCGGATAAAAATTGAGGGGAAAGTACATACATGACGACAGTGTATAGCACGATTATTGATCAAGTCGGTGATGTTGCCGTCATGAAAACCGAAGGAGTAATCCATCGTAAAAAAACGCTTAAAAAACCCAAATCACTGCGAAATCCTCAGATTCGGAGATCGTGATTGCCAAGGGACTTCCGATTTCTGTTCTCTTCCCTCGTCCTTGCGCTGGTCTACCGACTTAAATATTTCTTGTTCTTGGTTCTTTCAATTATATTATCTACAACTTTATAGTTAAGTATTCGAGACGAAATTTACAATCCTGTCCTCAATTTCCATTGAACATTGGGGGCGTTTCCGACTTATCCAAATTTAAAGTCAGTGTTTTCTCTCAAATATATTTTTTAAGAAGCAATTAGTCAATTACTTTTACCATAATATATCAGGCTAAAATCAAAGTTCAAATTATTTCGTTTGAGCTAAGATATTTGATGAGAACTATAGGACCAGACACCCTGTAACGGATGAGGCCTAATGACGATTGAGCCGATTCAAATGACGGATGTGAATTTGTGCAGCCCATTAATACACTTAACGAAGAACGGGCCGATGTTCTGCGAGAGGACCGAAGATAACCTTGGCGAATAAAATGTTACTGATTCCGTGGTTCGGTCCAAACAGTTACACCCACGTTTTCCGCGCTTCGGGCCTTCACATGTTTTCCATGCTTCGGGCCCGATCATGCAGACCACGCCTCGGTCCCAACCTCGTTTTACATCGCGCGACAAAAACCTCTAACAAACCTGTCAGAGGCGGTTACAGAGCGTGATTTACACACGCCACTAACTCTATAAATACAGAGCGCAACGACGGAAATAGGAGGACCTTTTGGACGCGTAAGAACATGCCGTTACCTTGTCGTTGTCATTTTCATTAAGCCTCTTCTGTATCCTGTATAAACTGTTTGATTAGTGAATCGTCTATGAGCATAATTTGCTCTTAGCCAAGTGGTTTTCACCCCAATTCCCGGGGTTTCCACTATAAATCACTCCGCCTTTTTTATTGTTTCTAGCGTTAATCGTTTTCCTCATAAAAAACAAATCAAAACCGAGTTCGTTTGCTGACGAATCGGATGACTGTTGGTACCCTCTAAAAAGGGACCATAACAGTTTGGCGCCGTCCGTGGGGACGATTCTCTAATCCCATTTGAGTTTTCTACCAGAGATAGGATAATCAAAGACATGGCGACTAGAACTTCGACGAATGATAGTGACGTGCTTCCCGACAGCCTTCCAGCACCAACATTCACTTTGCAAGATCTGGAAGCTGTCGTCATGAAGGTGGTACTGGAGATTACGTCGGAGAGAAGTGGAACAGAACCACCGACTGTTTCGAGCCCTGTTCCGAAAAGTAGAGGGTACGAGAGTGATCCTGACGAGCGTAGCACTGATGATGAAGAAATCATCAGGCGTGGTGTAACAACGGGAGGCCCAGATATCGGCCTACTCCACCCCCCCGGCCAGGGCTCTAACTCCCGCTCCTGGAAATGATCAGGAGCATATGCAGCGACGAATTGACGAGCTTACCAGGGAGTTAGAGAGCATGCGTGCGTTGAAGGATTGCGAACCTAATCTGGGACGCAATCCTGGTTTATTCAACAGGGCCATGCAGGCCCCAAAAAGGCGAAATAAGGATGATTACTGGTGGCATAATCTGCATGCGGTCTAGACATCGTCCCATCAATCTGAAGGCGTATCCGCCGCCTTGGGAGATTGGATGCTCCCCTTTTCTGTAGAGATCTAGGCAGCAGTCCCAGATCGGCATTATCGCAACCCCGAGGGGTTGCCAACATTTCGTGGTGATGGTGATCCAATCGATCACGTTGCCGATTTTGAATTACGCATGGGAACGGTTCGGGCCTCGGATTCACTAAAGTGTCGCATCTTCGCGGCAGGATTACAAGGCGACCCCCGAACGTGGTTAAAAAATTTGCCGGCCCGATCCGTACAATCGTATGGATGATTTATTTTGGCTTTCTCGGAGCAATTTGCTCAAATGTAGGACCGCCCCGAAGCAGGCAGGAATGAGTCTTCGGTCCTTCATGGAGAAATTCAATAGGACCGCCTTGGGTATCAAGCTTAAGCTCCGGGATACAATTGATATTATACAGCAGGTCTTGGGACCGTGCGGCCTTTCGGCCAGCTTGGTAAAGAGCCAACCATCCACCTTGGGAAACACATCTTCAGAAAATCAACAAGTATATTAAGGTCGATGAAGCGGTGGGGCTAGGCTATCGGAAACCTAGAGGGAATTCTGAGCCCGCAGGTGATCATAGGGTTTCCTACCCTAAGAAGCAGTCGCGAGAAGTAGCGGCTGTAGGCGACAAAGATGTCCTCCCGAAGCAGGAGGACAATCGGGTGTATTGCGAGCTGCATCATAATCGCGATCACCCGACCCTGAAATGCCCGCTGTTGAAAGAGACGGTAGCGGCAATGAATAAAGAAAAGCCCGACCGGAATGATCAGAAGGGCAAGCGAGCAGAATTCCCCCGAAAGGGCCACCAAGGTGACGATCGTCATAGGCCGAGGGGAAGGGATAATCAGGGACAACCCCGAAATTATAATGATCGGACGGAGGACCGATGGTCTCCTCCGCCAGAACAAGAAAGAGGCCAACACGGTCGAGAGAACCGTGGTCAGGGCCGAAGAAGGAGATGGTGGGGCCGTGGCGGCAGAGCCCCGCAGAACGAGGGTGGGAGACAGGAGCAGACCGCTCCTCCACATGTGGAAACTGGTGCCCAACCTCCTCAAAATGAAGCGGTACCCAGAGAAGTAGCTGGAGATATTTATGTTATCTCCGGTGGTCTGAGAATAAATGAATCGGTCCGGGACCGAAAGAGAACAGCACGCGGAGACTCCGCTGAGAGCTCCGAATCTGTGGCGCTGGTTAAATATGATCCAGCTGAACGGTCCCCTCCCTTCGGGGAGGATATCACTTTCACTATGGCCGATCGGGAAGGGATCATCGATCCATGCGATGATCCCCTTACCATTACTGGAATCATCGGAAATCGTCGTGTCCATAGGATCCTAGTGGACACCGGGGCTTCGTGCAATTTAATGAAGCGCGAAGTCGCTGAAATGTTGGGAGCTGCTGCTCATGACCTCCTGATCGCTAATATAACTCTTTGGTCATTCGACCATAGGAGCGTCATTCCATGCGGGAAAATTTTATTCTCATTCACCCTTGGAGGACCATCCAATGACCGATCGCAGGATCTGTAATTCATTATCGTTGAAGTCGATTTGGCTTACAACGCCATTATCGGACGGACCGGCCTTAGTAAGTTCGAGGCGATCCCATCTACCTATCATATGATGCTCAAATTCATCTCCATTCATGGAGTTATTTCTGTTAAGGGGGATCAGAAAGTAGCTAGGAAATGCTACATGAGCTCGTGCCGAACATTGGCACTTATCAAAAAGGCCCGGGTGGATCTGCTGGAAGAGCTGCCGCACCCGAGGCAAGCGATGGAACCCGTAGGGTTCAAGTTGATTAACCTGGTTGAGGATGACTCAACCAAGACAACCCGCATCGGGGCACATTTAGCCCCTGCCTTTGAAAAAGAACTGATCCACTTGTTGAGAAGCCACGTGGATATATTCGCATGGACCCCGGACGATGTTCCCGGGATTGACCGATCTGATAGTGAACATTGGATCAACACCGAGCCTGTAACGAAGCATGTTAGGCAGAAAAAGAGACGCTATTCTCCCGAAAAAATCGAGATTATCCGGGCTGAGGTGAATAAATTGCTGCGGTCGGGATTCATCAGAGAAATCCACTATACTTAATGGGTTGCAAACCCAGTAGTGGTCTCCAAATCGGATGGGAAATGGCGAATGTGCATAAACTTTACCGATGTTAACAAAAGCTGTAAGTCGGACCCTTTCCCCTTGCCGCATATCGACCGATAGGTAGACGTTGTGTCTGGTAGCACCATGATGAGTACCATGGATGCTTATTCTGGGTACCATCAGATCTTCCTAGCTGAAGAAGATCAGAATAAGTCATCATTCATGACCAAAGATGGCGCTTACTGTTATGTGGTTATGCCTTTCGGTCTCAAAAATGCTGGAGCAACATATCAAAGGTTGGTCAACAAGATATTTAGAGAATTGATCTGCCATATGATGGAAGTTTATGTTGACGATATGATTGTTAAATCTATGAATGATGAAGACCACCTTTCTTATTTGTCTCGTTGTTTAGAAGTATGCCGAAAATATAAGCTTAAACTAAATCCAAACAAATGCTTCTTCGGGATCCGAAGTGGTAAATTTCTAGGGTATTACGTTTCAGAGAAAGACATAGAGGTTAACCCTGAAAAGGTGCAGACTATCATTGATATGCAACCTCCATGAAACAAGAGAGAATTTTAAAGGCTTACTGGCCGACTCGCCCCACTAAGCATGTTTATTTCAAAATCCACAGACCGGGCTCTACATTTTTTCAGAATGCTAAGAAAAACAAGCCATCTAGATTGGACCAAATAATGCTATCAGGCCTTCTCTGAGCTAAAGACTTATTTAAGCACTCTCCCGGTGATGGTAAGTCCAACTTGTGATGAACCTTTGGGGTTGTATCTTGCTGTATCAGAGGTTGCCGTCAGCGCAGCTTTGGTAACCTTACGAGACGACATTCATAGACCTGTTTATTATGTTAGCCATTCTCTGGTATCTGATGAAACCAGATATTCTACCTTGGAGAAATTCATGCTAGCTTTGAAAAAAGCTGTATCCAAGCTTAAACATGATTTTGAAGGCCGAACGGTCTATGTTTATACGGATCAACCTCTGAAGGTGGTCCTTAAACAGAAGGATTTGAATAAGAGATTGGCAAAATGGGCTANCCACTATACTCAATGGGTTGCAAACCCAGTGGTGGTCTCCAAACCGGATGGGAAATGGCGAATGTGCATCGACTTACCGATGTTAACAAAAGCTGTGAGTCAGACCCTTTCCCATTGCCGCACATCGACCGACTGGTAGATGTTGTTTCTGGTAGCACCATGATGAGTACCATGGATGCTTATTCTAGGTATCATCAGATCTTCTTAGCTGAGGAAGATCAGAAGAAATCATCATTCATGACCGAAGATGGGGTTTACTGTTATTTGGTTATGCCATTCGGTCTCAAAAATGCTGGAGCATTATACCAAAGGTTGGTCAACAAAATCTTTAGAGAATTGATCGGCGATATGATGGAAGTGTATGTTGACGATATGATTGTTAAATCTATGAATGATGAAGACCACCTTTCTTATTTGTCTCGTTGTTTCGAACTATGCCGAAAATATAAGCTCAAACTAAATCCAAACAAATGCTGCTTCTGGATCCGAAGTGGAATATTTTTAGGATATTACGTTTCAGAGAAAGGCATAGAGGTTAACCCTGAAAAGGTGTAGGCTATCATTGATATGCAATTTCCAAGAAACAAAAGAGAGTTTCAAAGGTTTACTGGCCGGCTAGCCGCACTGAGCAAGTTTATTTCGAAATCCATAAACCGGGCCTTACCTTTTTTCAGAGTGCTAAGAAAAGCAAGCCATCTAGATTGTACCGAAGAATGAGATCGGGCCTTCTCCGAGCTGAAGACTTATTTAAGCACTCCCCCGGTGATGGTAAGTCCGACTTGTGATGAACCTTTGGGGTTATATCTTGCGGTATTAGAAGTTGCCGTCAGCGCAGCTCTGGTAACCATACGAGATGACATTCATAGACCCGTTTATTATGTCAGCCATTCTCTGGTATCTGCTGAAACCAGGTATTCCACCTTGGAGAAATTCATGCTAGCTTTGAAAAAAGGTGTATCCAAGCTGATACACTATTTTGAAGGCCGAACGGTCTATGTCTATACGGGCCACCCTCTGAAAGTGCTCCTCAAACAGAAGGATTTGAATGAGAGATTGGCAAAATGGACTATCAAACTCAGCGCTATGTACCTGGAATTCCTGCCCCGAAGGGCGATCAAAGCTTAGGTTCTTGCCAATTTTGTGGTTGAAATGACCCGATCGGCCATTTATCTTAACCAAGAGGATGATCGATGGACGATCCATGTAGATGGGTCAACCTTCGGGGGAAGAGGAGCGGGCATTACCCTGACAACGGTACAAGGTGATCTTATTCATTCCGCAGTCAAATTTTCCTTTGCTGGAATAAATAATGTGGTAGAATATGAGGCAGTATTATCAGGAATGACTTTGGCTCGAAAAATGGGAGTTAGCAGAGTACGAAAGTTCTCAGACTCGAAGTTAGTAGTAGAACAGTTCGCAGGGAGATTTGAAACCCATGATGATGTTATATTGCGCCAAAGTTATGGAGATATCCAAAAAATTCAGTGAGTTCTCTCTTGACCACGTGCCACGGGAGCAAAACAAGGTTGCCGACGCACTCGCCAGATTGGCCTCCGGCATACTTGACATAGAGACAAGCACTATTTCGAGTATGAAGAGATCAACCTTCGATCGAATTCAGCACTGATGTTCTGGTCCATATTCAGGACCAACCTTCGATCGAGATTCCAGTGACCGAACAATCTGTTGAAGAGATCGGGGCTCTATGCCATGAACTCCAGAGCTTGAATATTAACTCTACTGAATCTCCGGGAGAACCCAATTGGATGGACTCCTTTATTAAATACCTCTCAAACGGCTATCTCCCTGAAGATTAGTCTGAAGCCAGGAAAATAGAGGTACGGGCTAAGAGATTTACCTTAGTCGATGGACGCTTGTTTAAAAAGAGCTTTGAAGGCCCGCTTTTGCGCTGTTTATCTCCTATTGAGGCTGAAGCCGTCATGATTTATGTTCATGAAGGGATATGCCGCATTCATTCAGGGGCTCGATCTTTATACCACCGCATCATCAGAGTTGGATACTTTTGGCCAACATTGCTTGCTGATGCCAAGCAATACACTAAACGTTGTGCCATATGTCAATACCATGCTCCACTACCGCAATTGCGTGGGGCTCCCTTATCGACTACCCCATTGCCTTGTCCGTTTGACAGATGGGGGATCGACATCCACGGGCCTTTTCCTCGGTCAATAGGGCAAAGAAAATTATGTATTGTAGCGGTGGAGTATTACTCAAAATAGATTGAAGCAGAAGCCATCATCTCAGAAAAAGTAATCAAGCACTATATATGGCGAAATATTGTGAGCCGCTTCGGGATTCCCCGAGCGCTCGTATCTGAAAATGGGACTCAGTTCCGCGGATAGAGCATACGGGATCTATGCACCAAGTTTGGCATCATCCAGCATTTCTCATCGGTAGCCCATCCCCAAACTAACGGACTTACGGAGGTATCTAACAAGGTTATCCTGAAGGGATTGAAAACCAAGTTAGAGGATTTTGGAGGTAAATGGCCCGAACACATCTATGAGGTTCTATGTTCATACCGAACAACACCTCGCTCAACAACCCAGGAATCACCTTTCTCATTGGTGTATGGGACCGAAGCTGTTAGCCCGGTGGATGTTGCCATCCGATCACCTCGGATATCTCAATACAATGAGCATATGAATGGTGAAAGGAGATTATTGGACCTCGAGATGATCGAAGAAAAGAGAGATGCAATTTATGCACGGATGCTATGCTTATCAGCGAACTATGGAACGGGCCCATAACAAGCGAGTCCTCCCAAGAGAATTCTTTGAAGGCGATCTCGTCCTCAGAAGCATTAAAGTGCAGAGGAACGTTGGAAAGTTGGACAGAAATTAGGAGGGACCATATCGAATATCAAAGAAACTGGAATCAGGTGCGTATAAACTTGAAACATTGGATGGTATAGAGGTCCCCTGAACTTGGAATGTCATGAATTTAAAGCGATATTTCTTGTGAATTCTCGATTAATGTGTTTGACTCAATAAAATACATTCCCTTAAACGTAAGTACAAGTAAGTACAATACAAATTATTTCTAATGGAATGATGGACCGATCTTGAAGTTGGGTGACTTAGGACGAATCTAGACTGGTGACCGAAGCTTCTTGTGCGCAAGACTCCCAAGTTGTAGTGACCCCTCTTCGAATCAGATGCTCCTGCACTTGCCCAGCCCATGGATGAGTTGTGATTCTCCCAGAACTTATTACGAACTAAAACACTCCCTTCAACGACATTCAGTCTCTAGGAATGGTCCTTTGTACCTATGAAATCTGCTACGATAAAAGGAATGGTAGTCAGCATATCGAAACATAAGATCGGTCCTAATATAAGACGTAGTATGAGCAAAGCTTAGCCAACAAAACCTAAGGGACTTTATTAGAACCAAGGTTCGGCCGAGGCTCGTAAAAACTCATTTTAAACGCAGACTACGCCTATCCAATCAAATATTGACTCCAAGGACGGAATAAGAGTGACCCACACACAATGTAAAACGACCGATCCAATCAGAATTGATACGAATAAACCAAACATAATGTCTGGGACCGATGGTTAACTTCCTGTAAGCGTCCCCGATCTTACACTTGGTGATTAAAACAACTTCGTTAACATAAAACTTATTAGTTTATTGAGAAGTTGGTTATATTACTTCGTTCTGGCAATTAAAAGAACAAGAGTTGAATGAAAAGAGTTATATTGAAAATAAGAAGTAAGGCAGATACAAAGTATAAATGAAATCAAGCTAATCTGCCCCTCTTCTTTATCTTCAATCTCCGGCTCTTGCGGTTCGGTCCGAGCCACGAGCTGCTTCAGTTCTTCATCCTGATCGGCCACTTTTTGGTTGACCGCTCTCTCCATCTCTTCAAAGAGATAGAAGAAAGGGTCTTCTTCCTGAACATGTTCTTCCAAAGTCGGAATAACCTGAAACTTGCCATCTTTCTCAAGTAGCTCGATCATCTTCCATCGCTCATCCGAAGGAGAAAGCCCGAACTGCTAAATAACTTGCTCTCGCATGTTATCCAAATACTTGGCAGTGTAAACCCCATGTATGTTATCCGCTAAAGCGAATAACAAAGGGGACCGAGCGAAACCCAGAACGGCTTCCCGGACCGAACCTTCGGTCGAAGTGCGGGCCCTTGTCAACTCCTCTTCCAAGGCCGTCTTGTCTTCTTGGGCCCGAAGGAGAAGCTCATTCAGCTTGTTCCTCTTCTCCTGGGCCCGACCTTGGACTTCGTTGATTTCATCTTCTTTGGCCCGCAGCTTGGCCTCCAGGTCGGCAATTCGCCCCTGAGCTGTTTGTCCTGTCTTCTCCAGCTCATAGACTTTATCGGCTAAGAGCGAGACCTCCGTCCCAGCCCTTAGAAGCTCATTGTCCAGTCGGTGACGGTCCTCCCGTACCGTGACCAACTCACTTTGCTTGATCTGAACTTGCCTTTTTGCAAGGTCAAGTTGATCTTGGACTTGTTGGGATACAACACTACCACCCTGGTTCTTCTCCACCGTGATAGCAGTTGTGAAGGCTTTCCTCAACATCTGCATAAGATAACACATTTTAAAAGATAAAACTTCGGGCCTTCATGTTAAGTAAAAGTTACCTTAGTGGTGAGGTCGAGGAAACCTTCCATAATTTCTTCCCCAGACACGTCCGCCTGGATGTTGTCTGGGTTCTGCTCTCCGTAAAGGCGGAAGTCTTTTAGGAAAGCACTCCTCTAGGAGGTTAATTTCCTCCCCTTGCTGAACCTGTCCAGCAGGCCCAAAGCAACTCCCCAGTCGGAGTTAGTCTTGGGGCCCGATGCAGACTCCTTCAAAACTATCCCCTTAGTAGGGACCGGAGCGCTATCCCCCCTTCTCAGCCTTTTCAGATCCTGCGGGGCTTCCGCTTCGGTCGCCCTTTTCCCTTTTCCTAAGGGGACCGGCGGCAGGGAGACGTTCACCTTAAGCTGTGGACCGGGGAGAACCTTCTCCACGGGAACGACTCCCTGCAGCAATAAAGCAATAGTTTTAGTACTAATAAAGGAGGTATTTCCGTTATGATAGAGGTTGGATAAGCTCAAAGAATGAATCCGAGCCATTATCACCTCCTCTACCACTCCAAATACCCGAAACGCAGGCCCTTCTCCGGTTGAATGCTGCCCTGTACAGCGAAGGGTCAGTGTGCCCGCGCCGGTTGTTTGGATCGGGGGGTTCTCGGACCCCGAAGGGACCAGCGTACCCCCAGTTGCTGATTCACTCCCCTCAGCGCTGCCTGAAGCTTCGCGTTGTCCTTCAGAAGGACAGACCGAAGCAGCTGCCATGCGTTTGAAACGAGAGCTAGGCATTGTCTCAGTCGAATATGCAAAACAAATAATAATGATCAGGAAAGGATAAAATAAGAACATTACTTCATACCCGATCCTTCTGATGGATCTGAGCCAGAAAACATCCCCTTCGGGGCTGGGGCTCCGGTCCTACCCGCGACACCTATTTCTATTAATCTTTTCTCCCGAAGCAGATCTATTCGCTTAAGGCGTGCTTCGGGAGGGGGGAACATCGCAAGCGTATTTGCGGTGTCCGGACGGGAAGGTTGAACCTACTTCGGTCCAACTGACCTATGCATGGGTGAGTTAGGCGTGGCCATACTTTCAACAGATCCTCTTTTGGGACTGTTATCCACACATAACAGGCCTCCCACGCATGGAGAGACTCTTCTTTATCTACAATAGCGCACTCTTTGGTGCGCACCGCTATATAATACAATTTGCGGTAGCCTAACAGACCTTTCCCCTTTCGGGATCTTACCAAGAACATGTTAAAGAAATGTTCTAAGGTCTGGTCCAATAATCATATACTATTGTCTTATTATTTATATTAAAATAACATCTAAACTTACGTATAATCATTCTTTAATTCACTTATTACGTTTTTAATTTAATTCGATCTAAATAAGATTAAATCTTAAAACACGTCTAATGATATTTTACTTATTATAGTATACCTTATTTTATCATTATTTATGCCAGTTATATGATCTAGTTATAATATATCATAAACTTCTTAAATTATTTTAATAACTAATATAATATTTTATTATAATATCTTATATATTAACATTATCAATTTACATATTAAATAGTTTTTTCTAATATATTTTTGTCAACTAATATTATTTCAATATATTAATATTATTCTATATTTAATTCCCAATAAAATCAAATTATTATATATTAATTTATCATAATATACATTTATTCCTAACTATATAATATCCCTCCTTTTACCGTTCCTTATTCATTCATAACATATATTTTTCTATTATCTATTCATTATTAAATATAATTAAACCCTTCCAATTACCTTGAAATAAAATATATATTCAATTTTTGGTATTTTCATATTATATACTCAAAAAAATCTATGACTTATCAATTCTCCTAAAATTTCGGATTCTTACATTCTATCCACTTAAAATGACATTTGTCCTCGAAACACATATTGGCTAAGACAATCGTGTTTTAGTTGTTTCTTTAAATTTTCGGGTCATTATAGTTTCTCACTCATTTGGCCAAGACGATCGTGTCACATCTTCAGCAACCTTGTTTGGTACTAAGTCGATCGACACTCATGTGACCAATCGGTCTCCAGAGTAGTGGGAATGGATCGGTCCCCATTGATGCTGATGAGTCTCTCCACGTACAATGTCAAGGACTTGATTCCTTTAGTGATGACCAAAGCTCCTTTGGCCACTTTTCACCGACTGCTCCCGATAGATGTTCAGTACCCCTTGGAATTCAGCTGTCCAATCCATATCATGGTCTTACTTTGTAATGACCCGGAAAAGACGGCACAAACGGAATCCAGACAGTAACCGTTTGAAGATCTGATCGATATATCACCCCAACCGGTGATCTTTAGAAACATCCCAACGGCAACATAAACTTTCCCAAAATTCCCTACTCTCAAAGACATATAAATTTTGATTAAAACATGAGTAAAAAGATACACCCGAGTCAACCAACCATGACTCCACCGCACTATCAAGACGGAGTACAAGCGCATCATCAGATTCAACAGGTACCGATATTGAATTCCACTCTTTTTTTGCCTCCTTGCATTACCTACGGAAGTGTCCATTCTTTTGGCAATTCCAAGAATCGGGCTCCCTCGAGTCTTTGATTTCCCTAGTTTTTTCGACCGACTTCTGCTCTCGCACTTCTTCCCTTAGTTATTCTTACAATCGTAGGAAGAATTTTGAACAAATGCATTACTTTTACTATCCCCTTTATACTTTCGTCTCAATTCTTCACTTATGAGCCGAGCGTGTGCATCATGAAAATTAAGCTTCCAAGGATGATTACTGATGATATCAACCAATGTCGACCTCCTTTTGGGCATGGTACCAAGAATGGCAATGGCCTACATGTCATCATCCATGACATATCCAACCAACGACAACTGGTTGGCAAGGTTGCATAAATAATCCAGATGTTCCGCAATGGAGGCATCTTCAGTCATCGTCATGATATACTATTCCAGTGTCAAGAGCACACGATTTGTCATGATGGCCACTCAAACATATTGCACAACACCTTCACCATATCGTACGTTGTCGTCTATTCGTAGTAGTTGAACGCCACTTTCTTCAACAACTATAATTGGACAATCGCCAATGCCTTGGGCTCTAATTTTTGCATGTCCCTATCGTCCATCTCTGCCGACTTCTTTTCTTCTAATGCTTCATTTAAATCATTCTGATAAAGAGTATTACGGATTCACATTTTCCAGTAGGCAACATTAAATCCATCAAACATCCTTAGGCTTCCCTTATCATCACCCATCGCCGATTGCACCACTACTACTCCACAACCACAACCAATTGTTGAGGATTAAACACGTGTGCGAACAACCTTGATAGATTAAGTAGAACCCCAAAATTAAAGCAAAAGAGAAAACAATGCCACAAGAAATCTAACATGGAAATAAGGGAAGGGTAAACACGTGACCGACTGAACGTCCAAATTCATTATCACTCTAGAAGAATACAACACACACACACACAGTTGGGAAATTCAGAATACAAAATATGAAAATGTTTAGCAATGAACCATAAGGTCTCTTTATATAGATGAGGTTGTTTAGATAATTAAGGTATTTAGCAAATATTCATAATATTTGATTATATCGCCATATGATATTCCATAATCAAATCATATATATGCGTCTATATATAATGATTTGATATGATCTTGTTTCCTTAAATATTTCCTTCCATAACACACAACATCCTAGACTAATGAGCCCCATCATATCTCAGTTAGGTCCTCGACCGATTGCCTCTAGCTCATATCTTGGGATCGGTCTTTTTGTCACCTTCGGTATTGCGTGCTATGGGTATTGCGTGTTGTGGTCTTCGACTGATTGACACCAATATCGACTGTCATCTGAGTTCGACTGATCGACAATAATGTCGATTGCCATCCAAGTGTGACTGATCGAAAACAATACCGATCTCCACACTTAACACGCACTACACGTAGGAGTAATCACCGAATGAGAACTAACCCAAACTTTTTTGTGTAAATTGCACACACCCACACTAAATACAAGAATCCATGATACCAACGAACATTGTATCAGACAGAGACCGAAGATTCACCTCAAGATTTTGGCAAAGTTTGCAAGAATCATTGGAACCAAATTAACAATACGGAGAGGACAAACCAAATCATGGAAGATATTCTCCATGCATGTGTATTGGAATTCAAGGGATGTTGGAGGAATTCCTACCATTGTTGGAGTTCATGTATAATAATAGCTTCTAGAGTAGCATTACTATGGAACCATACGAGACCCTATATGGACGGAAATGTAGAACCCCATTGTGTTGAGATGATGTTGGGGAAAGAAAAGCCATAGGCACAGAATTTGTAGAGATCACCAGGGAGAAAGTGGTCATAATTCAAAAGAATATGAAGATATTGCAAGACCGATATAAAATCTGTGCATATGCGAGAACATGGGGGTTTCCTCAAGAATCATTTTTGGGTGACTTTGGTACACTTACTAAGTTTTCAATTATGTCAATTTTTTTATTATTATTAGGTTTGAGCTTAGTAAACTTACACCATGACAGGGTGTGGCACTCTTACCAAACATTTTGGGCTAGGCCCTATTACGGGTATGACAGCCTTGGTTGCTGAGAGGCGTAGGAAATGACCTTTCTCTCCTGCATCAATACCTCCCCAAGAACGTCTCCATAAGCGTCACTATGAATCATGATCTCTGTCTTCCTCGAGAAGTACAAGGATTGGTGTCGTGGTTAATCGCTCCTTTATTCGCTTGAAGCTTATTTGGCATGCATGCGTTCAATCGAATTGAACCCTCTTAAGTGGCTCGAACCTTCTAAAGATTTGTTTTTCTTCTTCTGAATTGTACTATCTACATGCTGCTTTTGTTTTACATCTACAATGATTGAAGGTGTTGCAAGCATGATGCTAACATATTCCCATTTGCTCCAACAAATTCTAGATTCTAATTTTCCACTTCTTTTGCAAACATTGAATTAATCCATATGTGATTCTTTCTACTCAACGCATCAGAAACACCTATGGTTTTAAAAACCGGTGGATCAGAAATACCTTCTACCGGTAGGATCGGATAATTGGATCGGTTTGAACCGTTTTGATAGAAAAATAAAAATAATATATATTTCAAATATATTTTTTTACAAAACTCTAAATAAATATTTAAAATGTGTAATTAGATAATATAAAAACGTTAAATAGAAATAAAAGTTTACGCTTATTTTTGCAATTAAAGAACTAGAATTTTAGGTATCAAAAGTTTAATGATCAAACTTAATTCGAGGGCCGATCTTGATAATTCCCACTCATAAGGTTCGCCTAACTCCTAGCTCTATATATACTACTACTATGACACTGAAGACATATTAGTAGATGTCAAAAGCAGAAACATCGAAGACATCACAATATTAATTTAAAGTATATTCTCTCAAATAAAGATTCTAGATCTAGAATAAAAAATTTTAATAAATAAGGAAATGAACAAACAAAAATCGAATTAAATGTTTGTGTACCTTATAAAAATCCACAATAATAAGCAATTAGAGTGATCAAAATTGCTATATTGGTAAATACAAAACTCAAACTAAGAATATAATATAAATTGTTTCTTTCTATGGGCATTCGTCAGTTCACAAAAAAAACTGAAAAAAATGTATGGTGGTTCGTAGTACGAAGTATTTCATCTTTAACCTACTTTAAAAAAACCGGTTTTGTAACCAGTTTTTTGCCAAAAAAAACGGTCTGACCGGGTTTGTAATGTAATAAAATCGATTTTTAAAATACACAGTGAATCGGTTCGAATAAGATCGTTAGTGTGACCGATTGCCGGTCGGACCGGTCGGATCATCAAGTTAGAACCGATTTTTAAAACCATAGAACCACATTTTCCTTTTCAGGACAATATTGTATTTCCAAATCATAGTCAGTGATCATTTCTAACCATCTCATTTGTCTCATGTTAAAGTCTTTTTGGGTAAACAATATTTTAAACTCTTATGATCACTAAACACTTTGCATTTTACTCCAAAAAGATAGTATCGCTATTGTTTTAGGTCGAGTTTTGAGAATATAGTAGCTTTTTGTAACTCATCAAACAAATCATCTATCCTTGGAAGAGGGTATTTATTTTTTTTTGTCAACTTATTTAACTCTTGATAATCATAGCATAATCTCATTCCACCATCTTTCTTAGTTACAAAGAGTACAACTGCACTCCATGGAGAAATGCTAGGTCTAATATACCCTTTTCTAACATGTCATGCAATTGAATTTTTAATTCTCAGTTCTTTTCTAGGCATCCTATAGGGACGTTTTGACACTGGTTCAGCCCAAGGCATAAGCCCAATTTCAAGCTCAACATCTCTCATTGGTAGTTGCCCTAGTAAATCATCTGGAAATAGATCTGAAAATTCACTCACAACAGGTATATTCTTGATATTATTTTGTTGACTTTCCTATACAAGCATAACAAAGAATCATTTATTCCTCATTTCCGAATCTTTGGTTACATTTAAAATTTCTCCTTCTTCACATTTTGTTAATGAAATTACTTCTCCATCATATGTTCTAATCATTCTCTCCTTACAATCAATTTGAATATTATAATTGTGTAGTATAGTATTCCCAAAATCACATCAAATTTAACCACATCCAACTCCATTAAATATACCACAAATACATGTTTTTTCACAATCAATAGTACAACTTTTATAAATTTTCCTAGACATCAGTTTCCTACCCAGGTGTATCTATTCTTCACTTTATATTATCTCATATTCTTGCCAAAAGATGTGTAATATGCTTGGAAATAAAACAATGAGAAGCTCCACAATCAATCAATGCAAAAATAGGGATATCATCCACAAGAAGCATACCTGCTGTCATGTCTATAGCCATAGATGATTGCTCGTTGTTGATAGCAAAAAATCGAGCCCTTCCCTGTTGATTACCCTTATTTTCTTATTTTGGTGGAATTATATTCTTTTACCTTTCTTGACATTCTCTTGCAAAGAGTCCCACTTTACCACAATTAAAACATGTGGTTGATTTGAATCTACATTCTCCAAATGTTTCTTTTTCCATATACCACATGTGGGAATATCCATCCTTTTTCCTTGTTGTTGAGGCATTGATTCTTCTGATTTCTTAAATGCTTTGAAATTCTACTTAGTATTAGTCTGAAATTTTCTTTTCTTATTCCAAGAGTTTCGTTCTATGATCAATTCAGTTTCTATTCTCACAGCAACACCCACAAGTTCATTAAACGTTAATTTCTTTATACCAATCATCATTAGTCAAATCCTCCATTGTAATCTAGCAGTGAACTTATTCATTTTCTCCTCTTCATTAGCCATTACATTTGGAGCATGTCTTCCCAATTCCTGAAACTTGTCCAAATATTGCATTACTATTAATTGCCCCTGAGTCAACTTATCGAATTCATCTCTTTTCACATCCCTCAGATCAACTGGAAAATAGTTTGTTAAGAAAGAGTTCCTAAATTCTTGCCATGGTGGAAACTCTTCTATAGACAAACTTTTACACACATTTTTCCACTATCTAGATGATCCTCATTCGAACCAATGAGTAGATACTACAGTTTTCATATATTATGGTATTTCAACAAGTTTAAACTTCTCATCCAACCTCAATAGCCATGATACATCATCCTCTTGTGTTCCACATCTAAAAGATTGAATTCCAACTTTTCTTAGTACTTCATGGTAGTCTCTGATCTTCGAAGTTCTGTTTTGTGTTTCAATTACCGGAGGAGCTATAACACGAGGTTTTATGTCTTATTCGTTGTTGCATTCACAATATAGCCATTTGTTGAATAACAAAAGCCATATGATTCATATTTCAAGTCATTGTATTCATAATGTTTCTCATTTCGCTCATCTCATGTCTTTCTAGCTAATTTTCATTTCTTCAAGACTCAGCTGTATCAGGTCTCTAAAAACATTCTCAGACTGTGTATTCATTCGTCTAGGAGTGATAATCATGTTCCATACAAATCATGTAAGAATAATTTGAGTTGTATTGTGATGCTTCATGTATTGGAGATGTGTGGGATACACAATGTGTTCCACATTTCGCAGCCAAGGAAGAGCTTGAACGAAGGTATTCAAGAATGTGCTAGAGGATTGATAGAGATAACCTCAGAGCTGACCTACGAGGAGGTGCCAGTGAAAATCCTCGGGAGAGAAGATAGAAAGCCCAAGAATAAGTTAATCCACATGGTGAAGGTGCAATGGTTGAACCAAGGGGAAAGGGAAGCAACATAGGAAACATAACAAGAAATAAGACAAAGAGCACCCGAATAAATGGAGGATTGGCACACACGATTTTTGGGACGAAACTCAAATTATGGGGAGAATGATGTAATGACCCTGGAAAAAGGTAACGTGGACCGACATCGAAAAATATAGAGATAATGTCTAGATGAAAATAACAAAGTATAAGGGTATGAAAAGAGGGAAAAAAAGGGATAAGAGGAGGAAAAGTTAAGCAAAATAGAAAGGATGGGTCAAAGTGTAATTAAGGAAAGTTAAAATATCTATAAATAGGGGAAGACATGGCTAAAATAAAGTCATTTGCCACCTAAGTACCGAAGAGCTCTGAATTATCCTAAAACCCAAATATTCACCTAAAAAATTTTGGCACAAAATTCACCGCGTATTTTGTGACATCAAATTCACCGTGTGTTTCAAGTCATCAAATTCACCACGGAAAACCTAAACCACAAATTCACCTCGGATTTTCCAAACCTCAAACCCCCGCGGAAGACCCAAACCCCAAACAATTCACTGCGCATTTTCAAGCATTGAATTCACCGTGGATTTACCCTAACCCACGAAATTCACCGCTGATTTTTGAGTGTGAAATTCATTGCGAAAACCTGAACCCCAAACCCCAAATTTCCGCGGATTTTACCCTAAATCCACGAAATTTGCCGCGGATTTTGTAAGAAAGAGAAATTCACCATGGAAATTAAAAGTGAGGGCATTTTCGTGAGGAATCGACACCGGATTGTGAATTCAAAAAGATACACAGTTACTACGATAACCAAATAGTTTGGAATACAGTAATAACATCGAAAATTGGGTACTAAAATATGTTACTAATGCAGGGAAACAACGAAAGGATCAAAACACGTAAAGGAAACAAGTATGCGGAGTGAACACGATCTAGTAGGGGAGGATCCAACATACTAAAGATAAGAGAGTTAGAAAAGAAAACGTAAGGTGGAAAATGAAACTAACGAATGTTAATAAGAATCGGGACGAGGAAGGAGTCACCATCCGACCGAACCCGACATCGTGCTTAGCACACGATTCGCCAAAGGAAATGCATGCGTGATTAAGGTAACAAAAAGTTCAAAAGATGGTAAATTACGTAGGAATGGGCCAAACGGACCCAGGTGAGAAAAAGGGTAGAGCCTAAGTACTCATCCGGGAAAGGGAAGCATACAGTCCGTCGAGTCAACCACCAACTAAGGATTGGCTTGGGCGGGACATGTACCGAGCATGATACACTAGGCCACGAAATGAGAATGAAATGAAAGGAAAGAGTAAAAGAAAGGAAATGAAACGTAAAAGAAAGAAAAGTGGGTTACCTTGTGGTCGCATTTATTTATGTTTTACTAATGATAATGAGATGATGTGTATAGTGTGTGAAATTTGCTTTAATAGATTATGACCGATTTACAGATTTTGTAGGTAATTAGAGCGGGAAGCAGGTCGTCGGTTCTCCGATGCTAGAGTCCGGTTTTTTGAACACTTCTTAGTTTCTCATTGTTAAACATTAATGTTTTGCGAACTACGATTTCAGTCACGTTTTGAAGTTTAATCCAAATTTAGTATATTCTATGCAATTCGGCTAGGGCGGGTTTAGGGTTGTTACACTTCAGATAAAGGATTTGGTTGTGAATTGATTCAGAATGTTCATGTAATAGTTTATGCATCTTGACAACTTAAGGTACATGAGAAGAAGTATCCAGTTCATGATTTAGAATGAGCTGCCGTGATTTTTGAATTGAAACAATGGAGACATCATTTGTATGGTGTAAAGTGTAAAGTAATCAAAAAAGCTTGAAGTACATTTTTACTCAGAAAGATCTAAATCTAAGGCAATGACGATGGTTATAATTAATTATGGACTATGACTTAGATATACAATATTGCTCAGGGAAACAGAATCTGGTGGCTGATGCTTTGAGTAGAAGAGGTAGTCATGTACAATTGAATACTTCACTTGTTGAAGAATTTCAAAAGTTGAACTTAGATATAGTCGACTTAGAAAAAGCCTTAGCAAGTGTACTTGCAAGTCATTTAGTCATTAACGAACTAAGACTGAAATTTTCGACCGATAATGAAATTATGAAGGTAAAGGAGAGAATTCAACTAGGAAAAGAGAAACATTCGCACTTAAGGAATGATGGTTTCATTATGATTGGTCATCGATATGTGGTACCAAATGACTCAAAACTACGAAACAAAATATATTAGGAATCTCATAGATCACCTTTCTCTATACATCCAGGATTTTTGTTTCTCTATAAAAATCTGAAACAAAAATGGTGGTGGTCTGGTCTTAAGAAAGATGTAGCTCAGTTTGTAGCAAAATGCGATATTTGTCAAAGAGTCAAAGTAGAACACCAACAACCTAGATGATTGTTACAACCCTTAGACATTCCAGAATGGAAGTGTGATCATATTACCTTGGATTTGTAACTGGGTTTCTTAGGTCAGCCAAAAAGAATGTAAGTCTTCGAATACTTGGTGATATATTTAACACTAAATTAAAAGAATTAGGAGGTGATTAGGGGATGTTTAAATAAAAATGATTTATTAAAACAAAAATGGAAGACTTTTCTTCATTATGGTGTTGCCAAAACAGTATTGGGGGCATAGGAAAATCTCTAACTGAGTTCCACGTATGGTTTGTCATTTAAATTCATCCATAAACTTTGAGAAAGGCATGGAGCAGAAAATAAGCCAAAAAGAACAACCCAAATGTAGAAAAAAACAGTAGCAAGCAATGTAATTTTCTGCCGCCAAAAGCAAGAAGGAAGTTTGGTGTAAGGTTGATAAAATTGTGTTCTAAGTTTGATAAAAGTTGATTTTGGTTCTAAGGATGTTTTTATAGCAGGGTAGGTCATTTACGAATGTTATAGATGAGGCAAAACAGTAAGAAACCGAAGGTGAGTGGAATGATTGAGAGAACATGTATGTTAAATTTCATATGCATTCATGTTACTGCTCTATGTTACGAATTTTGCTGTTATTTCTATGGACATTGCATGATTATGTTTTTTACATTTTTGGAAACCTCTGTGTGTCTAGTTTCAGAAAGCCAAAAGCAGACCATCACATTATTTTATAATTTACAATAACAGTACAGTTTAGTCCCTACAGTTAGGGCATCATGTTAGAGGTTTGTTTTCGCATTTTTAGAGAGCTTTTTTGAAAATGGTTTCTTTTTTCGTTTCTATCACACTTAATTAGATTTCAAATGAGTATTTTTATGTGATTTTTGAATGTCATCGGAGCTCTCAAATACGCATAGTTTTACAGTGTCGACAGACTGTTGTGCAGTTTTTCAGAATGATTTCAGCATATGTATACGTTTATGTAATGTTATGTTAAAATTCGAGAGTTTCTAGACGCAAAACTCTAAAAACATGCGAGGAGCATGGTTTCAGTCACATTAAGATCTAGATCATCAGTTTGAGTTATGTCATCACATGAAATCAGCTTATGTTAAGGAGTGAGGTATGGCTGAAATTCGGAAGTGTCGATGGATTAGTTGTGCTTTCTGTACGTTTCTAATACTAAGTGAATCATTACTTATGTTCCTTGATTCGTGGTGATGCATAAGGCAAGAATTAAAATAGGGGTCGGGACTGTTATGTTGGGAAATATAACATGATAAGAGCAAAAGTATACAAATTATATACTTATGTTTATGCTTATGTTTATGTGTTATGTTTCATTTTTATGTGATAATAATTGTTGCATTATTATACTGCTTGTTTGTTCTCATCACTCTCATGAACAGTCAATGAACTAGTGTACACAGGTAGTGAAGACGAGGAGTAGATTAGATGTTGCCAAAATCGTATCAGGATAAGGAACAATTTTCCTAGTTTTTTGTAAGAACTTTGGCTCGGTTTTATGTTGTATGTAAACTAGTAAATTATTATATGATTATGTAAATTAGTTTCCACTATGTATGAAAGAATAATTAGTATTATCGACAAGTTTTATGTAGAGCCTTGTGTTCTAATGTTTAGGGCACGACATCATGCCTTCGTATTATGAAAATTAGGTGTAATATATTAAGATAAAAAATGTGATTAGATTTAGTAGGGCATGACCAAGTTGGTATCGGAGCAGGATCATAGACTAAGGTCTTGGCAGCTAGGAATGAGTTATGACATAGAAAAAAGTAGTTTTTAAGTGTGTTCTTACCTTATTTCAGTATATGATGTATACAGGAATTCAAAATTTCGTCTTCTAGTAATCAACAGGAATTCAAAATGTCATTGACAGAAATGAAAACATAGAAAATGCAACTGCGGTTGAAGTGCATGATAAACTTTGTTAGACCCCTCAATTATATCATATAAAACAAGAGGCGCGTAACACCATGTGTTTCTAAAAAGAAACATAAGGCTTAAATCATATTATTTATTCTCCAACTTTATTTTAAAATCTGTATATACAAAAATAACCATACATATATCAACTAAGATTCCATACTTTAGATAACTACAATACAAAATCTTTGATCACCATTTTTACAATACAAAAACTATTATACAATACTAAAACGATAAACGAAAGTCTTACAAAGTAAAAAGTTTATTTCACACGTAGACAGTTGATCTTCTACCTTTTAATACTCAAATGATATACTTGGAGAGGGTTAGTGGTCATCAGTGTGAGATAAGCAAAAATATGCTGCAAATAAAACATACATATATAAACAATAATAGCATCATATAATGAAACAATAACAAATAGAACACTTCATTTTTCTTTCAATTATCATGTAAGGTCTGGTAACCCCTCGAAAACCATGGTTTTAACATCACCGTAGTTTCAAAGACTGAAATCATATCCACCGCACCTCACCATTGACAATAAGTGCAACCAACTCATCAACACCTCTAAGATTTGACCATAGCATATCACATAATATAAGAGCTCTTTGCCTTTTTATGGGTCGTACTCCATATTATCCTCAACAAGCTAGTATGATCTTTAGCCATAACCATGGAAAAACAATGTTTCTATTGAGGTGCGTCCACAAACACTCGAGGTTTCACATAACCAAGTCACAATTTAGAAAACAACATTTACTAAGGAAGCGCATTTTGATACCCTGTCACACCAGATATATTTTGAGAGCTCAAATAACCTTTTAAAATCATTTCAAAATTCTCTGTGTATGCCAACTCATGTGTCTATCATATGTAAAAAGAATAACGTTAATTAGAGTTCTCAAACCTTCGATAAAAATTATTGAATACATCTCATGTAACACTACAGCAGATTTAAAATAGTTTTGCCGACATTTTGGAAAATATGGCATAAAATCGTAATCTGAAAACTTTCATGTACCAAACATATTTTTACCAATATATACACTTAACAAGTAGTAAAACCTTGTATGACTTTGCACCAAATACAATACCAAATGATACTAGAAAATTCACAAATTTCACATAATCACATAGACACTAGAAAAATATATGTAGTTTATTTCAAATTCAATCATGCCACTTACCTCTAACTTTTTTCTGATTTCTAAACTTTCAAGTATTATTCCACATATTAGAAGTCATTTCCAGATGATAAACACAATACATTAACATTTACATCAAAGTAACCTAAAAATGACACAATTCCATCAAAAACCAACATTTATTCTTCTTTGTCGTAGTTTTTCCTTCTCTACCTTCTACCTTTCGAAAAATTCATGCCAAAGAGATTTTTGCCTTTTAATATGTTCAAGATTATCTACATCAAAGCGTAGAAGATGTGGGTGCCTTAGGAAAGTCAAAATACCATCTGATCAATAGAAATCACCTTTGTCATATTTTCCATACATCACACTAGATAGATATCCTATTCCTGGAATAGGATGGATATAAATTTTCATAACACGTCAACATGTCCGAGATTATGGGAGCCTGTTTTGGTATTTGTTTAGATTGGGAGAAATGGAAATGCAAATAAAGCAATGGAAAATCGATTTAACGTGGAAAACCCCTAAGAAAGATGAAAAATCAACTAGCTAAGAGTAAGAATACTCTTAGCCGAATTCATTCATAAAACAGTGAATGATACAATGAAAATACATGCTAAGAAGATGACTAAGGGATCAACGTGAGCCAAAGTGATGATAGTATATGGTTGTAAACGTGAAAAAAAGGTCATGCATAGCTAGTCATTTCACCTTGTATTTATATAAGGGAATCGTGTGTGGAAAACGTTCCGTAACTGCCACTGACAACGTTGTTTTCGCATGATAGAAAACGTGAGTATGCCCGTTGCCTGTTATAACCGTTTTGGATCGGTCCCTTAAGTATTTCGAGACCATTGTCAACATGACCTTCAGTCTTGCCGATTAATTGGCCCTTCGGGCTTCCGTAGCTGTGTGGGCCTTCGGGCCAGGTTATCTTGAATGGGCTAAGTCCCTACCAAGTTTTGGATCTTGGACCTTGTAGGTTCGTCTCTTGTTAGATGGCCAAATCAGAATAACTTAGCCTCCATCAGTTTGGGGTATTAGGCTCCAGAGCTCTCATCATTAGACCCTCAGACTTTATCGCAATCGTAGAGGTGATACAAGACCGACCACCTGGTAGAAAATGTGTTAGCCATAATGCCCGATCGAGCATAACGGAGGACTGTACCTGAACCAGTTGTGACAAGCGTCCCTATGACGGATCCTGTACTTGGTGGATTTGAGATTGAATTCAAATTTGAAAACACTAACGTCTATGAGGCATAATAATAATTTAAATATTAAAAAAAGGCTGCGTCTTTCCGTATTCCGCTAACCGATAGGCGGTCAGATTGCAGCCGCCCTCGTAGTACAAGTGTCGATTGGTTAGCGCCAAGGAGAAAGTACAAAAGCTGGTGTTTTGGTATTATTTAACTTCCATTTTCATTTGCCATACTTTCTCTCTGACTACTAAACGCTTGCGCGATAATGTTCTTGACATCTTTGGCTTCTTTCACATAGAAATTTTTAAGGTAAATCCCATGTCTCCTCGTTTTGTAAGGTAACCAATTGTTTCTGAGATTGATACCGAAGAACTTCGGGTCAAGTTCTCCATCCCTGCCATTATTCTATTATGAGGGGGAAAGAAGACGTCCCATGTTTTCTTCTTAAGGAGATGATCACTCCTCCAAGTTCCATTCTTGTTAGTTACACATCCCTGAAGAACTATTTAAGATTCCCACTATATCCCTTTGTAGCTGCCGTTCTTTGGGAGATTCGATGACCGACTTATGCTTTATTTACGGGTAGTTACGTGTATCTATTAGCTTTCATCTTTAATTGCTGCAAATAGAGTATAGAGCTGACCCTGGAATTATTCTTGAACTTACATTTGGTAGGATCCCGAAGGAGTAGGAGATTGTTAGGAACCCATACGCTATATTATATATGGATATTGCTAACGCCAGAGTATGCATTTGGTGTTTTGATCCGCACCGCAAAGTATGCATTAGTTGATAAAGAGAATTCTCTACATGAATGGGAATCATGTTAGGTATGGTTAGGGGTCTCGAAGCAGGACATGTTGGGGATTAAAACTACTACACAATATATAATGATCGGTAAGCTGGACCGAAGAAGGTTTAATCCATCACATCAGGATATTGCTAACGCCATAGCAATGTTCCCCCCTAGAAAGCGTTTTAAGCATATAGATCTCCTAAGGGATAAATTTTTGATAGAGATAGGCGTGACGGGCAGGACCTCAACCCCAGCCCCTAAAAGCTTATTTTCCAGCTCTGAGTCATCAGAAGGATCGGGTATAGTATGTTGTTATTACAATACAACCTTGCTGATTTTCATCAATTATCTTTGTAGGTTCAACAGAAACGATGTTTGGATCGCGGATCGCTGAGATAACTGTTGGGTCCGAGGCTAGGAAAGTGCGGATTAGAACATCCGGTTCATCTAGGTCTGCATCAGTCACACCTGCGGGCTCATTCTTATCGGCATGGGGTTCTAGCAGCAAAGGGGTCGAACCACACCCGATAGCTGGGGTAGAAGAAGCACTAGCAAACAAACTTTAGCATTTGCGTTTATCATATTTGTATAGGATGGAAACAACTCCCCTATAAGACATAATACCATGCGATTGTTGTTGTAGGGTTCCCTTAACGTCGAAGAGGTTCTCCCAAACTGAAGCTTAGGAGAGAATGCTTCTCTACCCCCGATCACCCTGGATAAGGGCAAAAGGAGGACCGAGGGAGAACCCCAAGGGCCCCTAAAGAAAATCAAACTGACGGGACCCCTCCAGGAGTCATGATTCCGAAGAAGAAAGGGATTACTATAGGGGAAACAACCCCAACTCGTCATTGGGTAGCTTCGGCCTAGGAGACCTGTAATAGCCAGGAAAAAGGTATGTTAGAACGATAGGAGGGAATATAGTGGTAAGGTCTAGATGAGGAATAATGAGGGATACGGGAAATAAAGAACGAAAAAGAAAACGAAAACATAGAAAAGTAAGGCAAAAGATAAAGGATGGGTCAAAATGTAATTTAGGGAAATTAAAATGTCTATAAATAGGGGTGGAAATGCTCAAAACCAAGTCATTTATAACTTAACCACGAAAAACCCGAAAAACCCGAAAAACACGAATTATCTCGGAAACACCAAAAATTGTCTAGGATTTGTGGAGTGAGCAAAAATATCGTGGAAAACCTAAACAACAAAATTGTCGCGGAAAAACCTAAACCACAAAATTTTCGCGGAAAACCTAAAACACAAATTGTCGTGGAAAACTCGAAGACCCAAATTATCGCGAATTTACGCTTAACCCCAAATTGTCACGGATTTTCATGTTTTACGTAAATTACCTCAAAAACCTAAACCACAAATCTCATTACCTCATTTTATCACGGATTTCGAGGAATGGAGTAATTTATCACGAAAACATCAAATTTGGGTGTTTTCGTCGCGCCTCAACGTCGAATCGTGAGAGAGAAAGGATACGTATGGTCTACGGTAACCACATAGTTAATAATGAGATAATAACATCAGAAATCGAGTACTAAGATATGTTACGAAATGCAGGGAAGCACGAAGGGGTTGTAACGAGTGAAAGCAACAGGTAAGCGGAGTGAACACAATATAGTAAGGGAAGGTTCTGACGTAGGGAAACGGAAAGGGCTAGTAAGAAAGAAAGTAAAAGACACGAATGAATGATGCAAATGTTAATAAGACTCAGGGTGTAACACTCGTAAATATACCCTAGAATTTTTCAATGATATTTCCATTTTATTCTTTCTTATGACAATTATTTTGTCTTCATATAGAGATCTACAAATAACTTGTTCATGAACATACCACGTTGTGTGACTCATCGACTCCCTACATCTCCTTCTAGTCCCACTCTTGCTCCTTTCGCAGTTCTTGTTCCTACGTCGGGCCTTCTGTTGTCATGGAATTTTCCCGTATAGCCCTATAAAACTGTAAAACGGTCATAATCTGATAATAGAAACTTCACCCTACCCTAAAACTACCCCACTTCGTTCCTACCAATTCCCCCTCTCCAATTCCATTATTTTGCTTCTTTTACCTATCACGAATTTAGATACCCTCTAGCTATTGACACTTCTCTCTTTGTCATATCTCCTAATACTCTTCACCTCTTCTTACACGTCCTAGTACTAGTCTCACCTACTCATTTAATCTCCCATCTATCAGTTTTGCTATCCTCGTTCTTGTTAGATCCCTTCGCTAAATCCGCATCTCCAATATCACTATCACTTATGTTTCGTACATTCCTTCATTAGTCTCTCCTCTACAAATTTCGTGATCGTTCTTTTCTAAGTCTATAAGCTAATCTTTCACATATTAGTTCACCACCCTCCTTATCTTGACGCTTTAACTACTATCCTACATCCCTTCCCGGTTAACGATTTATTTGACTCCCTTCACCCATTCCTTTTTCGTTCTCTAACGTTACATTACATTTTTTTTTTCATTACTCTTTGCAATAAGCCTTCTTTATCTATTTCGTTTCCATTTCTTTGCTCACGTTTTACATTCTTTCTTTCCATTCCACCGATTCCTTCTTCGTTCTCTAATGTTACGTTGTCTCTTTCATTACCGTTTACATTGAGCATGTTTTATCTATTTAGTTCCCATTTCGTTTCTCATGTTTTACATTCTTTCATTTCTTCATTTCGTTCAATATCATGTGGCCGGGTTTTTACATGCCTGGTGACATGTCTCGCCCAAGCCAACCGTTAGTTTTTAGTTGACTCGACGAGCCGTATGCGTCCCATCACCGAACGAGTACTCAGGCGCTACCCCTATTCTCGCTCGGATCCGTTCTGCCCATTCCGTACGTACCATTTCATTCTTGAACATTTCATTCACTTCATCAGGCATGTCCTTCCTTTGGCGAATCGTGTACCAGGCACGATGCCGGGATCGGTCGAACGGTCCATCCTTCCTCTCCCAAAGCTTCCACGATTTGTGGCGAACCGTGTACTTGTCACGATGCCGGGTTCGGCGTTTCCACCTCACCCCGAGTCTTCATTACATTTTTCCAATGTTTCTAGGTTTATCATTTTCATTTTTAAATCTTATTTTAAGGTTCTCATATTCGATTTCTTACTATTTACCTTCGTTACCCTGCTATCGACCCCTATCTCCCGGAGGTTTCCTTTCCATGTTTGTTTATCATAACTTATCGAGTTGCATTTTCTTAGTCCTCACTCTTTATTCTCTAGTTTTACGTCCTCTCTCTATTGGGTTACCTACTCTTCGTTGATATCTCACATAGCCTTATTTTATTTAATTGTCTTATCAATGTAAATTGATGGTTCTTGCCCCACCCTCTCTTTTACCACTTCCTTTCTTTACCGATTGTTTCCTATTATTCAGTATTTCGTTAATCCGGTTTTATCCAGCTATCTTGTCCATATTAAATCCTAATTCCCGTCTAATGGTCTCTTACTCCTTTATACGGATTGTCTTTTACTCTTTGACTCTACCATCAGTCTCATTTCCCCCTCGTCTAATTAATCTTTATTTGTATGTTCATCCTTTTCACTGTGTTTGCTCGTTTATATTTTCATCTATAACATTCTCAATCACTCCTATTTTCATTTCTTCTCCCTCTCCGTCCTAATATGATGCATATACGACTTATTTCACTACTCGTATTATCACTTACCTCCCTATATTTGAACCTTCCATTATAAGATCATGTTCACTCCGCTTACCTTTACTCCGTACTTGTCCTTAGTTGCATTCCAAAATCTTTGTCGACTATCTCATTACAGAACAAAATTATAGAAGGATCAAATGATCCAATTGCTCCTAAATGGGTGTTTTACTCGATAAACGGATCGAACGTATGAAATCGGATCGACAATTCTTCAGGGTATACTAGTCCACAAATCGATGATGTCATCAAGCATATTGATGCAATCAACAATGCACAATATTATTTCCGCGGTGATATTTACCCATTTCCGCGGTAATTTGTTCATGTTTAGTTACCATGCCTCTTGTAACGACCGTAAACCAGCCCTAACGATTTCTATGCGCAAGCGAAATGAAAATGAGCATTTTAATTAAAACATAATTCGAAACCGGGAATACCATCGTTTTTCAATATACAACTAGGTAATAACAACCAAAACGAAAATCAAAAGGGTAACTCGTACAGCGGACGATCGACGACCTCAGTTCCAATGCCACCTAAGTCTCCGGTCCTCCCCCTACAAAATCTGTAAAACGGTCATAGTCTATTAAAAGAAACTTCTGTATAATGTATTTAAACTCGCAAGATTTTATCCATTTTCCTTTCGTTCTTTTATTTTACTTATTCACTTATCTTTTCCTCTCCTNGTACATTGACGGTTCTTGCCCCACCCTCTCTTTTACCACTTCCTTTCTTTACTGATTGTTTCCTATTGTTTAGTATTTCGTTAATCCACTTTTATCCAGCTACCTTGTCCATATTAAATCCTAATTCCTGTCTAATGGTCTTTTACTCCTTTATACAGATTGTCTTTTACTCTTTGACTCTACCATCAGTCTCATTTCCCCCTCGTTTAATTAATCTTTATTTGTATATTCATCCTTTTCACTGTGTTTGCTCGTTTATATTTTCATCTATAACATTCTCAATCACTCTTATTTTCATTTCTTCTCCCTCTCCGTCCTAACATGATGCCTATACGACTTATTTCACTACTCGTATTATCACTTACCTCCCTATATTTGAACCTTCCATTATAAGATCATGTTCACTCCGCTTACCTTTACTCCGTACTTGTCCTTCGTTGCATTCCAAAATCCTTGTCGACTATCTCGTTACAGAACAAAATTATAGAACGATCAAATGCTCCAATTGCTCATAAATGGGTGTTATACTCGATAAACGGATCGAACGTATGAAATCGGATCGACAATTCTTCAGGGTATACTAGTCCACAAATCGATGATGTCATCAAGCATATTGATGCAATCAGCAATGCACAATATTATTTATGCGGTGATATTTACCCATTTCCGCGGTAATTTGTTCATGTTTAGTTACCATGCCTCTCTTTGGCACATGGCGCGTTGTAATTGGCCTGAATAAGTTCCTCTTTTTATTTACAAATGAACGCCCTTTTCCGCGATGAAAATGTACTCAGTCCCCTTTCCGCCGAAATTTGTTAGTATCACCCTCATGGACACATGGCACATTGTAATTGGTCTGATTCAATTTATGACAAATGTAGCCCAGTGCCCTCACCATCCACTTTTCTCCCTTCCTACATTTTTCACCTCCCTCTCCCATCTTTTCCCACAACTCTCATATTTATACTAACTTTTGTGGTTCAAAAACAGGGGTTGTCAACAGTCGACCGATTCGTAGCAAGACGAACTCGGTTATAATTTATTTGATGTGTGGAGAACGATTATAAACCAAAGGAAAAGAGACACGGCAGTTTTAGAGTGGAAAACCTCAAAGATGAGGAAAAAACCACTTGACTAAGGGCTAAAGAAAATGCCCTTAGTCGGTTCAATAAGAAAAGTCATAATCACAGAGGTCATGTTTGTTNCAGCCCCAAATCCGCGACAATTTACACGCAGTCCCTGATTTTCGCGATAATTTACACTTCAGCCCCAAATCCGCGACAATTTACACGCAGTCCCTAATTTTCGCGATAATTTACCCTTCAGCCCAAATCCGCGACAATTTTGCATGTGGATCCAAAAACCGCGACAATTTCCTTCATGGTCCAGATTTTCGCGATAATTTCACAGCTACCCTGATTTCCGCGATAATATTCGCCTTTCCCCCAGTTTTCGCGATAATTTTCTTCTTCGCCCTGATTTCCGCGATAATTTCTTCTTTACTCCAATTTCCGCGATAATTTCAATTTCTCTTGAATTTCCCACGTTTTTTGTGCCAAATGACCCCTTCTTTTCCCATTCCACTCCTATTTATAGGTTTCTAATTTGTCCAAATGACCCTTTAGTCCCTCCTTCCTCATTTCTCTCTTTTTATATTAATTTACTAAACTACCCCTCATTTCATGTTTTTAACAAAAAATTATGCGATTCTAACCTGTCTGGATTCCGTTTGTGCCGTCTTCCTGGGTCATTACACCTCTCTTTGGCACGTGGCGCGTTGTAATTGGCCTGAATCAGTTCCTCTTTTTATTTACAAATGAATGCCCATTTCCGCCATGAAAATGTACTCAGTCCCCTTTCAGCCGTAATTTGTTAGTATCACCCTCAAGGACACATGGCACATTGTAATTGGTCTGATTCAATTTATGACAAATGTGGCCCAGTGCCCTCACCATCCACTTTTCTCCCTTCCTACATTTTTCACCTCCCTCTCCCATCTTTTCCCACAACTCTCATATTTATACTAACTTTTGTGGTTCGAAAACCGGGGTTGTCAACAGTCGACCGATTCGTAGCAAGACGAACTCGGTTATAATTTATTTGATGTGAGGAGAACGATTATAAACCAAAGGAAAAGAGACACAGCAGTTTTAGAGTGGAAAACCTCAAAGATGAGGAAAAAACCACTTGACTAAGGGCTAAAGAAAATGCCCTTAGTCGGTTCAATAAGAAAAGTCATAATCACAGAGGTCATGTTTGTTCTTTTTTACAACAAAGGGAATGAGAAGTATCGAAAATATATCGACCCAAGGTTCTATTTGCGAAAGCTCGAAGGAAAATCGGAAGATCATTTTTTCACTTCCCAAGTGTCCTTTTTATACTCTCACTGTGCTGTGTACAGTTAGGTGTCGTTTTGTGCCTGTCCTTTGCGGCTAGGTCGGCTAATGTCAGGCGGAACATCCGCCGGGAACGGCATCACAGAGCTGCACAACGCTAGACCTTTCGGCGCTCCTAGCCGACTATTCCCTGGCTACGGAAGGCTCGTACGACTTCGTCGGACCACGCTTCTGACAAGGCTGTCGAGGGTTGTCGTTGCATAGAGGAGCATGGATGGCTCGAAGCAGGGCCTGTAAGATGTGGACCGATCGGTCTTGGCGCATGGGAGAAGCTGGGCCCTACACATCGGGACCGATCACTATGAAAGGTCGATCGGGACATAGGGCCTAGATGGGTCATTCACTCACATGGGCTGGATCTGGGCCTCTAAGATCAGCTTACGTTGTTTGGGATCCTCTCATCAAGCTTGGTCCTGATCATGTCCGAGGTACCGGGTTCCGGGGATCTCATCACTAGCCCCTCGGATTCTGTCGCCATGGTGGTGGTGATCGGGGTTCGATCATCACAGCAACGATCGCAGCAATGATCGGGTTCCGGGGATCTCATCACTAGCCCCTCCGATCGCAGCGATCGGAGATCGCTTGTGCATAAGTGCCCGATCACAGCAACGGAAACCTGTACCCGAACTGGTTGTAACGGCGTCCTTGGGGACCGATATTGCACTTAGAAATTTCATGACGTGAATTTTCAAATTTGAAATCCATAGCGGTTGAGGGCAAAAGCGTAATTATAGGCTCTGTGATAGCTAACGCCTTTCCGTATTCCAAAGGGGGGACAGACTGTCAGACTACAGCCGCCTGCAGTGATGATGTGTCATCCCGTGATTGAGTAATACGTTGTATGAAAGTCGGGATTTTTGCCATGTGCAGCCATTATCACACTTTGCGACAAACTGCTCCAGTTTTAGAATCCTCCGTCGATTTTGCTCAACCGTTCCTCAACTCAAACTTCTCACAAATTCTATGGTAACCATCCATGGCACCTTGTAGGGCTAGGTATCCTGACATATCCTCAATGGACCTCGAAGCATTTCGGGTCAAATTTTCCATTCCAACCCATTATCCCATCTGGAGGGGGAAGGAGGACGTTCCTTGCTTCCTTCCCGCCGAGATGAACGTTCTGGCTAACGCCATACCCGTTAGCTATGCATCCCTAAGATCAGGCCTGCGATTTCCTCTTCACCCTTTTGTCGGGCCGTTCTTCGGGAGATTCACTGCCCGACTTTTGCTCTTTTTCCGGGCAATTATGTTTATATTATCGCCTTCATCTATTATTGCCACAAACAGATGGTAGAGCCAACTCTCATGCACTTTTTCAATCTATTCCTTGTGGGATCCCGTAAAGGAAGGAGGTTGTTAGGGGGTCGCAGGTTGTATTACATAGCGACCCGAACAAAGGACTGTGTTATCGTAGACAAGGAAGATTCCCTTCATGAATGGGAATCTTGCTATGTCTGGATAGACATCCCGAGGGAGGACCTGCTGAAAGTTACCTTCCTAACAATCCACCCTGACATCGGGAAGTTGGACCGAATCCGGTTCAATCCATCCCACCATGATTTTGCCAACACCTTGGCAATGCATCCTCCTCCCGAACGGCGTCTGAAAAGAATAGACATCCATCGGGAGAAGAAGCTATTGGAGATTGGGGTAGCAGGAAGAACTGGAACCACTGCCCCGAAGGGTATCTTCTCCAGCTTTGACTCATCGGAGTAAGAAGAATCGGGTACGACTTAGCTTCCTTTAGTTCATATTTCATGATCCTTATTATTTTCCTTTTGCAGTTTCCACTGATACAATGTCTGGGAACCGACTTGCTGCAGTGGCTGCTGCTTCAAAAGCCAAGATGGAGGCTCAACTGCAGGCGTCCAAACCTAAGCCCAACGCTGCAACTAGGCATTCACGATCATCGGGGAGCTCCAGCAGCCACAGGCCAGAGCCTCGATCAATGGATGAGGTGGATGAGGTTATTTGTAACGACCGTAAATCCGGCCTTAATAAGGTCTATGCGCAGGCGAAATGAAAATAAGGAATAACTCCCATCTGGATCTTAATGTCGTGCGGTTGTTGCTGCAAGGATCAATGAGGGTGGAAGACGTCCGCCTCTCATTCAGCTTAGGGGATAGGGCGCCGAGACCTCCAGTCTCCGCGTCGACGAGCAAGCGGGGCCCCAAAGAGGAAGCCCCGAAGCAGTACAAAAGGTTGCGGTCAACTGTGAGCAAGCCAGCAGCCCCGATCCCAACGAAAGGGGTCACAATCGGGGAGAAATCAGCCCCGTCCTCGTCTAACCCTGAGGCCATTCGGGGGGCCATCCTGGAGATGGTGGTCTCCGTTTAGAAAGCCCGGGGACCGAAAAGAGTCCCCCCTTCATAGAAAGATGCCACCCTTGAAGAATACCGGCTCTTGGGGAAGAAAAACCCGCCCGGTATTGATGGCGCGATTCTCAGCTTGGTGCTAGCGTATCTGAAGTCCCAAGCTGTGGTAAGTTGTATTCAGCTCATGCTGCCCCGATCGGGTATATGCTCTTAATCCAATTTGACTATTGCAGGCACATAGAAGGGCTTTGGACCTCGCTTCTGCCGTCCAGCTCAGCCGAAGCATCTCCTCGGCATCTGAAGATCTGGAAGGCCAACTTGCCTTAGCTCAGCGGCAAGTTGAGATCAAACAGAACGAGCTGGAATCGGTTAGAGCCGACCGGGATCGTCTGAACGGAGAGCTGCTTGGAGCGGGTACTGAGCTATCCTTAGCTGCTTCTAAGGCGGGAGAGGCCCAAGCAGCNAGTTAGTTCTGGGAGTATGCGATTCATCTAAGTACTCAGCAAGCGTGGAAGCAACTGACTCGTCAGAGCGGTCACACTACTTGGGAGCCTTATGGATGATCGCTACAGTCACCAGTCCATACTCGTCCAGAAAATCCAACTCCAAGATCGGTCACTATCATAGCTAGAAATAATTTGTATTGCATCCATTGTAACTTATTCATGTTTAAGAAACATTTTATAGTTCATAGTTACCAAATAACGTCAAATGCTTTATATAAAATGGCGCTTAAGTTTATAACACTCCAGGTTCGGGGGACCTCACTTATATCCATGTTTTCTAACTTATAAGCCCCAGCACCTAGGTTCTTCAGGACCTGATAAGGCCCTTCCCAATTCCTGTCCAGCTTCCCAACATTTATCTGAACTCTTACATTCCTGAGAACGAGGTCGCCTTCTGAGAATTCTCTAGGCACAACCCGTTTGTTATGAGCTCGCTCCATTGTTTTTTGATAAGCACACATGCGCGCATAGATGGCTTTTATTTTCTCTTCAATCATTTCCAAGTCCAAGGATCTTCGCTCATCATTCAGATGTTCGTCATACTGGGTTATCCGATGTGATCTTATGGCTACCTCCACTGGACTGACCGCTTCAGACCCATATAACAAAGAGAACGGAGATTCCTGGGTCGTTGAACGGGGAGTAGTGCTGTAAGCCCATAAAACCTCGTACATGTGATCGGGCCACTTTCCCCCGAAATCATCCAACTTAGTTTTTAATCCCTTCAGGATAACTTTGTTGGACACCTCCGTCAATCCGTTGGTCTGGGGGTGAGCCACCGATGAGAAGTGTTGAGCGATACCCAATTTGACACAAAGATCCCGAACGGCTTTTCCGTGGAATTGAAGTCCATTATCAGATACAAAAGCTCAAGGTACTCCAAAGCGGCTTATGATGTTCCTCCATAGGAAGTGCTTCACAACCTTTTCGGAGATAATAGCCACCGCTTCAGCCTCGATCAACTTTGTATAATAATCAACAGCCACAATGCAAAACTTTCGTTGATGGACCGATCGAGGAAACGGTCCCAAAATGTCAATTCCCCATCTGTCAAATGGACAATTGAGTGGGGTCATTGACAAATATGCCCCTGGCAATTGGGGAACTCGAGAATGATGTTGGCAAGCAGCGCAGCGTCTTCTGTACTTCTTAGCATCCTCATGGAGCGTTGGCCAGAAATACCCGGCTCTAATAATGCGATGATATAGCGATCGGGCCCCCCGAATGTATACCGACACCCCTTCATGAACATAAACCATGACGGCCTCAGCCTCTATAGGGGATAGGCATCGCAAGAGCGGTCATTCGAAGCTTTTCTTGAATGAGTGCCCGTCATTCAGCACATATCGCGTCGCTCGGGTTTCAATTTTCCTGGCCTCTGATGCGTTTTCCGGTAGATGGCCGTTGGTCAGATACTTGAAAAAAGGGGCCATCCACGTGGTATCTTCTGGTGAGTCAATGGTGTTAATCTTTAAGTCTTGGAGTTCATGGCATAAAGCTCCCACCTCCTCAAACGACTGTTCGGTCACAGAAATTTCGTCTGGTATGGACCGATACTATGCCTGGTCCAACGTCTGGTAAGCCTGCATCCAATCAGGGTTTTTGCGATCGAACTTTTTTGCCATTTCCAAAACCTTCGCATGGTATAGCTTCATGGTTGGCTCATGTGTTTCGAATCGTCATGCGAATTGCTCCACCACCAATTTAGAGTCTGAGAACATTCGCACTTTTGCAACTCCATCTTTCGGGCTAAGGTCATCCCCGACAAAATGGCCTCGTATTCCACCACGTTATTCATTCCAGAAAACAAGAACTTGACCGCGGAGTGGATAACGTCGCCTTGAAGTGTAGTAAGGGTGATGCCCGCTCCCTTTCCTCCGAAGGTTGATCCGTCAACATAAATGACCCACCGGTCGTCCTCTTGGTTTAGAAATATGAGCGATCGGGTAATCTCGACCACGAAATCCGCGAGGACTTGAGCTTCGATCGCCTTTCGGGGAACGAATTCCAGATACATGGAGCTCATCTTGATCTTCCACTTGGCCAACCTTTCATTAGAATCCGCCTGACTCAAGACTGCCTTCAAAGGCTGATCAATATACACATAAACCTTTCGGCCTTCGAAATAATGCTTAAGCTTAGATATAGTTTTCAGCAAGGCCAACCTGAATTTCTCCAAGGTTGTGTATCTAGTTTCGGCTGGTACCAGGGAATGGCTCACGTAGTAGACAGGTCGCTGAATATCATCCCCTATGGTTACCAGGGTTGCGCTGACTACGGCTTCTGACACTAAGGTCGCTGAATACCATCCACCCGAGCTCTCTTGACTTGTGCCAAGGTTCGGCACGAGCTCATGTAGCACTTTCTTGCTACTTTCTGGTTCCCCTTAACAGAAATCACTCCATGAGTGGAGGGAAATTTGAGCATCATATGGTACGTAGAAGGGACCGCCTCAAACTTACTGAGGCCGGTCCGTCCAATGATACCATTGTAAGCCAGATCGACTTCAACGACTATGAATTCCAGGGTTTCCGATCGGTCCCTGCCTGGTTCTCCTAGTGTGACTGGGAAAAGATATTTCCCGCACGGGATAACACTTCTTTGGTCAAACGACCAGGGTGTTATATTGGCGATAGGGAGATCATGGGCCGCGGCTCCTAACATCTCCACCACTTCACGCTTTATCAGATTGCATGAAGCCACGGTGTCCACCAGAATCCTATGGACTCGTCGGTCGGCGATAACTCCAGTGATGATAGGGGATCATCACACGGATCGGTAACCCCTTCTCGATCGGTTGCGGTAAAGATGATATCACCCTCAAATGTCGAGGACCGCTCAGCTGATTCGTACTTGACTAGCGCCACAGATTCGGAGTTGTCGGGAAACTCCTCACGTGCTGCTCTTTTTCGGTCCCTGACCGACTCGTTAATCCTTATTCCGCCATAGATAACATAGATATCTCCGGCGACCTCTCTTTCTCTGTGCACCACCTCATTTGGGGGAGGTTGGGTGCCCACTTCGCCAGGTGGGGGAGATGGCTTCTCCCTCCTCTCTCCTTCATTTCGCGGGGCCCTACCACCACGGCCCCGCCATCTCCTCCTTCGGCCATGTCCATGGTTCTCTTGACTGTGCTGGCCTCTATCCTGTTCGGGTTGGGGAGACCTTCGGTCTCCCGCCCGGTCGTTGTAGTGTCGGGGCTGACCCCGATTGTATCTTCCCCTCGGCCTGTGACGATCGTCACCCTGATGACCCGCTCGGGGAGAGTCAACCCTCTTGCCCCTGCGATCATCATGATCGGGCTTTTCCTTGTTCATTGCCGCTACTGTCTCTTACAGTAGCGGGCATTTCAACGTCGGGTGGTCGCGGTTGTGATGCAACTCGCAATAGACCTGATTGTTCTCCTTCTTCGGGGGGACGATCTTTTCAGCCACAGCTGCAACTTGCCGTGGCTGTCTCTTAGGGTAAGATACCCTGTGCTCACCTGCGGGACCAAAATTCCCGCCAGGCTTTCGATATCCCGCTCCCAGCGCTTCATCCACCCCTATGTTCTTGTTGATTTTCTGAAGGAGCTTTCCCAATGTGGACCGTGGGCTCTTCACAAGGCTGGCCGAAAAGCCACACGGTCACAAGACCTGCTGCAAGATATCGAATTTGTCTCGGAGCTCCAACTTGATACCCCGAGCAGTTCGGTTGAACTTCTCCATAATAGAACGGAGACTCATCTTCGCCGGGATATAGTTCATGTCATATAGTTCCTGCCTGCTACGAGGCGGTCCTACATTTAGAGCGAACTGCTCCTAGAAAACCAGGATGAATCCGCCATACGACTGTATGGATCGGGCCGGCAAGTTTTTGAACGAGGTTCGAGCATCGCCCAGCAACCCTGCCGCGAAGATGCGGCACTTCAATGAGTTAGAGGCCCAAACAGTCCACATCCTCAGCTCGAAATCTGCAACGTGATCGATCGGATCACCGTCGCCTCTGAATACTAGTAACCCATTGGGGTTACGGTAGTATCGATCGGGGACTGCCGCCCAGATCTCTTCGTAAATCGGGAGCATCAAGTCTCCCAACAAGGCGTAGACGCCGCCTGATCGGGGCATCCATAGCCCGATCAAGTTGTCCAGGATTGCACCCCAGATTAGGCCCTCAATCCCTCTGCGTTCGCAGGGTTTTCAACTCCTTGGTGAGCTCGTCGATGCGACTCTGCATCTGTTCCTGGTCCGTCCCAGGAACCGGAGTTGGACTTCTAATTGGAGGAGGCGGACTTCTAATTGGTATCCCGGCCTCCTCATTGTCACTCCGCGCCTCATAATCTCCTCTTCATCGGAGCTCGGCGCGTCTGGGTCGCTTCCGTACCCTCTGTTTGTTGGAACAGTGCTTGTGATAGCCGGTGGTTCTGTTCCACTCCTCTCCGACGTGACTTCCAATATAACATTCCTGACAACAGCTTCCAGGTCCTCTAAAGAGAACGTTGAAGCTGGAAGGTTTCTGGGAAGCGTGTCACTATCGTTCGTCGAAGTTCCAGTTGCCATGACTTTGACTAACCTATCCCGGGTAAAGACCTCAATTGGGGATTAGAAACTCGTCCCCACGGACGGCGCCAAACTGTTGTGGTTCGAAAACCGGGGGTGTCAACAGTCGATCGGTTCGTAGCAAGATGAACTCGGTTATAATTTATTTGATGTGTGGAGAACGATTATAAACCAAAGGAAAAGAGACACGGCAGGTTTAGAGTGGAAAACCTCAAAGATGAGGAAAAAACCACTTGACTAAGGGCTAAAGAAAATGCCCTTAGTCGGTTCAATAAGCAAAGTCATAATCACACAAGTCATGTTTGTTCTTTTTTACAACAAAGGGATAGAGAAGTATCGAAAATAAATCGTCCCAAGGTTCTCTAAGCGAAAGCTCGAAGGAAAATCAGAAGATCCTTTTTTCACTCCCCAAGTATCCTTTTTATACTCCTATTGTGCTGTGTACAGTAGGGTGTCGTTTTGTGCCTGTCCTTTGCGGCTAGGTCTGCTAATGTCAGGCGGAACAGCCGCCTGGAACGGCTTCACAAAGCTGCATGGCGCTAGACCTTTCGGCGCTCCTAGCCGGCTATTCCCTGTGTAACGACCAAATTTGGGCCTAGTCGTTTTGTTAAAACATGATAATTAAAACGGAATATTTGAAAGCAAATTTAAAACATAGTACGAAACATTAAAGTACGACAGCATAATTTAGAGTGTTCTCCGAAGGACAGGACTCTATCACCGGACAACCGACGATCTCCTTTCCCATCCCTATCATATCTCACCTGCGTCACCTACAAAATCTGTAAAGCGGTCACAATCTATTAAAGGAAACTTCAAACATACTACACATTATCTTTCTTACTTCTTAGTTACATCATACGCACACACATGAACCAATTCACTTAACCGTTTTCTTATTTCCCTCTTCTTTTACCCTTATCATTTCCATCATTCATTAACTTTTCTGTTGCCGAGATTAACATGCTCGGTGCATGTCCCGCCCAAGTCAACCGTTAGCTGTTGGATGACTCGACGGGCCATATGCATCCCTTCCCCGGGTGGGTACTTAGGCGCTACCCCTTTTTCCACCCGGATCCGTTCCGCCCTCTTCGTACGTATCTTTTCCTCTTTGGAACTTATCGTTCCCTTCATCAGGCATGCCCTTCCTTTGGCGAATCGTGTACTAGGCACGATGCCGGGTTCGGTCGGACGGTCCATCCTTCCTCACCCCGAGTCTTATTATCATTTATCTCGTTCATTCGTATCATTTCTTCCTTCTTTATTAACCCAATCCCATTCCCTAAGTCTGAACCTTCCCTTACTATATTGTGTTCACTCCGCTTACCGTTGCTTTCGCTTGTTATAGTCTTTCCGCGCTTTCCTGCATTTCGTAATAGGTTTTAGTTACTCGAATTTCGACGTTATTATCCTATTGTTAACTATGTGGTTACCGTAGACCTTACGTGTTCCGTTCCTCCTACGATCCGACGTCGAGACGCGACGAAAACACTTAAACTTATAATTTCCTCGAAATTCGCGATAATTCTATGCTGAAATCTGAAATCCGCGATAATTTACTCTTGAAACCAATCCGCGACAATTCTCTTCACTAAGCAAAATCCGCGATAATTCTCTTCATCATCAAATCCGCGATAATACTGCACTGATCACCATTTCCGCGATAATTTACACAGCCTCCACTTTCGCGACAATTTCCTCTTCACATAAAATTCGCGACAATTTGCTCATGAAAATTTCCGCGATAAAAAGACATGCAGGTGAAATTCGCGATAATTTCCTTCTTCGCGGGAATTTTCGAATTTTCGGGTTTTAATCTCTCGATAATCTCTCATTATCTCTCGTCTAGACTTTACCACTACATTCCCTACTATTTGTAACGTCGTACCTTTTTCTCGGCTATTACACCCTGGCTACGGAAGGCTCGTACGACTTCTCCGGACCACGCTTCTGACAAGGCTGTCGAGGGTTGTCGTTGCATGGAAGGATCATGGATGGCCCGAAGCAGGGCCTGTAAGATGTGGACCGATCGGTCTTGGCGCATTGGAGAAGCTGGGCCCTACACATCGAGACCGATCGCTATGAAAGGTCGATCGGGCCATAGGGCCTGGATGGGCCATTCACTTACGTGGGCTGGATCTGGGCCTCCTAGTTCGGCTTACGTTGTTTGGGCTCCTCTGATCAAGCTTGGTCATGATCATGTCCGAGGTATCGGGTTTCGGGGATCTCATCACTAACATAATCTATTAAATTACCATTTTACCCTTTTTCGAAATTTATTTTATTTTTATATAGAAATAGTTAAGGCTAATTCCCTTGTTTGAATTTTTAGTATCTCTTATGGTCCCTTTTTAGGGGGTACCGACAGTCGTCCGGTTCGTTCAACAAACAAACTCGGTTCTGATTTGTTTTAAATGTGGAAGACGATCAAAAGCTGGAAATAAAATAAGTGCACGGCGATATATAGTGGAAACCCCAGGAATTGGGATGAAAACCACTCGACTAAGAGCAGATTATGCTCTTAGCCTGTTCACTAAAGAAATAACTCATAGTCAATACAAGAGAGGCTAATGAAAATGACAAGGTAAAGAAAGCGGTAAGAATTCCGGCAGGGTAACAGCCTGTTCTTCCGCGTCCAAAGGGTCCTACTATTTCCGTCGTCTTGCCCTGTATTTATAGAGTTGATAGCGTGTGTAAATCAAGCCCCGTAACCGCCTCCGACAGGTTTGTTAGAGGTTGTTATCGCGGGATGTAAAACGAGGTTGGGACCGAAGCGTGGTCTGCGTGATCAGGCCCGAAGCGTGGTAAACGTGGGGAGGCCCGAAGCGTAGAAAACGTGAGTTGTAACCGTTCTGTAACCGCTCGGACCGAACCCAAGTGCCAGCTGGCAGAAAACGCTTTATTTCGTTAAGGCCAGCTTCGGTCCTCTAGTTGAACATCGGGCCGTTCTTCCTTAGAGGTGTGAGTGGGCTGTAAGGATTCATTTTCGCCATTTGAATTAGCCCAATCGTTGCTGGCCCTTACCCATCATAAGGTACCCGGTCCTAGAGTTCTCATCACTAGCCCCTCGGGCTTGATTGCCAATCGCAGAGGTGATACAAGGTCGATCACATGATGTTTGCACATTCATGTGAATAAGGGACCGTACCTGTACGTAGTGAGAGTCCAGGGGACCGAAGTTTGCCTTAGTGTATGGATCGATCACGCTTAAGAGCTAACATCGTATATTTAAATTATACTTTTATTTTCGTTATTCTGTAAATATTAATATCCCAACCCGCGCCTCTTCACCTTCGGTAGCTCAAGAGGCGTGATGAGTGCGCTCCGTACTATCACTGTCTTGGGCAGTATTACGTGGCTGCACGTCTGTAACGACCCAGGAAAGCGGCACAAAGAGAGAATTTGGACAGGTTAGACTCACATTAATTCTTGCTAAAAACATGTAATGAGGGGTAGTTTTGTAAATTAACATAAGAAGAGGGAATTTTGGAAGGAGGGTTAAAGGGTCATTTGGACAAGTTGAGAGACCTATAAATAGGAGTGGGATGAGAAAATAAGGGTCATTTGACACAAAAACGTGAGAAAAATCGAGAGAAATAGAGATTATCGCGAAAATTGGAAAACTGCTTAAAATTGTCTCGAAAATCAGGGGCAGGAGAGAATTATCGCGAAAATCAGGATGAATGGAAGAATTATCGCGGATTCGGAGGACCCCTGCAATATTATCGCGGAAATCAGGGTCGAAGAGTAAATTGTCGCGAGAAACGGGCTGAGCGCACAATTATCGCGGATTTCGAGAGCTGTGTGCAATATTGTCGCGGAAATGGACTGCGTGCAAAATTATCGCGATTTCAGGGACTTGCGTGTAAATTATCGCGGAAACGGACTGCGTGCAGAATTATCGCGAATTTCAGGGATTTGCGTGTAAATTATAGCGGAATTCAGGGCTGTGGTGCAATTCTCGCGAAAATGAATGTTTATGCAAATTATCACGGAGATTAAGGACCGAAACGTAATTTACCGTGAATACGAAGAGCCACACCCGATTTGGCCGTAAATTGGGGGCCATAGTGTAGTTCAACGCAAATCCGAAGGTAAGGTCGCCAATTGCCGCATGGTTCGATTAACTAACGAAAGTGAGTCATGGGGTCACACAACGGTATAACACGTTAAATACATATATGCAGGGAGTAGAGGACAAGGGAGCAACAGGCGATAGGACGACCAAGTAAGCGGAGTAAACATAGTAAATTAAACGAAGGTTGACAGTTAGGAGTTTAAATGAACACTAAATCGAATCGAAAGGGGTGTGAATAAAAACAGAAATCTCGGGGCGAGGTGGGAACACCAAACCCGGCATCGTGTTCATGAGCACGGTCACCCACAGGTAGGGCATGTCCTAGGAAGGGATACATGAGTTCTCCGGAACAGAATTGTGCGCATTACAGAGCAGAACGGAACCGGATAGGAACGGGGTAGCGCTCGGGCCCTGTCCGGGGAAGGAAAGCATATATTCTCGTCGAGCCAACTAAAAGCTAACGGTTGGTTTGGGCGAGACATGTTGTCGGGCATGCAAAAATTGACCACAGTAGAAAACCAGAAAGACTAGGGAGAGGGAGTATAAAAAGAGAAGAAAGGATAAGAGAATAAGTAAGATAAAAGAAGGAAAGTGAAAGGGATAAAATCTTGCTAATTAATTTATTATACAGAAGTTTCCTTTAATAGACTATGACCGTTTTACAGATTTTGTAGGGGGAGGACCGGAGGCTTAGGTGGCATTGGAACTAAGGTCGTCGATCGTCCACTGTACGAGTCACCCTTTTGATTTTGTTTGGTTTGTAATTAGCTAGTTGTATTTTGAAAAACCATGATATACCCCGGTGTCAAGTGATGTTTTAATTTAAATGCTTATTTTCATTTCGCTTGCGCATAGATCTTGTTAAGGCCTGGTTTACGGTCGTTACAACGTCATTGGCTGGGAGATTAATATTTAAATCGGGATTTAGGGCACTGTTTCTTCTAATCGTCATTTTCGCGAAGAGAAATCGCTGCAAGTTCTTGTGCCCTCAATCGACCTTTTGTCCAACCCTCTTCCAATATGCTTTTTCTAAGGTATATTTTCATAGCTCCTCATAAAATGCGTTATCCTTCTATGTCTGAGTTGGACATTGAGTAGTTTAGGTCTAAGTTTTCAATCCCGGCACATTACTCTATATGGAAGGGACGAGAAGACATTCCCTGTTTCCTTCCGGCAGAGATGAATGTGCAGGCATCTGCTATTCCGATTAGCTACGCCTCTTTAAAGTGCGGGATTCGTTTTCCGCTACATCCTTTTGTAGCGGCCGTGCTTAAAGAAATCCATTGCCCCACTATTCCGATTAGTTACGTGTATGTTATAGCGTTCATTTTTTATTGTCACCAACAGAATCGGGCCCCAACCTTAGAACACTTCTTTAACCTATTCTTGGTTGTGTCCCGGAAGGGGAAGGGTCTGTTGGGATGTCGTAAGTTGTATTACATAGCGGTGCGCACCAAAGAGTGCGCAATCGTTGATAAAGAAGAGTCTCTCCATGCGTGGGAGGCTTGTTATGTGTGGATGACAGTTCCGAAACAGGATCTGTTGAAAGTATGGCCACGCATAGGTCAGTTGGACCGAAGCAGGTTCAACCCCTCCCGCACGGACACCGCAAATACACTTGCGATGTTCCCCCCTCCCGAAGCACGCCTTAAGCGAATAGATCTGCTTCGAGAGAGAAGGTTAATAGAGATGGGTGTTGCGGGTAGGACCGGAGCCCCAGCCCCGAAGGAGGTTTTATCTTCTAGTTCAGATTCAGATCCATCAGAAGGATCGGGTATGAAATAGTGTTTACGTTTTAATCTTTCCTGATCCTTATGTATTTGTTTTGCAGATTCAACTGAGACGATGCCGAGCGCACGTTTTAAACGTATGGCAGCTACTTCGGTCCGTCCTTCTGAGGGACAAAGGGAAGCATCGGGCAGCGCTGAAGCAAGTGAATCAGCAACGGGGGGCACGGTGGTCCCTTCGGGGTCAGGGAACCCCCCGATCCAAACAACCAGCGCGGGCACGTTGACCCTTCGCTGCACCGGGCAGTCCTCAAGCGGAGAAGGGCCTGCGTTTCGGGTATTTGGAGTGGNATTATACTTTTATTTTCGTTATTCTTTAAATATTAATATCCCAACCCGCGCCTCTTCACCTTCGGTAGCTCAAGAGGCGTGATGAGTGCGCTCCGTACTATCACCGTCTTGGGCAGTATTACATGGCGGCACGTCATTAGCTGGGAGATTAATATTTAAATCGGGATTTAGGGCACTGTTTCTTCTCATCGTCATTTTCGCGAAGAGAAATCGCAGCAAGTTCTTGTGCCCTCAATCGACCTTTCGTCCAACCCTCTTCCAATCCGCTTTTTCTAAGGTATATTTTCATAGCTCCTCATAAAATGCGTTATCCTTCTATGTCTGAGTTGGACAGGGAAGGGACGAGAAGACATTCACTGTTTCCTTCCGGCGGTGATGAATGTGCCGACGTCTGCTCTTCCGGTTAGCTACGCCTCTTTAAAGTGCGGGCTTCGTTTTCCGCTACATCCTTTTGTAGCGGCCGTGCTTAAAGAAATCCACTGCCCCACTTTTGTGTTATTCTCGGGTAGTTACGTGTATATTATAGCGTTTATTTTTTATTGTCACCAACAGAATCGGGCCCCAACCTTAGAACACTTCTTTAACCTGTTCTTGGTTGGGTCCCGGAAGGGGAAGGTTCTGTTGGGATGTCGTAAGTTGTATTACATAGCGGTGCGCACCAAAGAGTGCGCAATTGTTGATAAAGAAGAGTCTCTCCATGCGTGGGAGGCTTGTTATGTGTGGATGACAGGTCCGAAAGAGGATCTGTTGAAAGTATGGCCACGCATAACTCACCCACGCATAGGTCAGTTGGACCGAAACAGGTTCAACCCCTCCCGCACGGACACCGCAAATACACTTGCGTGCGATGTTCCCCCCTCCGAAGCACGCCTTAAGCGAATAGATCTGCTTAAGGAGAGAAGGTTAATAGAGATGGGTGTTGCGGGTAGGATGGGAGCCCCAGCCCCGAATTGGGTTTTATCTTCTAGTTCAGATTCAGATCCATCAGAATGATCGGGTATGAAATAGTGTTTACGTTTTAATCTTTCCTGATCCTTATGTATTTGTTTTGTAGATTCAACTGAGACGATGCCGAGCGCACGTTTTAAACGTATGGCAGCTACTTCGGTCCGTCCTTCTGAGGGACAAAGGGAAGCATCGGGCAGCGCTGAAGCAAGTGAATCAGCAACGGGGGGCACGGTGATCCCTTCGGGGTCAGGGAACCCCTCGATCCAAACAACCAGCGCGGGCACATTGACCCTTCGCTGCACCGGGAAGTCCTCAAGCGGAGAAGGGCCTGCATTTCGGGTATTTGGAGTGGTAGAGGAGGTGATAAAGGCTCGGATTCGTTCTTTGAGCTTACCCAGCCTCTATCAAATCAGTAACAGCTCTTTTATTAACATTGAGACTATTACTTTGTTGCTGCAGGGAGCCGTTCCCGTGGAGAAGGTTCTCTCCGGCCCTCAGCTTAAGCCGAACGTCTCCCTGCCGCTGGTCCCCATAGGAAAAGGGAAGAGGGTGACTGAAGTGGAAGCCCCGCAGGAGCCGAAGAGGCTGAAGAAGGGGAGCCGTACTCCGGTCCCCAATAAGGGGATCGTTTTGAAGGAACCTGGGCAGGGCCCGAAGACCAACTCCGATTGGGGAGTTGCCCTAGACCTGTTGGGCATGTTTAGCAAGGGGAGGAAGTTATCCTCCTGGCGGAGTGCCTTTGTAAAGAACTTCCGCCTTTTTGGGGAGCAGAACCCAGATAACGTCCAAGCGGACGTATCTGGGGAAGATATTATGGAAAGCTTCATCGACCTCACATCTAAGGTAACTTTGGCTAAACTTGGAGGCCCGAAGCTTCATTTTTAACAATGTGTGGTCTTTTGCAGATGTTGAGGAAAGCTTTTACGACTGCTATTACCATGGAGAAATACCAAGGTGATAGCGTTGTGTCCCAGAAAGTTCAAGGCCAACTTGACCTTGCGAAAAGGCAAGTTGAGATTAAGCATGGGGAATTGGTCACGGTACGGGAGGACCGTGACCGATTGGACAATGAGCTGCTAAGAGGAGGGACGGAGGTCTCCCTCTTAGCAGATAAAGTCGCTGAGTTGGAGAAGGTGGAGGAAGCAGCTCAAGGGCGAATAGATGACCTGGAGGCCAAGTTGCGGGCCAAAGACGAAGAAATCAACCAAGTCCAAGGTCGGGCCCAGGAGAAGAGGAATAAGCTGAATGAGCTTCTCCTTCCGGCCCAAGAAGAAAAAGCGGCCTTTGATGAAGAGTTGACGAGGGCCAACACTTCGTCTGAAGGTTCGGTTCGGGAAGCAGTTCTGGGGTTTGCTCAGTCCCCGTTGTTGTTCGCTTTAGCGGATAACATACATGGGGTTTACACTGCGAAGTATCTGGATAACATGCGAGAGCATGTTATCCAGACGTTCGGGCTTTCCCCTTCGGACGAGCGATGGAAGGCGATCGAGTCACTGGAGAAGGATGGCAAGTTTCAGGTCATTCCAACTTTGGAAGAGCCTATGCTGGAAGATGACCCTTTCTTCTATCTCTTTGAAGAGATGGAGAAAGCGGTCAACCAGAAGGTGGCTGATCAAGAGGAAGAGCTGAAGCGGCTCGCCGACCGGACCGAACCCCAGGAGCCCGAAGCAGAAGACAAAGAAGAAGGGCAAATTAGTTAGATCTTAGATATTACTTTGTTTCTGCCGTTCTTTTTTGTTTAATATAAGATTTTCCTCCCTTTTTCGTCAGCTTTAGTTTTTTGATCACCAGAGTGAACTGATATAACTAACTTCGGAATAAACTAATAAGTTTTATCTTAACGAAATAGTATATCTTAACTTTAGAATAAACTAACAAGTATAAGATCAGGGACACTTACAGGGTGTCAACCATCGGTCCCAGACGTTATATTTAGTTTATTTACGTCAATTTCGATTGGATCAGTAGTTTTACATGATGTATGGGTCACTCTTATTCCGTCCTTGGAATCATTACTCAAATGAATAGGCGTAGTCTGTGTTAATTATGAGTTTTTACGGGCTCTCGGCGAACCTTGGTTCTATTAAAGTCCCTTAGGTTTCGCTGGCTAAGCTTGGCTCATAATACGTCTTATGTTAGGACCGATATTATGTTTCGATATGCTGACTATCATTCCTTTCGTTGTAGCATATTTCATAGGTACAAAAGGCCATCCCTAAAGACTGAATGCCGTTGAAGGGGATGTCTTAGTTCGTAATGAGTTCTGGGAGAATCACGACTCATCCATGGGGCTAGGCAAGTGCAGGAGCATCTGACTCGTCAGAGCGGTCACTACAACTTGGGAACCTTGCAGACAAGAAGCTTCGGCCACCAGTCCAGATTCGTCCTAAGCTTATCCAACTCCAAGATCGGTCCATCATTCTATTAGAAATAGTTAACTCTTGTACTTATTTGTTTGCTACTTACGTTTAATGGAATGTTTTTTATTGAGTCAAACACATTAATCGAAAATTCATAAGAAGTATCGCCTTAAATTCATGACATTCCAAGTTCGGGGGACCTCTATACCATCCAATGTTTCAAGTTTATACGCGCCTGACTCCAATTTTGCCGATACGCGATAAGGTCCCTCCCAATTTCTGTCCAGCTTTCCAACATTCATCTGCACCTTAATGCTTCTGAGGACGAGATCGCCTTAAAAGAATTCCCTTGGGAGGACACGTTTGTTATGGGCCCGTTCCATATTCCGCTGATAAGCACGCATCCGTGTATAAACTGCATCTCTTTTTTCTTCGATCATCTCGAGGTCCCATAATCTCCTTTCACCGTTCATATGCTCATCGTATTGAGATATCTGAGGTGATCGGGTGGCAACCTCCACCGGGCTAACAGCTTCGGTCCCATACACCAATGAGAAAGGTGATTCTTGGGTCGTTGAGCGAGGTGTAGTTCGGTATGCCCATAGGACCTCATAGATATGTTCAGGCCATTTACCCCCGAAATCTTCCAACTTGGTTTTCAATCCTTTCAGGATAACCTTGTTAGATTCCTCCGTAAGTCCATTGGTCTGGGGGTGGGCTACTGTTGAGAAATGCTGGATGATGCCCAACTTGATGCATAAGTCTCGTATACTCTTTCCGCGGAACTGAGTCCCATTGTCAGATACGAGCGCTCGGGGAACCCCGAAGCGGCTCACAATATTTCGCCAGATAAAGTGCTTGACCACTTTTTCCGTGATGATGGCTACGGCTTCTGCTTCAATCCACTTTGAATAGTATTCCACCGCTACGATACAAAATTTCCTTTGCCCTATGGACCGAGGAAAAGGTCCGAGGATATCAATCCCCCATCTGTCAAACGGACAAGGCAATGGGGTAATCGATAGTGGAGCCCCAGGCAATTGCGGGAGTGGAGCGTGGTATTGACATATGGCGCAACGCTTAGTGTACTGCTTAGCATCAGGGAGCAATGTTGGCCAAAAATACCCGGCTCTAATAATGCGGTGGTATAAAGATCGGGCCCCTGAGTGAATGTCGCATATCCATTCATGAACATAAATCATGACGGCTTTGGCCTCAATAGGAGATAAACATCGTAGAAGCGGGCCCTCAAAACACTATTTAAACAAGCGTCCGTCGACTAAGGTGAATCTCTTAGCCCGGACTTCTATTTTCCTGGCTTCAGACTTATCTTCAGGGAGATATCCGTTTGAGAGGTATTTAATAAATGAGTCCATCCAATTGGGTTCTCCTGGGGATTCAGTAGCATCAATATTCAAGCCCTGGAGTTCATGACATAGAGCCCCGATCTCTTCAATAGACTGTTCGGTCACTGGAATCTCGACAGAAGGTCGGTCCTGAACGTGGACCGAAATAGTGCTCGGCTCTATGTCGGGTATGCCCGAAGCCAATCTGGCGAGTGCATCAGCAACCTTGTTTTGTTCTCTTGGCACATGGTCCAGAGAGAACTCACTGAACTTCTTGGATAAGTCCATAACTTTGGCGCAATACAACCTCATCATTGGATCGTGAGTCTCAAATCTCCCTGCGACTTGTTCCACTATTAACTTCGAGTCTGAGAACATTCGCACTCTGCTAACCCCCATTTTTAGAGCCAATGTCATTCCTGATAATACTGTCTCATATTCCACCACATTATTTGTTCCAGCAAAGGAAAACTTGACTGCGGAATGAATAAGATCACCTTGTACCGTTGTCAGAGTAATGCCCGCTCCTCTTCCCCCGAAAGTTGATCCATCTACGTGGATCGTCCATCGATCATCCTCCTGGTTGAGATAAATGGCCGACAGGGTCATTTCAACCACAAAGTCGGCTAGAACCTGAGCTTTGATTGCTCTTCGGGGCAGGAATTCCAGATACATAGCGTTGAGTTTGATAGTCCATTTTTCCAATCTCTCATTCAAGTCCTTCTGTTTAAGGAGTATCTTCAGAGGCTGATCCGTATAAATATAGACCGTTCGGCCTTCGAAATAATGCTTCATCTTGGATACAGCTTTTTTCAAAGCTAGCATGAATTTCTCCAAGGTGGAATACCTGGTCTCAGCAGATACTAGACAATGACTGACATAATAAACAGGTCTATGAATGTCATCTCGTATGGTCACCAGAGCTGCGCTGACGTCAACTTCGGACACTGCAAGATATAACCCCAAAGGTTCATCACAAGTTAGACTTACCATCACCGGGGGAGTGCTTAAATAAGTCTTGAGCTCAGAGAAGGCCCGATCGCATTCTTCGGTCCAATCCAAATGGCTTGCTTTTCTTAGCACTCTGAAAAAAGGTAAGGCCCGGTCTGTGGATTTCGAAATAAACCTGCTCAGCGCGGCCAGTCGGCCAGTAAGCCTTTGAAATTCTCTTTTGTTTCTCGGAGGTTGCATATCAATGATAGCTTGCACCTTCTCAGGGTTAACCTCTATGCCTTTCTCTGAAACGTAATATCCTAAGAATTTTCCACTTCGGATCCCGAAGCAGCACTTGTTTGGATTTAGTTTGAGCTTATATTTTCGGCATACTTCGAAACAACGAGACAAATAGGAAAGATGGTCTTCATCATTCATAGATTTTACAATCATATCNTTCCCGATGACCCCTGTAATGGTGAGGGGGTCGTCACAGGGATCAATGATCCCTTCCCGATCAGCCGGGGTGAAAGTGATGTCCTCTCTGAAAAAGGAGGACCGATCCATGGGATCATATTTTACCAGCGCCACAGATTCGGAGCTCTCAGCAGAGTCTCCGCGCGCTGTTCTCTTTCGGTCCCGGACCGATTCATTTATTCTCAATCCACCGGAGATAACATAAATATCTCCGGCCACTTCTCTAGGTGCCGCCTCATATCGAGGAGGTTGGGCACCAGTTTCAGCAGGTGGGGGAGCAGCCTGCTCCTGTCTCCCACCCTCATTCTGCGGGGCTCTGCCGCCACAGCCCCGCCATCTTCTTCTTCGGCCCTGACCACGGTTCTCGCGACCGTGTTGGCCTCTTTCTTGCTCTGGAGGAGGAGACCTTCGGTCCTCCGTCCGATCGTTATAGTTTTGGGGTTGTCCTAGATTATCTCTTCTCCGCGGCCTGTGACGATGGTCACCTTGATGGCCCCTTCGGGGGGATTCCGTTCGCTTGCCCTTCTGACCATTCCGGTTGGGCTTTTCTTTACTCACTGCCTCTACTTTCTCTTTCAACAGCGGGCACTTCAAGGTCGGGTGATCACGATTATGATGAAGCTCGCAATACACCCGATTGTCCTCCTGCTTCTGGGGGACGTCTTTTTCACTCACATCCGCTACTTCTTGCGACTGTTTCTTCGGGTATGAAACCCTATGATCACATGCGGGCTCAGAATTCCCGCTAGACTTCCGATAACCAAGCCCCAGCGCTTCATCTACTTTGATATACTTGTTGATTTTCTGAAGAAGTTTGCCCAAGGTAGATGGTGGGCTCTTCACCAAACTGGCCAAAAGGCCACACGGTCCTAAGACCTGCTGTAGAATATCGATTTTATCCCGGAGCTCGAGTTTGATACCCCGGGCGGTCCTGTTGAATTTCTCCATAAAGGACCGAAGACTCATTTTCGCCGAGATATACTTTAGCTGATATAGTTCCTGCCTACTTCGAGGCGGTCCTACATTTGGAGCGAATTGCTCTAAGAAAGCCAAAATAAGCCCACCATACGACTGTATGGATCGGGCCGGCAGATTTTTGAACCATGTTCGGGCATCGCCTTGTAATCCTGCCGCGAAGATGCGGCACTTTAATGAATCAGAGGCCCGAACCGTTCCCATTCGTAACTCGAAATAGGCGACATGATCGATCGGATCACCATCGCCACGAAACGTCGACAACCCCTCGGGGTTGCGATAATGCCGATCAGGGACTGCTGCTCAGATATCCTCAGAAAAGGGGAGCACCAAATCTCCCAAGGTGGCTGATACGCCTTCAGATTGCTGGGATGACGCTTGGACAACATGTAAATTATGCCACCAATCGTCATCCTTACTTCGCCTGATAGGAGCCTCCATGGCCCTGTTAAATAAACCAGGATTGCGTCACAGATTCGGTTCGCAATCCTTCAATGCACGCATATTCTCTAACTCCCTGGTGAGCTCATCTATTCGTCGCTGCATCTGCTCCTGGTCATTTCCAGGAGAGGGAGTTAGAGCTCTGGCCGGAGGGGGAGGAGTAGATCGATATCTAGGCCTCCTTGTTGTGACGCCACGCCTGATGATTTCCTCTTCATCAGTACTGCGTTCGTCAGGATCACTCTCATAACCTCTGCATCTGGGAACAGGGCTGGATACAGCCGGTGGTTCTGTTCCACTTTTCTCCGATGTAATTTCCAGTACCACCTTCCTAACGACAGCTTCCAAATCCTATAAAGTGAATGTTGGTGCTGGAAGACTGTCGGGAAGCACGTCACTATTATTGGTCGGAGTTCCAGTCGCCATGCCTTTGATTATCCTTTCCCTGGTAGATAAGTGCACGGCGATATATAGTGGAAACCCCAGGAATTGGGATGAAAACCACTTGACTAAGAGCAGATTATGCTCTTAGCCTGTTCACTAAAGAAATAACTCATAGTCAATACAAGAGAGGCTAATGAAAATGACAAGGTAAAGAAAGCGGTAAGAATTCCGGCAAGGTAACAGCCTGTTCTTCCGCGTCCAAAGGGTCCTGCTATTTCCGTCGTCTTGCCCTGTATTTATAGAGTTGATAGCGTGTGTAAATCACGCCCCGTAACCGCCTCTGAGAGGTTTGTTAGAGGTTGTTATCGCGGGATGTAAAACGAGGTTGGGACCGAAGCGTGGTCTGCGTGATAGGGCCCGAAGCATGATAAACGTGGGGAGGCCCGAAGCGTAGAAAACGTGAGTTGTAACCGTTCTGTAACCGCTCGGACCGAACCCAAGTGCCAGCTGGCAGAAAACGCTTTATTTCGTTAAGGCCAGCTTCGGTCCTCTAGTTGAACATCGGGTCGTTCTTCCTTAGAGGTGTGAGTGGGCTGTAAGGATTCATTTTCGCCATTTGAATTGGCCCAATCGTTGTTGGGCCTTATCCATCATAAGGTATCCGGTCCTAGAGTTCTCATCTGTATCGTAATCTAAATTATGTTGTCGTACTTTAATGTTTCGAACTATGTTTTAAATTTACTTTCGAATATTTCCATTTTAATTATCATGTTTTAACAAAACAACTAGGCCCAAATTAGGGTTGTTACAATATCATATTTATGGTTCTCATCATTTGTTACTTATTCAATTTCTACAATATTTCAATATTTATTAGTTTCTTTTATCTAATAAATAGAATTATCTAATGATTCTTTTATAATAAGACCTTATAATATAACATAAATTTATTATATCATTAACAAGTAAAGTAATGGATTATATTATATTAGATTTAATATTACATTATTGTTTATTAAATACTATCTCTTCGGTATATCTTACACATTCAATATTATATAATTATAATAATATTTATTGTTTTCTGATTCTTGTAGTATGATTATACAATGCCTTTACTTACCCTTATGTAATCTACTATGAACTATTTAATTTCTTTCTTGCATATTATCTTCGGATTATTCACAAAGTATCATTATGTATCACCCTTGATATTTAATGATAATTATTCCTTCCTATTGCATTTACAACAATATATATATTAAATAATATTTATTTGTTCTCTAATTTTTCTAGAATATCGGGTACTTACACGGGGTGAGGGAGGATGGACTGTCCGACTGAACCCGGCATCGTGCTTAGTACACGATTCGCCAAAGGAAGAGCATGTCTGATGAAGGGAACGTTAAGTTCCAGAATGGAAAGATACGTACGAAAGGGCAGAACGGATCCGGGTGAGAAAAGGGGTAGCACATAAGTATTCACCCGGGGAAGGGAAGCATATGGTCCGTCGAGTCAACCAACAGCTAACGGTTGACTTGGGCGGGACATGTACCGAGCATGTTACACTCGGCAACAGTAAATTTAAAAGATGAGGGGAGGGGGAAAAGAATGATAAGGATAAAGAAATAAGAAGAATAAAATAAGTATACGATTTAAAGAAACGACTTACGTGTGTGTGTACGTTTTATTTAAGAAATGGAAGAATAAATATAGTATGTGTGAAGTTTCCTTTAATAGATTGTGACCGCTTTACAGATTTTGTAGGTGACGTGGACGAGGTATGAGAAGGGCATGGGTAGTAGGTCGTCGGTTTTCTGGTGATAGAGTTCGGTCTTTTGAGAATACTCTAAATTTTGTCGCTAGACTTTAATGCTGCTTTTAAATTATGTTTTAGTTTACGCTCGAACGTTTCGTTTTATTTAGTACGTTTTTACTAAATCAGCTAGGCCCAAATTAGGGTCGTTACAAGACCATTCAAGGAATGATTGAGATTCTTACTAGACAATGTTCAATGTTCTTACAAGGACATGTTCGAGGGTTTCCTCAACCTCGCAACTAAGGTAAGTTCCCTTGATATTAAGGCCCGAAGGTTTATGTTCTGACCTTAATATCTTATGCAGATGCTAAGGAAAGGCTTCACAACTGTGATCACCATGGGAAAAAACCAGGGTGACCATGTTGTGTCCCAAAAAGTCCAAAATCAACTTGACCTTGCAAAAAGACAAGTTGAAATCAAACATGATGAATTGGTCGCGGTACGAGAGGACCGGGACTGGTTGGACAGTGAACTGTTAAGAGCTGGTACGGAAATCTCACTCTTAACAGATCAAGTCTCTGAGATGGATAAGAAAGGAATAGCAGCTCCGGATCAAGTCTCTGTGCTGGAAGCCAAGATGCTGGCCAAAGATGATGAAATTAACCAAGTCCAATCTCGGGCCCAAGAGAAGAGGAATAAGCTCAACGAGCTTCTTTTTCGGGACCAGGAGGAAATAGCGAGCTTGGAGGAGGAGTTAGCTAGAACCCGCACTTCGGGTGAAAGTTCGGTCCGGGAAGCGATCATGGGATTCGCTCAGTCCCTTTTGTCATTCGCTTTGGCGGATAACATACATGGGATGTATATTGCTAAGTACATGGATAACATGCGGGATCAGGTTACGAAGCAATTCATGCTTTCCCCTAAGGAAGAAAGGTAGAATATGATCGAACCACTGGAGAAGGATGGAAATTTTCAAGTAATTCCGTCCTTGGAAGAACCTGTTCTAGAGGACGACCCCTTCTTCTACCTCTTTGAAGAAATAGAAAGAGCGGTCAACCAAGAGGTGGCCGATCAAGAGGAAGAGCTGAGGCAGCTCGCGGCCCGGACCGAACTGCATGAACAACGAGTGGAGTATATGGAAGATGGGCAGGATAGTTAGATCTTGATTGTATTTTTATCCCTACTTCGTTACTTATTCATAACAAGAGTTTCTTTCCCTCTCCATTCCTTCTTTTTAAAGTCAGAATATGGTTGTTATAACTTACCTTTTAAAATAATCAAGTTTGTTTGGTATAAACGAGTGTATTCAACCACTAAGTGTAAGATCGGGGCTAGCTATATTGTGCTAACTCATCAGTCCCCAAACTTACACTTGGTTCACTCTGATTGATTTTAACTAGATTGGTCGTTTCACAATGTGTGTGGATCACTCTTATTCCGTCCTTGGGGTAACAGTAGAATTGGAAAGGCACGGCTTGGGTTCCCTTGGGAGGACTCGTTTGTTATGGGCCCGTTCCATAGTTCGCTGATAGGAACACATCCGCGCATAAATCGCATCTCTATTTTCCTCAATCATCTCGAGATCCAACAGTCTCCTTTTGCCATTCACATGCTCGTTTTATTGAGATATTCGGGGCGATCGGATGGAAACCTCCACCGGGCTAGCTGCTTCGGACTCATATATTAATGAGAAAGGTGATTCCTGGGTCGTTGAGCGGGGTGTAGTTCGGTACGCCCATAGGACCTCATAGATATGTTCGGGCCTTTTCCCTCCAAATCTTCTAACTTGGTCTTCAATTCTTTCAGGATAACCTTGTTAGACACTTCTGTAAGTCCATTAGTTTGGGGATGGGCCACTGATGAGAAATGCTGGGCGATGCCCAACTTGATACAGAAATCCCGTACGCTTTTCCCACGGAACTAGGTCCCATTGTCTGATATGAATGCTCGGGGCACCCCAAAGCGGCTCACAATATTTCTCCATAAGAAGTGTTTTACGACCTTCTCGGATATAACGGCAACTGCTTCTTCTTCAATCCACTTCGAGTAATATTCAACTGGCACAATACAGAATTTCCTTTGTCCTACTGACCGAGGAAAAGGTCCGAGGATATCAATTCCCCATCTGTCAAACGGACAAGGCAACGGGGTCACCGATAAGGGAGCCCCATGCAGCTGTGGGACCGGAGCATGATATTGACATATGGCACAACGTTTGGTATACTTCTTGGCAACTTCAAGCAATGTCGGCCAAAAGTATCCGGCTCTAATGATGCGATGATATAAAGATCGAGCCCCTGAGTGAATATTGCATATCCCTTCATGAACATAAATCATGACAGCTTCAGCCTCAATAGGGGATAGGCAACGTAACAGCAGACCCTCAAAACTCTTTTTAAACAATCGTCTGTCAATTAGAACATATCTCTTAGCCCGGACTTCTATTTTTCTGGCTTCTGAATTGTCCTCAAAAAGATAACCGTTTGTTAGATACTTAATAAAGGGGTCCATCCAATTGGGTTCCCAGGAGATTCAGTGGTGCTAATATTCAAGCCCTTGAGTTCGTGGCATAAAGCCCCAATTTCTTCAACTGATTGTTCGGTCACTGATTTCTCGACCGAATGTCAGTCCTGGATATGGACCGAAATAGCGCTCGGTCCCATATCAGGTATGCCCGCGGCCAATCTGGCAAGTGCGTCAACAACCTTATTCTGATCTCGTGGCACATGGTCAAGAGTAAATTCACTGAACTTTTCGGATAATTCCAGGACTTTGGCGCAATATAATTTCATCATCGGATCATGAGTTTGAAATCTCCCTGCGAATTGTTCCACCACTAACTTTGAGTCTGAAAACATTCGCACTTTACTAACCCCCATCTTTCAGGTCAGGGTCATTCCCGATAATACAGCTTCATATTCCACCACATTATTTGTTCCAGCAAAGGAAAATTTAACTGCCGAGTGAATAAGATCACCTTGTCGCGTTGTGAGAGTAATGCCCGCCCCTCTTCCTTCGAAGGTCGATCCATCTACATGGACATTCCAACGATCATCCTCCTGGTTCAGAAATATGGCTGATCGGGTCATTTCAACCACAAAATCAGTGAGAACCTGAGCCTTGATAGCCCTTCGGGGCAAGAATTCCAGATACATAGCGTTGAGTTTAATAGCCCATTTCGCTAATCTCTCATTTAGATCCGGTTGCTTAAGAACCACTTTCAGAGGCTGGTCAGTGTAGACATAAACCGTTCGGCCTTCAAAATAATGCTTCAGCTTAGACACAGACTTCTTCAAAGCAAATATGAACTTTTCCAAAGTAGTCTATCTAGTTTCAGCGGACACCAAAGAGTGGCTCACATAATAGACAGATCTGTGAACATCATCTCGGATGGTTACCAGAGCTGCGCTGACGGAAACTTCTGATACCGCTAGATATAAGCCCAATGGTTCATCACAAGTTGTGCTCACCATCACCGGGGAGTGCTTAAATAAGTCTTCAGATCTGAGAAGGCCCGATCGCACTCTTCGGTCCAGTCTAGGTGACTTGCTTTTCTAAGCACTCTGAAAAAGGACAGAGCCCAATCTGTGAATCTAGAAATAAATCAGCTTAGCACAGCGAGTCGGCCAATAAGCCTGTGAAATTCTCTCTTGTTTCTTGGATGTTGCATATCAATAATAGCTTGCACTTTCTCAGGGTTAACCTCTATGTCTTTCTCTGAAACGTAATATCCTAAAAATTTTCCACTTCGGATCCCGAAGTAGCATTTGTTTTGATTTAGTTTGAGCTTATATTGGCGGCATACTTCGAAACAACGAGACAAATAAGAAATATGGTTTTTATCATTCATAGACTTGACAATCATATCATCATCATACACTTTCATCATATGGCCTATCAAATTTCTAAAGATTTTGTTGACCAACCTTCGGTATGTCGCTCCAGTGTTTTTCAGGCCGAATGGCATAACCACATAGCAATAGACGTCATCTTCGGTCATAAATGATGACTTTTTATGATCTTCCTCAGCAAGGAAGATTTTATGGTACCCGGATTAAGCGTAAATGGTACTCATCATTGTGCTGCAAGAGACAACATCTACCAATTGGTCAATATGTGGCAGTGGAAACGAATCATTGTGCTGCCAGACTCGCAGCTCTTGTTTGACGTCGGTGAAGTCAATACACATTCGCCATTTCCCATCTGCCTTAGAAACCACTACTGGTTTGCAACCCATTCAGTATAGTGGATCTCTCTGATAAACCCCGACAGTAGTAGTTTGTTCACTTCAGTCCGGATAATCTCGATTTTTTCGGGAGAATAATGTCTCCTCTTCTGCCTAACAGGCTTTGTACCAGGCTCAATATTGATCCGATGCTCACTATCGGATCGGTCAATCCCCAGAACATCATCCGGGGTACAGGAGAATATATCCACATGGCTTCTCAGCAAGTGGATCAGCTCTTCTTCAAAAGTAGGGGTTAGATGTGCCCCGATACGGGTAGTTTTGTGTGAGTCATCCTCAACCAGATTAATAAGTTTGATCCCAACGGCTTCCATGGCTTGCCTCCGGTGCGGTGGCTCTTCAAGCAAATCCACCCGGGCCCTCTTAACAGGTGCCAAAGTTCGGCACGGGCTCATGTAGCATTGTCTTGCTACCTTTTGATCCCCCTTTACAGAAATGACTCCGTGAGCGGAGGGGAATTTGAGCATAATATGATAAGTAGAAGGGACCGCCTCGAACTTACTGAGGCCGGTCCGTCCGATAATGGCGTTGTATGCCAAGTCGACTTCAAAGACAATGAATTCCAAGATCTTCGATCGGTCACTGGATGGGTCTCCAAGGGTGACTGAGAATAAAATTTTCCCACATGGAATAACACTCCTATGGTCAAATGCCTACAGAGTTATATTAGCGATCAGAAGATCGTGAGCGGCATCATCCAGCATCTCAGCAATTTCGCGCTTCATCAGATTGCACAAAGCCCCGGTGTCCACCAAGATCCTATGGACCCGACGATTACCAATGATTCCAGTGATGGTGAGAGGATTCTTGCATAGATCGATAATCCCCTCCCGGTCGGCCATTGTGAAAGTAATATGCCCCCCAAAGGAAGTGGACCGCTTAGCTTGATCATACTTAACCAGCACCACAGATTCAGAGCTTTCAGTGGAGCCTCCTCACGCTGTTCTCTTTCGGTTCCGGACCGATTCATTGATCCTCAATCCTACGGAGATAACATAAATATCTCCGGCTACGTCTCTGGGTGCCGCCTTGTTTTGAGGAGGTTGAGGAGGTTGGGCACCCATTTCGGCTGGTGGAGGAGCGGGCTGCTCCTGTCTTCCACCCTCATTTTGCTGGGCCCTGCTGCCACGGCCCCACCATCTTCTTCTTAGGCCCTGGCCACGGTTTTCTCGACCGTGCTGGCCTCTATCTTGCTCTAGTGGAGGAGACCTTCGGTCCTCCGTCCGATCATTATAATTTCGGGGTTGTCCCCGATTATCTCTTCCCCGCGGCCTGTGACGATCGTCACCCTGATGGCCTCTTCAGGGAGATTCAGCTCGTTTGCCCTTTTGATCATTCTGATCGGGCCTTTCTTTATTCATTGCCGCTATTGTCTCTTTCAACAGAGGGCACTTCAATGTTGGGTGATCGCGGTTGTGATGTAGCTCGCAATACAACCGATTGTCCTCCTGCTTCTATGGAACGTCTTTCTAAGTTACAGCCACTACTTCTCGCAGCTGCTTCTTAGGGTTGGAAACTCAATGATCACCTGCGGGTTCAAAATTCCGGCTAGGCTTCCGATAGCCCAATCCCAGCACTTCATCCACCTTGATATACTTATTAATTTTCTGAAGAAGCTATCCTAAGGTGGATGGCGGGCTCTTTACCAAACTGGCCGAAAAGGCCGCACGGTCCCAAGATCTGTTATAGAATATCAATTTTGTCTCGGAGCTCCAGCTTGATTCCCCAAGAGGTCCTATTGAATTTTTCCATGAAGGACCGAGGACTCATTTTAGCCGGGATATATTTCAGCTGATATAGTTCCTGCCTACTTCGGAGCGGTCCTACATTTGGAGAAAATTGCTCAGAGAAAGCTAAAATAAACCCGCCATACGACTGTATGGATCGAGCCGGCAAATTCTTGAACCAGGTTCAGGCATCGCCTTGTAATCCTGCCGCAAAGATGCGACACTTCAATGAATCTGAGGCCTGAACCGTTCCCATGCGTAAGTCAAAGTCGGCAATGTGATCGATCGATCTCCGTCGCCGCGAAACGTCGTCAACCTCTCGGGGTTGTGATAATGTCGATATGGGACTACCATCGAGATCTCTTCGGATAAAGGGAGCATCAAATCTCCCAGGGCGGCGGATACGCCTTCAGATTGCTAGGATGACGTCAGGACAACATGTAGATTGTGCCACCAGTCGTCATCCTTATTTCGCCTAATTGGGGCCTCCATGGCCCTATTGAATAGACCAGGTTTGCGCCCCAGATCGGGCCCGCAATCCCTCAGCTCACGCATGCTTTCCAATTCCCTGGTGAGCTCATCAATACGTCTTTGCATCTGCTCCTGATCATTCTCAGGAGTGGGAGTTGGAGCTCTAGCTGAAGGATGAGGGGTAGACCGATATCTCGACCTCCTCATTGTTACGCCACGCCTAATAATTTCCGCATCATCAGTGCTATGCTCGTCAGGGTCGCTCTCGTACCCTCTACTTCTCAGAACAGGGCTTGAAATAGCCGGTGGTTCTGTTCCACTTCTCTCCGATGTAATCTCGAGTACCACCTTACTGTCAATAGCTTCCATATCCTGTAGAGAGAATGTTGGGACTGGGAGACTATTGGGAAGCACGTCACTATCGTTCGTCGCAGTTCCAGTTGCCATACATTTGATTATCCTATCCCTTGTATATACTTCAAGTGGGATTAGAGAATCGTCCCCACGGATGGCGCCAAACTGTTATGGTACCTTTTTAGAGGGTACCAACAGTCGTCTGGTTCGTTAAGAAATGAACTCAGTTTTAATTTGTTTGTGGTGAGGAAACGATTAAACAAGGCAAATGAAGAAACATGCAAGGCAATTTAGGGTGGAATATCCCGAGAAATAGTGAAAAAACCACTTGACTAAGAGCATGAATAGCTCTAAGTGGATTCACTAATCAATTAGTTCATTACAAGATACAACAGAGGTTTGTGAAGATGACGAGGTATGAGAAAGTGATAAGAATTCCGACAGGGTAATAACTTGTTCTTACGCATCCAAAAGACCCTGCTAATTCCATCGTCAAACTCCATATTTATAGAGCTGAATGCGTGTGTAATCCACGCCCTGTAATTGCCTCTGACAAGTTTGTTGATGGTTGTTGTCGCACGATGTAAAACGTGGCCGGCACTGAAGCATGGCCTACGTGATTTAGCCCGTAGCATGGTAAACGTGTGGAGGCCCGAAGCATGGGCCACTTGTCTAAAGCCCTTCTATTTTTCCAAGTCCATCTTCGGTCCCATTGCGGAACATAGAGCCAATTTATCTCAAATATGTTAAGTTGGGGATTCTGGGCCGCACAAGTTCGCTTTTTATTACTTGGGTCAGCCCAATCGTTATTGGAACTTACCCATTGCAGGGTATCTGGTCCTAGGATTCTCATCAGATATGGTTCACCTCTCGATTGTAGCATCTTTCTTCAATACGCCGATGCCTCAGCAGGCGACCATATATATCCTCTCGCTTTTCCTCTATTAGGTCCAAATCCATTTTCCTTAGATCTTCATTTTCTCCTCATAATACATGGTCACTCGTTCTGATCTCAATGTTTTTGTAACCAGTACCAAGCCTTCTGATCCATAAACAAGTGAGAAATGGGTCTCCCCTATTGTGTTGGTCGGGGTAGTGCGGTAAGCCCACAAACCTTGTAACGCCCCTAAATTCGGCCTAGCTGAATCTAGATTATTATTACGTTCATGCGATTTAATTTGAAAAATAGTTCTAAAACATAGATAAACGAGTCAAAATTTGACAATGCGAAACTTAAAATAGTTCAAATGGACTGGACCCTAATATCGATCAACTAATGACCACTTCCCGAGCCTATCTCACATCCCGGTCTCATCACCTACAAAGTTTGTAAAGCGTTTACAATTTATTAAAGGAAACCTCACACCCACTATTTATCATCACATTAACATAATAAAATAAGGTAAAACGCAACATAAAAGTCATTCAATTTATTTTTCATATTTTAATACTCTCTTCTTTTATCATTCCTTTCTTTCCATTCCCCTTTAATCTTACTGTTGCCGAGTGTAACATGCTCGGTACATGTCTCGCCCAAGCCAATCGTTAGCTGTTGGTTGGCTCGACGAGCCGTATGCTTCTATTTTCCGAATGAGTACTCACGCGCTACCGTTTTTCACAGTCGGGTCCTTTCAGCCCATTCCGTAAGTATCTTTCTATTTTGGAACGTATCGTTCCCTTCATCAGGCATGCCCTTCCTTTGGTGAATAGTGCGCTAGGCACGATGCCGGGTTCGGTTGGACGGTCAATCCTTCCTCACACCGAGTCTTATTATCATTCATTCGTTTCGTTATTAATCTTTACTTTCCTTTTTATGAACTCTTTTCATTTCTTATGTTGGCACATTCCCTACTATATTGTGTTTATTCCGCTTACCTTTACTTCGTACATTGTTCACCTTTGGGTTCGATAATCCTTGCCCCCTTTTTTTGTTGTCAATACTTAGATCAAGCTGTGGCTAATACCTGAAGCATAAAAGAAACATTTTCTACAGGAGAACAAAATTGCCTAATGCGTTGTTGTATTGATGCATATATTTCTCTTTATAGCAATATTTTTGGAATAAGAAGCATTTACGGCCCTTTTGTTAATGGATCAGCACGCATAAGATTAGTGCTTATATGATCGATAGATAATTCATTTTCTATAATTGTCTACTTCGTGGAAAGATATTTTGCTTCCATTTGTTTGACACCATTTGAATACTGGTCATGCTTAGAAATGAAGACTGCTGCAGAATTGTCACAATATAATTTTAAAGGCTTGTTAATACTGTCAACCAAGCCCAATTCTTTTATAAAATTCTGCAACCATTTCACTTGAACTGAAGGCTCAAAGCATGCTACAAATTCATCCTCCATAGTAGATGCAACTAAGGTAGATTTTAAACTTTTCCATGATATAGCCCATCCAGCTAATAGAACAAATAATTGAAAGTTGATTTTCTTGTATCTAGACATCAAACAAAATCTGAGTATGTGTATCTAATTACTTTCAAATCATCAAATCTTCTATAAGTTAGCATGTATTCTTTTGTTCCTTGCAAAAATCTCAATACTTGTAGCTTTCCAATGTTCAATACATGGATTACTTTAATAACGACCAAGCATACCAACAACAAAACTAATATCGGGTATGGTGCAAGTTTGAGCATACATCAAACATCCAACAGCCGAAGCATACTGAATCTTTGTCATTTCTCTTTGTTCCAAATCGTTTTTTGGACATTGATTCAAAGAGGATTTATCGCCATTATGAATTAGAACAATGCTTGAAGACCACTGATCCATATTAAATCTTTCAAGAACCTTCATGATATATGCTTTTTGAGACAATCCTAAATTTCTTGGGCATTGTTACAGAATATCTCAATACCAATAACATAGAAAGCCTCGCCCATATCTTTCATTTCAAAGTTCTTAAAAAGAAGTTTCTTGGTTTCATGTAATAAAACAAGATCATTATAGCTAGCAAAATATCATCTAGATAAAAAATCAATAATATAAACTTACCCCACTAACCTTCAAATATATGCATTGATCAACAATATTCTCTTTAAATTCAAAGGAAGTAATTATGTAAATAAACATTTGGTAACATTGACGGCAAGCATGTTTAAGTCTGTATATTGATTTCTTTACCCTCAGCTACGAAATCTTCTGGTTGAGTCATAAATATATTTTCTTGTAAATCTCCATTTAGAAAGGCAGTTTTCACATCTATTTGATGCAACTCAAGATTTATAAGAGACATGATAATTCTAAATGAATCTTTTCTAGAGATAGGAGAAAATGTCTCTTTGTAATCAACGCAATCTTTTTTAGTGAAACTTTTCGCAACCAATCTTACCTTATAACGTTCAATGAAACCATTCGAGTCACGCTTGGTCTTATAGGCCCATTTACATTCAACTCTTTTGAAATATTTAGGTAATTATACAAGGTCACATACTTGATTTTGATCAATTGATTTCACAACTCATCTTTCATACCATCAAACCATTTTTTAGAATTTTCATTTTTCATGGCTTGTGAAAACTAAACATGGTCATTATCAATTTCTATCTCACTTTCATCCTCTTCTTGTAGGTAAACCACATAGTAATATGAAATAGAATGGTGAATTTCGTTTTTTATTAACCTTTGCATTCTTTCTTTGGATATACGACCTAAACCTTTATGCCACAAATAAGCAGAATTTTCATCATGAAAACCTCTATTCGTACCAATGCTTTGATGTTAGATAAGCGAAGTCTCAACAAATCGATAATCAAGTTGTAACTTATATAGTCCATCACATAAAATACCGATACCTATAAAACGATTTTCTTTAAATATACTATGACAACCATTTCCAAATTTAAAATAGTAGTCAACTACATCAAGTCTTGATAATGAAACTAGATTCCTAGAAAAAATATATACATAAAGAGTTTGAAATAAGTCTAAATGATATTCGGTATATAATATTAAACGAGAAGTGTCAATAGCTCCAACATGAGCTTTGCTCTATTCCCCAAAAACACGAACTCTTCATTTAGGCTTATGAGTTTGGATCGAAAGAAATCTTTGCATTGTATTACATATGGAGTGTTACATCCATAATCAATTCACCAAGTATTGTTAGGAACTTCTATAAATTTGATTCAAAACATACTATAGTATCACGCTTACCATTCTTTTCGAACCAAATCTTACTTCAAACAATCTTTCTTTAAGTATCCAGATTTTTCACAAAAGAAACACTATTTCTTGCGAATTTGAACAAAGTTGTCTGCAATCTTCATTTTATCTTTATTGTTCCTTTTTTATTCTGCTTTTTAGGTTTCCACTTAATCTCTTTATAGTCAATGAGAATGACATACTCTAATCCTTGTTTCGTTAATTTTGTCACCTAATGTATAAGCATATTCTGTAATTCAGATATACACCACTTGTCCTTGATGGAGTTATAATTAATCTTAAAAGAAGCATATTGAGAAAGGCATGGAGTGCATAATAAACTGCACAAGTAAAACTTCGTTGAAACCTGCAAACTTTACCATTTCAGTCAAGTGTTCATGCATTGTCCTTGAACCATCAAACTTCATGGTGGTCAAGGTTCCCATTAGTGTCCCACCACATATTTATCAACGGTTTCAGAACGAGACATATGTTTCACAGATTTCATAAATTTCTTTGTGTCATTAGTTGATGGAATCGTTTCCTTAATATTCTTTTGGACTGCCATTTTCTACGCTATCAAACTTAATCTGTTTGATCTTTCCCATGCTTCAAAAAGAAATTTGTCATCATCACTGCTAGTTTCAATAATAACAAGTGGTTTTTTCATTTGCAATGTGAAGTAGAGATCATTCATTTCAAGATGGTATAAAATCCGCTCAAACCATTCTGGACAATGAAGTTAATTAAACTTGAAAATTGTAGAAGACGACGATCCAAGAAAAATAGTGGAGAATGTTGAAAAATATAACAAAACAATAACACTTTGAGTCTTAATATGAACAATTAATCAAATGTTCTAATAATCAATAAAATATAATAAGTTACCTTTGGGTAAAACTAAAATATATCATAACCATAATGATGCTTAAAAAAATTATATAATTGATTAAAATACATTCAATTAAGAAATCTTTGTATATACTAACCAACCGAATCAAAAATATAATTAAATCACATAATATTCAAGATAATAAAATAATTAATAAATCTTTGGGCTATTGCAAAAAAATTTACAATCATGAAATTTAAAGATTTTCATCATAATGCATAAATAATCATGCAAAAAGCATCCAATGATAAATTTGAAACTTTAAATCTTCATTTATATGTAATTTGAAACATTAAAAATTGTTGAAACAAATTAACATTTATATGTAATTTTATTGTCTAAAAAAAGGTTCAAGGCATCTATAAATTGAAACCATCAAATAAGAGAAATCAATAATCATAATATAGAATTAAAGATAATCCATCAAATCATAAATTATAATACTTGCAATGAAATTGACTTTACCGGAATCTGAAATGCTATGAAATTGAATATACCAAATGAAGCATATGGTTTCTTTGAATATAGAATATTACCATCATAATCATTATGAAATGATTATAGGAAAATTTACAAGAATTCATAGCAATGATTGCCTAGAGAAGACTTTTCTTCCTCTTTATCCAAAGTTTGAACCACACCTATACAAAATGAATGAACGATCATTCTTATATTAAGTATGTTGTGGTCTAAAAGACCGGGGTATCAACTGTCGTAAGTCCGAGATTATCGAAACATGTTTTGTTATTTACATTACTTGGGGGGACAATTTAATAAAGAAATCGAAGCGAGAACAATGTGATTTGACGTCGAAAATCCAATAAGAAAGATGAAGAAACCACATAACTAAGAGTGAGAATACTCTTAGCCAATCTATTATGAAAAATAACGGGATTACAAATTTGAACTTGTAAAGACCCAAAATATACCCTAGAATTTTTTAGTGATATTTTCAATTTATTCTTTCTTAGGATAATTATTCAATCTTCAAGTAGAAATTTACAAATAACTCGACTCATAAACGTACCCCGTTATGTGACCAATGGGGTTTCCTACTTCCCTTTTCAGTTTCACTCTTACTCCTTAAGTAGTTCTTGTTCATGCGTCGAGCCTTCTGTTATCATAGCATTGCCCGTAGTGCCTACAAGACTGTATAGCGGTCATAATCTAATAATAGAAATTTCTCCATAATCTCAAACTACCCCACTTCATTCCTCCATTTCTCCCTCTCCTATTCCTTTCTTTTTCATTTATTTTACTCGTCCCTAATTTAGCCGATCTATAGTGGTTAGCACTTCTCTATTTACTATGTATCTTGACTCTCTACACTCCTTTATCCCTCTCCTCAGAATTTACCACAAACACTCACTCATTTCCATTTTCCTAAATCATTATCCTCCTGTCGTTGACTAGTTATTTATCTACATATGCTCTCTTCCTCCCTCTCCTCATCGTAATCGTAGTCCACGGTGTTCTCATTTCGTATGTCTATTCTTCTCGCTTTAACTACCCCTCCTATCTTAACGCTTTAACTGCAACAGTATATTCATCTCGTTTAACGAATTACTTAAGACCCATCGTTCACTCTCTTCTCGTTAGCTAGTGTTACGTTTTTTTTCATTACTGTTTACACTAAGCCTTTTGTCTATTCATTTCCATTTCTTTAGTCCTCTTACCCTCTCTCTCTCTTCGTTACCTAGCGTTACGTTCTCCCTTTTTATCTATTTGTTTCCTTTTCTTTTCTCTCAATTTCCATTCTTTCTTCCCTTTCATTTTCTTCGTTTACTTTTACTATGGCTGAGTGTAACATGCTGGGTACATGTCTCGCCCAAACCAAACGTTAACTGTTGGTTGACTCAACCAGCCGTATGCTTCCCTTCTCTACCCCTTTTCTCACCCGGGACCGTTCTGCCCATTCTGTATGTACCATTTCCTTTCTGCAACATTACATTCTCTTCATCAGCATGCCATTCCTTTGGTGTATCGTGTACTATGTACGATGCCGGGATCGGTCGGACGGTCCATCCTTCCTCTCCCAAAGCTTCCACAATTTGTGGCTAACCGTGTACTTGTCACGATGCCGAGTTCGGCGTTTCCACCGAACCCCGAGTCTTCATTAGTTCCTTTATTTTTGATTTTCATCCTTTTTCCTCCTTCATTCTGAAATCCTATCTTAAGGTTCTCCTATTAGGTTAGTTTCAATTACCTCTGTTGCCCTACTATGCAACCTATAACGCCCGGTGGTTTCTTTTCTATATCGTCCTAACATAACACATCTTAATTCTAGTTATTTATCCTTTATTTTTACATGGCCTCTTAATAGTATTACTTAATCTTCGTATTCGCGTAGCTCCATTCTACCTAATTGGTTTTTCTATATAAATTTGTGGTTCTCACTACCCCTCGGTTAACCTTTTCTTTTCTTTCTTTACCAATCGCTTCCTTTTCCTGAATATTTCATTAACCCCCTTTTAATTGGTTATCTTGTCCATACCAAACTATAATTCCCATCTACTGGCCTACTCCCTATAGACTGAGTATTCTTTATTTGTTGACTCTGTACTTAGTCTCATTCCCCCTTGTCATTTTTATATCTAGATCCTTGTCGCGTAACCCTATTTCTTACTCGTTTATATCATCGTAGTAATAATCTCAATTGCTCCTATTTTGTTTCTTCCCTCCTCTTTTCCCGTCTTAATGCTATGCCTACACGACTTACTTCAATTACTAGTCTTATCATTTTCCTACCTAAACATGAACCTTCCATTATGAGATCATGTTCACTCAGCTTACTAATCATCCTAGTGTCCGATGTCTTACTTCTTCCCTACTTCCCATAGATTCCGGCAACTACTGATCTTTGTCGCATTTCGGGATCGGTTTGCGACGAATTTCTTCGTCCTATTCAAACTCACGGTAAATGACAATCGTGTTCCTAGAATTCGAGGTGAATTTAAATACAGCCCCCAAAACAGCGACGAATTTACATGCTAGTCCTTGAATCTGCGGTAAATTACATGTTAGTCCTAAATCTACGGCAAATTGCAAGTTGGTCCCTAAATTCCACAACGAATTGTAACACACCCCCTAAATCCACGGTAAATTATGTTAAGCCCCTTTTTCCATGGTAAATTGCACACAAGCTTATTTTCCGTGGTGAATTTGCACACAAGCCCTTTCTCGCGGTGAATTTGGACACATGCCCTGAAATCCAATGCAAATTGTCTCCTTGCCAAAAATCTGGGGCAAATTACACTTCTACCCCCCAATTTATGCGATGAATTCATCCTCTCGGGTTTTCGTTCGTTCTCAGTAATCAGGGATTTCCAATATTCTGTTTTTGCAAAATACTGATTTTTGTGGAGTTTGATTTCTTATTTCGCAATCAATTCATAGGTAATCCCTAATTCCCTATTTTGTTTCCGCAAAGGTGGAGTTTGATTTTTTATTCCTTAAAAAATTGAGCCAATATGCCTTTGTATTTGGATTTTATATTTCTACGGCTCAAGCCTGGGCTGTTCCAATTTGTCATACCTATTTGTCATTTGCTATAAGTCACAATCTTGTTGGCAAGATTGTGACTTAATGTTTCTAGCTTCATTAACTCTAAAAGCTTTGACTAAGATGAGGCTTATGATTTAATATCAATTGTTTTGATTTTGTATGGTTGGGGCTTGCCGCCCGAACAATCTTGCTGATTGTTTTTTAATTGTTTTTGTTAGGTGACTTTTTTATATCAATGTTTTGATATTTGCTATGGTTAGGGCTTGCCGCCCGAACAATCTTATCAATTGTTTTTTATTTTCATTGTTATTGATTTTTTTACTTTGATTTGTTTCGATTGTTTGTTTATCTGTGACTTTGAATGTCTTCTCTATTAGTACACCTTATATGGTGTCGTGCAAACTGACATTGATTTTGTATGTTTCTAGTTTTGTTGCGAAGTAGCTGCATTTATTTAATAAAGGCAGTATTCACATAAGGCTTTTATTCCTTTTTTTGACTAAATTACATTTGCTATAATTTTTCCCTCCAATTTTTTTTTTAAAACATAAACCGGTATTGTCTGGTATACCGGACAATATACAGGTCGTACCGGCCCGAACCGATAAAAAGACATTGCCTTTAACTTCCTAAGCTCCACGGGCACCATGCGATAGGGGTTTTGGATATGCCCTCGCTCCTTCCGTCAACTGGATTTGTAATTATATTTCCTTGTCTGGAATGTGTCCTAGTAATTCTTCTGGGAACACTTCCACAAATTCCCTTTCTACTAGAATGTCTCTTGATGGTCATGACTGACGCAGCATGTAATCATGCTTTTGCCCCACTTGGGCATTCCCTCATGAAATGACCTTGCTACCCACACGTATAACATGCGCTGCTGCCAATTCTGCATTCACCCAGGTGGTTCCTAGATTATTTGCGGCATACTGGATTCGTCCTCCGCTCAATGGTGACTTTAGTCACTTTGGTTTCTCTAACAGTTCCCATCGTCTCCTAACGGTCCTCTTAAATTTGAACACATCGTGTTCCTTGAGTTTAGCTTCGACCACAAGGGCAGCGACGTTTAGTTCGTTGATCTTATTGGTGATGCCGGCTGATATTCTGGCCCTGATTCTCATTACCAGCCCTCGATGGAACTTGAGAACTTTAAGGTTTCCCACCTTATCTACTTGCGTATAGCGTGATAAGGATTCAAACCTGGTAAATAGCTTCAAAATCAGCCATCTTTTCTAATATGGCAACCTCCACAACGAAGTGTGTCATAAACTTGTCCTTGAATTTCCCTCACTCCATATCCTTTCCTTCCTCCCTGATTGTTTCCCACCACTCTAATGTTTCTTCGGTCAGAAAGTGAGACGTGACTAACACTTGCATGTTGATTGGTGTCCCTTGGAGTTGCATATTGTGTTCCATCTCTTTGACCCATGACTCGGCGATGTCGTGGAGCCTCTAGCAAAAGTTGCTACCCTCAATTTTCTCAACCTTTTGTGATGCATCATGATCAAGTCTTCCATACTTAATGTTTCGTCGACCGTATGAATAGTGTTGTTACAAGTGGTGACATGTCTGCCTATTTCTTGGTCGTTTGCATGGTCGCTCCTCCATTTCTGTAGGGTCCACCACGTTCCTTGGACACTAAATTGGTGGCCGACTATGGTTTCCTCGGAGCCATGATTTATCTTTCTCCTATTCATATTACACATGTCCACATAAATTTCAGGTTAGTCAGTTTATTTTCATTTACCTCGATTAAATATGTGTGTCTAGTGAATATAAGTCTATTGGACAAGCTCAGTTCTAGACCTAAATGTATTGTGAACCTCTATTATACCACAAAAACTGTCACCACCCGCACCGACGTAGTCGTACGTGACAGCCGGCCATGGTCGAGACTACGCTTCCCTGGTGATACGATCCTGTAGGGAACTCATGTTCTAGACTACGCATCCTCACTTTTACTTAGGTCATTATTCCATGTACGTTGAAGCGGGCCTTCCGATCACCTCATGCGTAAGTCTTCACAACCAGTGTAAAATAGTTCAAGTTCAAAATGGTGGTCTATGATGAACGGGAGCAAAACAGGGTTAACACATGCACACGATGACAAATAACAAAAGATGAGTACTACTCGATGAACCTCGATGAACCTCCTTGACTAGTACTTCTCCAAATAGGCCTCGTCCGGAGCGACTTCTAGTGCCTTATTCCCTGAAACAAGGAAAAATACTCTATGATACTCAATGTCACTAAGACATTTCAAGAGTTTGTTTAATAAGTGGGGCGCCAAACGGACGCCTCCATGATATCATCTCGTCGTCACTCATTCCCAAATCATTGACGTGCTTCAACGTTATTGACACGTATGCCTGGGGAAGTGTCACTTGACTTCGACTTTTCTCTCTAACTCTTATCCTGAGTTTTTCCCCACCCGAATATGGGACTGATTTGGCAATTCATCCTAAGTTTGGATCTCTCCCATGACTACGCCACATTGCCATTGAGGATATCCTCTAGCGAAGGACTCAATCCCACTCCTCCTAATCGAGGCTCATTGACTCTCGTTCGAGAGGCCTACTACGGCCACCCGACTGGACTATGGCGGAACGTACATAAACGAACTAATACTCCTGGTTGCACCTGGACTATGCTTAACCTCATACTCTTCGTCTACTTCTCGGGTGACCCTTACCTGTTGATCACCTTCCCATGTGAAAACACCAAGTCTCTTTTCTTCTTCCCCCCTTACATCTGATGAATTTATCCCAATATATATATGTCTAGTATTACCCTTGTATGTAGTGGTTGAGAGGTTAGTTAGTCGGCGAGAAGAACTGTTAGTCATGACCGGCCTCTCAACCACCACGCCATGTGTGTCCCTTCCGGAATTTCTGCCGACCAACAACGTGGCTACTATTATTGCCTAACCTTTCTGTCTTTTCATTCGTGTGCCAAGGATTTACTCACCTAACACGTTGGTCTCGTGAATCCCATGGTTGGATTATGTCATCCCAACTTGTCGGTCTATCCACTTGGGACATTATGCCTTGGTGTCATTGACGGTGATGTTATCGCTTTTGAATCCCCTCTTTCCTATTGCACCCGGTCAGTATGCCTTACTGCACCCGTCAGATTATGCCACTACCATTAGATAATTCCCTGCTTTCATCATTCTTGTCTAGTCCGTCTTATTCCTAGCATTAGTACGGACATGAATCCATCCTTACGAACCATTCCCCTTTTGGCGAGCACTCCTCCTCTATTCCTCCTTGGCTCGAGACTTAGGATCTCTATCGTAACCTCTCTCGACCCGAGTCTTATAGGTTGGTCCTGCAACCGAGTCTTAGCTAGCTGAGCTACCAAAACACAATCATCTCAAGTATTAGACCGATCCCGTTGTAGAAATGCTTTTCTAGAAGATTGTTGAGAGATTCAATGCTAGGATGGTTGGATGCAAGTCACCCTTCTTAAGGTTTCTCAAATCCAATGGGCTAGTGAATGGGACATCTAGACCGAGTACGCACTAGTTTGGGTAAAACAGCCCGACCCGAGATTGATAGTCAAGAAAAATCTCTAAAGTAATGGGATAAGGTGCTTTAATGGGTAGCATCAAGAGGCGCAAGGCGAACCTTGAGAGAGCTAAATGTGTGCCGAACCCTTAAGGGGCCAAGACGATCATCATGAAATTATGTGCAAATCATGCCAGACATTACCCACTTTATGGCTCTCTAAGATAGTTAGCTACGAAAAATGGGGGAGCAAAGAAAAGATAATTTTGTCATAGCTCCATATATACGATAAAGCAAGAGAGAAAAATGATCTTCTTTTTGGATCCTCTTCGTCATCTTTTTTATGGCCTTTGATTCCTGAAATCAGCCTTCTTTCAAAATGCTAAATTCTTTGTAACCTTGCCCGTTATAGTGCATCTTCCAATAATTTTTTCATTCGATATTGTGGTTTTTTCCCTATATTATGTGCTTTTCCACGTAACATACCATATGCCTTCGTCTAACTTTTTCGGCCACGTTGTTTCTACAAACAATTAAAAACTAAAACCATATTTCACGGGTCTTAATTACTCCAAGTTGGGTGTTTGTTGATACCCTTCACAAAGAACTCAAAGACTTCTAGAGATTTTAATTCAGTGGGGGTTCGAACAGTAATAATGCTAGGTTGCATGAGTGCGGGTGCAGGATACAAGATGCGGTGTACGAGGGTGCGGGGTGAGTAATTTTTAAATTATGGTGTGTTAATATAATTTAATAAAAAAATATATATTAAAATATAAAATCAAACATTTATAAATTATTAAATAGTCAAATTTATAATAATAAGATTTTCATTAATGTTACTCTATTTTTCTTCAAATTTAAGTTGTATAAGATAAATGCATTTAATATTTAGACAGGTTCAAAATACTCTTCCTATACAATACTAATGTTTATCATTATATAAAAAACATATTTTATCTTTTTCATTTGTAATATATAATAGTATACATATTTTTAATGTCTCTATATCCACTAATAAGCTAATGTATAATATCTTGGTTTTTTATGTATTCTCATTATTGACTTCATGTCCATAGGTTTGTGAATTTTTGTATTGAATGAGTTCGAATATTAAACAACGACTTCTTTCCGTCAAAATTTTGATAAACAAATATTTTTAAAAATTTGATTATAACCCTAGAAATTAAGATAACACAAAATAAGTTTTATATAAAAAGAAATATTGAAATTTTATGTTATGAAAAATGGAATAAAATAGGAATAATTTATAAATGAGATATTGAATTCCAAGATAAAAAACTGAACCGGTAAAAAAATACAACCGTAGCACAAATTTTGACATCACGCACCCGCGCGAAGATTCGCGCACCCTACATCCGATGTGTTGGAGTGCGTTAAAAGACGCACCTGCATGAATCATGCAACATAATAATAATGTTATTGGTTTCGTTTAGAACTCAATCATACTCCAACACAACTCATAGTAATCCAAGCCAAAACAACGCCTAAAAATATCGATTTGTTGGGACAGTTAAAATGAATTGTTTTTGTTCTATCTGCATCTCCATTTTGGTCAACGTGTAATCCCATCCCCACATGATAATTATGGTGACTTGGACTCAGTTAGATTGCCAAATCCATTTCACTTACGTGTTTAGCAAAATTTCATATTTTAAATGGAGTAGGAGGCAATATATAATTTTTAATTGATGAAAAGCAACCAATTCGCCCGGCCATAAGGAAATAGCACGTGATAAGCACTCCCATATGCATCTATCTTGGCTACTCTACCAAGTCAACGTTGGATTGTTTCACATTATTAAAAAAGGATAGGCGCCAGGCCAGAATAATATTAATTTAACAGAAGGAATCAGTCAGAAGCCAAGCTCATCCTCATACAAAAAGGATTAATGCCAAACATGTCCATGATTTCTTCAATGGAGCATCTCTATGTTGCGGTTTTTGCAGGTTTTCTAATTGAATTTGGCGTAGCTCAAGGACAACCCAACAGTGGTTACGATCAACAGTTATACCATTAACCCGACTGTTTCCATTATCTTGGTTGTTCTACTTGTAGTGCTTGTAAGAATGGTCGAAACAGAACAATCGATACCAAGAAGAAAAGAGTTTATGGAAGTTTTCTTGTATTGAAAAACTTGAAAACATATGTATCAGGCTTAACCCTTTTTATTTACAATTCGTTCCAACCACTAATGATGTAAGATAATCTTATGACTCTATCAATGCTCTAACCATTCTGCTTGTCACTGGATTCACTCAACAACTGCCCTAGACTTCACAGTGATCTTGCATGTTCAGTTGCGTATACGCTTTGAACAATGTTCCAACGTATCATGTATTCACAACATTCCCCCCACACGTTGGAATTTCTCCATCTCAACAGAAATTCAACTTTTCCAGGCATTTACTCAAAGGCAGTGATGGCAACGGCTTTGTGAACATATCTGCAGTCTGTTCTCTACTACTTACATGTTTCAAACTGATGAATCCAATCTTATAATTGTCTTTGACCAAGTGGCAGTCCACCTCAAGATGCTTTGTCCTTTCGTGAAAGACCGGATTAGAAGGTATTTGGATCGCTGCTTTGTTGTCACAGTATATGTTTATAGGCAGTTTCAGCGGAAGCTTTAAGTCCCCAATCAAATACGAAATACATTTTATCTCACACACAATTGTTCCAAGACTTCGATATTCTGCTTCGGCAGTTGATCTAGAAATTGTTGATTGCTTTTTCGTTTTCCATGATATCAAGGATGATCCAAATATGATCCCGTATCCCGTTAGTGATTTTCTGCTGTCTCAGCATGATGCCCAATCTGCATCACAATATCATTGAAGGTTCATATCTGAATTTTTTCCATACTTCAATCCTTTATCCGTTGTACCCTTAAGATAACGCACTACATTCACTGCTGCATCCCAATGAGATCTCCCAGGCCTCTGCATGAACTGACTCAGTTGTTGTGTAGTATAACTAAGGTCTGGTCTGGTGAAGCTTAATATAACAACCTTCCTACCAGTCTCCGATATTGCCCTGGATCCTCAAGTTGATCTTCGTTTTCACCATTAAGTTTTATTCCTAGAACGAAAGGAACTATTGCTGATTTTGCTTCCTCCAGTCCTAAGTCTCTAATGATATCCATAGCATAGCGCCGCTGGTTTATGAATATCCCATCATCAGTATAAGAAATTTCCAAGCTTAGGAAATACCTTGCTCTTCCTAGATTCTTCACTGTAAAAGCTCTATCCAGTGAATCCTTTATGCTTTCCATAATTGCTAGATTGCTCCATGTTATCAAAATATCATCCACATAGACTATAAGAGATGTAAGGTCATTTTCATCATGTTTAACAAAGAGACAATGGTCATGACCAGATTGTGTGAATCCGATATGAACGAGGTGCCCAGTGAGTTCAACATTCCACTGTATCGAAGCTTGCTTGAGCCCATACAAAGATCTGTTCAATTTACACACCATATATGGTTGATCAGGCTTCATGCCCTCTGGGATGTCCATGTAAACCTCTTCATCCAGCTTCCCGTGTAGAAATGCGTTATTAACGTCTAATTGGTGGAGGTTCCAATTCAGAGTGGCTGCCATTGACAGTATTAGCCTAACAGTTACCTGCTTGGCTACCGACGAGAAGATATCTGTGTAGTCTAAACCCTCAATTTGATTGTACCCCTTCGCTACAAGCTGAGCCTTATACTTTGCGATGGTTCCATCTGCATGCAGTTTAGTTTTATACACCCAACGACACCCAATTGACTTCTTACCTGCTGGGAGCTGAACTAGAGTCCATGTCCTATTTTGATTTAGGGCAGCCAGTTCCTCACCCATAGCCGTAGTCCAGAGAGGGGAGTCTTTGGCCTCTGAATAGTTCATCGGGTCATGAATATCATCAATCTTAGCAAGGAACGTGACATGTGCAACGGGAGAGTTTGAAGAGTGTTCTTTTGTGGATGTACACAAAAGATAATCGGATATCCAAGTTGGGGGTCTGCGCAGTTTAGAGCTTCGTCTAAGGGTTGGGGATTGATTTAAGATTTCTGTTGCTTCAGGAGTAGGGGTATTTGCAGGGTCGCTAGAAATGTTTTCATTCCTTAAACACACGAATTCTACTGCTGGGACTGATGGAACCAAATGATCAAATAATTCAGTCGATGAATCTGGAATTTTATCCATTGCCTGGAAAGGCTCTGGATCACTTAAGTTGGGAATGGATGTTGAGGGTAAGGAGGTATGATTAGGGGCATATGTGTGTGATGGAAACAGTGAGGGAAAAATATCCTCAAACATTTTCACATCTCTAGAGAAAACAATACTTTTGGACTCAAGTTCAAACACTTAGTAAGCTTTTCGATCAGATGAATAGCCTAAGAAGATGCACTTAATCCCCCTAGGAGAAAACTTATCCTTTTGAGGTTTAGTGTCACATATGTAGGTTAAGCATCCAAAAGGTCTTAAGATGGAATAATCTGGATCTTTCCCAAACAGTTTAGTATAAGGCGTATCCCAGTTTAAGAGGCTGATGGAATTTTGTTTATAAGGTATGTTGCGGTCAATATGGCCTCCCCCCAGAATGTGTTTGGTAGAGAAGCATGAATGAGTAAGGTCCGTGCTACTTGCACCAAGTGTTGATGTTTGCGCTCAACTACACCATTTTGTTGAGGAGTGTAAACACATGTTTTTTGGTGAATAATTCCAAGGGAATCAAAAAGTGTTTGGCAAGATTGGTTTATGAATTCAGAACCGTTGTCCGATCGGATGATTCGGACATTAGTTTGGAATTGATTGGACACCATCTTAAGAAATGTTTTGATGATGCCACTGGTTTGAGTCTTGGAATTCATAAGATAGGTCCATGTGCTTCTACTATAATCATCGACCAGTGTTAGAATGAATCTTCCCCCCTGTAAACTTGGTTTGTGGTATGGTCCCCATACATCGATATGCAAGAGTTCAAGGATTTTAGAACTACGGATTTTACTGTAGTGAAAAGGGAGGCGTTGGAATTTTCCAAGATTGCATGCATCACAGGGGTGTTCTGTGGGTTCTAACTTATGTTTGGTCATTGCTTGCAATACTTTGGAATTCGGGTGACCTAAACGTGCATGCCATAGCAACACATTACTCTTGTTCAGATTCAAGAAGGATGGTACATTATTAGAAATTTCAGCATTAAGCAAAACAGAATCTTGATCAAGTTTTACAGAATTCAGATTTAAAGTAGGCTGAATATTTCGGAGTGGTGGACAAAATGACGCTTGATCAAGCACATACAGCTGTTTTTGGAGCACCCCTACAACTATGGTTTCAGATGTCTTCGGGTCCTGTATAAGTCATTCATTGTTTGAGAAAAACAGTTGCACAGAGGATGACTCAATCAATTTTGACACTGATATAAGGTTGAATTTAAAAGACGGAATGTATAAGGCATTAGAGAGTGTTAGGCGTTGGGCGAGGTGTATGTTTCCTGCCCTTGAGACTTGCTGAATGGAGCCATCAGGCATGATTACTGGTGTGGGTTCTGCTAGGGGCCAATAATGACTGAAAAGGTCAAGGTTGTTACACATGTGGTTCGTTGCCCCGGTAACTACTATCCATGCCTTCGGACCTAGACATATGGACAAAGAGTTAGTGGATAAAGCTTGATTCATACCTGCGAAGTCAATGTGTCGTGTGAAGTTAACAATATCAGGAGCTTAATTACTCGATCCTTCCCCTCTTGCGACACTTAGTGGACTTTCCAGGACCATATATGCATATGCCTTTGGAATTTGTCTCCCCTGTGTGTTTTTCAACTGCTTGTACCAGCCTGGTACACCGTGAATTAAGAAACAGTTCTCTATCGTATGACCGTTCTTGTTACACTTTGTGCATTTTTTTGCTTCAAAAACTCCTTCCTTCATACTGTGTTGATTTTTCTGAGGGAACTTGACGTTTTTGGTCTGTTTTGCTGTTGTAACAACCATTGCGGCATTATCTCCAGGGATGAATTGTGTTTTCTTTTGTTGTTCAATCTTCCCAACCATGGCAAAGACTTTGCTTAGGGTGGGGAGTGGTTCAATCATCAGAATCTGATTAACTGTGGCTTAGTAGTATTCATTGAGTCCTCCTATGAACTGCGTTACTTTGATGAAATTCTCCATTGTTATGTATTGCTTCGCTACATCGCAGCTGCATGTCTTAAGTGCATTGCACTTACAGAATGGTATAGGAAGGATCCTGTTCAGATCTTCCCATAGGGCTTTTAACTTGTTGAAGTATGTGGTTACAATCATGGTTCCCTGGCTGAGGGTGTTAATCTCGCGTTGGATTCTTGAGAATAGTGGTCCATTAGCTTCTGTGAATCGTTCTTCTATTTCCAACCAAAGGTTGTGAGCGTCTGTTGCATAGACAAGTGATTCAGAGATTTCTCCAACCATGGAGTTCAAGATCCATGATCTTACAATGGAGTCAATCGATCTCCACATAAGGTACTCCTTTGATGTTGAATCTGGTACACCTATTTCACCATTTACGAATCCAAGTTTCATCCTTCCTTCCACATCAAGCTCCATGGCCTGACGCCAAGTTCGATAGTTTGTGCCGTTGAGTAACGATGTTACAATGATTTGGCCTGGGTGATCATCTCATGCTAATCGCATCGGGTCGTAAGTGTTTGCAGTTACCAGTGCTTTTACATTCTTTATATCTAAGGGATCTTGTCCTGCCATTTTGTCTTCAGCTTTAAATGAAACCTTGTTGCTCCGATACCATGTAAGAATGGTAGAAACTGAACAATCGATACCAAGAAGAAAAGAGTTTATGGAAGTTTTCTTGTCTTGAAAAACTTGAAAACATATGTATCAGGCTTAGCCCTCTTTATTTACAATTCGTTCCAACCACTAATGATGTAAGATAATCTTATGACTCTGTCAATGCTCTAACCATTCTGCTTGTCACTGGATTCACTCAACAACTGTAATAAACTTCACAGTGATCTTGCATGTTCAGTTGCGTATACGCTTTGATCAATGTTCCAACGTGTCATGTATTCACAACAGTGCTCTGTGCTATGGGCTACTGTTCTATCTACCTCCGTAATTGCTACGAGGATTCTAGGTATGCCGGCAATATACAAGGGCCATGGCGGAGGCGGCGTGGGGTGGACCAAGCAGTCAGTGATGCACTTCCGACTTTCTCATACTCACAAGTCATGGATCATAATATTGGGAAAGGCGCTTTAGAGTGCGCAGTTTGCCTCATCGAATTGTATGACCAAGATATGATTCGACTGCTGCCTAAATGCGATCATGTTTTCCACCCTGAGTGCATCAACGCATGGCTTGAGCAACATACTACATGTCCCGTTTGCCGGTCCGATCTGACCAAGCCTACAATAGAAGTGCCACCTGAGCCAGAAGTGAACATGGAGCAATATACCGTTGACGTGAATGGATCTACACATGTTGGGATAAAAATAAAAGAAGATAAGTTCAGATTGCGAATAGTGCCGGCAATACTTACAAGTGTGAAGATTCGAGCCCGGCAGCAAAACCACAAGGTTTTGATTTAGCCAAGTTCAGATCCCACACTACCGGCCATTCTCTGTTGCTTCCGGGGGAGAACCTTGAAAGGTTTACTCTGAGACTACCTAGGGGGGTTAGGAAGGATGTGATGGAGCAATCTATGTTGAACCGAACCAAAAGCTATGCATCCGAAAAAGCCAAATTAAAAAATGGAGGTGAAAACAATGGCCATAACTGGGCAAGGTTCGAACCATCAACTAAGTCATATGAAAGTGCATTTTTCACAAGAACAATTTCAATCTTAATGCCAAACCCGGCCACTGAAGATAGAGATGGAAGCTGTGGAGGGATGAAGGAAATAGGTTCCTTAAATGCTCAGATGACCAAATTCCCGGCATAGTTTAGAACGATGCCTCTCGGCTCCAAGTCTAGCCAATTGGACATAGCCCAAGTCTGCAGATGAAAAGGAAGCTAGTTTCCAATGATGCTATGCTATTCAGCTCGACTTGTAGACTAGGGTTGTTACTGCTTAAACATTAACAACCTAATTTTAAGTAGACAATTTGACTCAGATTATATGAAATATATAGTGCATATTCGTACATCTAATGTGGCTGCAGGAGTTGTATGTGAAGGACGCATGGGACTGAAAAGAAAACATGTTCTCACTATAAATAAAGTAATAGAAATTCTTCTTGAAATAGTAAACTACAATACAAACAAAATGTTAAAAATGAGTACAAAAAAATTAAATAGAAGCTTAATATTTATATATTCCAAAATATGGAATACAGTAGCACATGTTCACCCATGACTTTTTAAACTCCATGAACTTAGAAATGTTGGAAGACATGGTAGAAAGACTTGGTAACTTTATTAATGGTCTTCCGATTATTTTATTCATCATGAGGTACATAGTTAGAACCCAACTATGTTAATTTAGGTCCAACATTGTCATCCTTAACGTTGTTGGTGGAAATCACACCAAACTGTTTCCTAAGATATGAAAATATGGAAACTGATAATGGTTTTGTGAAGATATCTCCCATTTGCTCTTCAATTAAACAAAATACCAATTTTATGATCTCATCATTTTCCGATTCTATGAGTGCATGGTATTTAATTTTGATATACTTTGTTTTTCCATGAAATATGTTTTTCCATGAAATATGGATTCTTTGCAACTGCAATGGCAGATTTAGAGTCATAAAGAATGCTAATTGGTCCAACTTGTATTAAGTTTAATTCATCAAGAAGTTTCCTTAGCCAAATGGTTTGATTAGCAGCTTTAGAGGCAGCATAATATTCTACCTTAGCCAAAGAATGAACCGTCCCGTCGAACGCGGCATCGTGCCTAGCACACGATTATCCAAATGAAGGGCATGCATGATGAAGAAAATGTTATGTTTCATAATGGAAATGTACGTAAGGAATGCGTGGAACAGATCCAAGTGAGATAAGGGGTAGCACCCGAGTACTCACTTGGGGATGCGAAACATACGGCTCGTCGAGTCAATCAACAGCTAACGGTTGGTTTGGACGAGATACATACCGAGCATGTTAATATCGGCCACGATAACACTAAATGGAAATGGAAAGAAATGAAAGATAAAACAAGAGGATAGTAAATTACGAAAGGACAAGGAGGATGATTTTTAAGTTTTGTTTTATCTTATCTTATTATGCTAATGTGATGATAAATAGCGTGTGTAGAGTTTCCTAGATTATGACCGATTTACTGACTTTGTAGGTGACGAGACCGGGATGTGAGATGGGCATGGGAAGGAGTTCGTTGGATGTTTGATATTAGAGTTTAGTCTTTTGAACTCTTTTAAGTTTCGCATTGTCAAACATTGACTTGTTTCATTTTTGTTTTCAGACTGTTTCAAATCAAATTTAAATATTGAATATTCCCTCGATTCTACTAGGCCGGGTTTAGGGGTGTTACAATACATGTTGCATAAGAAATATCTGGGCTATTGGAATAAAGATACATTAGTTTTTCAATCAATGATCTGTAAATAGAGGAATCACAAGTAGGGACATCACCATTCTTCCAATTTTAGTATTTTGAAGCATAGGTACATAAACTTCGCTACACTCCTAAAATCCAAAAAATATCAGAATTTCAAGTGTATATTTCTTACGTGAAATAGAAATACCAGAAAATAGGATTACTTTCCCAAGTCATTCATCTCAAATTCAAGTAGCAATTGTTTTTTGTATTCATCACAAGTCACAACCAACAATATCTTTTCCACAAACAAAAATATAATCAACATATATGGAAACAATTATCATCGTATCTCCAAAGCTTTTAACATAAAGAGTTGTATCATTTAGGCTTTTTACAAAGCCACAAGAAATTATGAAGTTGTCCAGACAAGAGTACCAATCTCTCGGGGCTTGTTTGACACAATATAATGTTTTTTTAACAAACATACTTGAGAGTGATTTTCAGTATTTTCAAAACCAAGAGGTAGAGTTACAAAAAGCTCTTCTTTACGTTCACAATTAGAAAGAGTAGATTTCACACAAGACTGAAAAATGGTCCAATTCAATATAGCAGCCAATGCAAGAAGTGTAAAATTGATATCAAATCTCGCAATAGGTGAAAATGTATCAAAATAATCAATACCTTATTGTTGATCATGATATTACAATTAACCTTGCTTTATATTTATCCAATGAGCCATCAACATTTAACTTAGTTTTAAATAAACATTTTGAACCAATTACATGTCTATTGACAGGTGCACCCAAGTCTCATGTCTTATTATCATTAGCTCCTCCTTCATTGCTACTTTCTAAGCAAGGGAAATAGGGCTTCATATATGAGTTTTGGTCCATTTTCTATGCCAAAAATACATCTGCATAAATTTCATTTATACTTCTTGTGATGTGAATAAAGATTTCATCATCATCATCATTGGAATTCTGACTGTTACCAATAGTAGGAGGAATTTTAGAAGAGTTAGTAACAATGATATCTATAGAATCATGCAAACTTTCATATAATAATTCAGATATATAACAATTAGAATGTTGAAAAGTAGTTCTCAATTTATTTTCCTCAAAGTTCCTTACATCCTTCTCATCAATTCTTAAACTTCATGACACAACCACATGCTTTGTTATAGAATTAAAAATCATATAACCTTTCACAGTTTTACTATATCTAACCAATATTTCAATAAATGTTAATTTATCTAGTTTGTTCCTAGATAGAACTGACACAAAACAGTAACAAACACTGTCATAAACACTTAGAAATTTTACAAAATGCTTCACATTATACCATTTCATATGGTATAGTGAAATCAAGTGCTTTACCGGCAATCGATTTTGTAGAAAAACTGAAGTAGAGGTTGCATCGGCCCACGGATTTGGTGGCAATTCTTTTTCAAAAAGCAAACATCAAGTCATGTTTATATATTCTTTTATCAAGTCTACAACAAAAACACCATTTTATTACAGAGACTACCTTGTCCTTTAGGGCAAACTCTCACAGCTCAAAAGCTTTGCTTAACCGTAGAAACTAACAGTTCCCATGTATTCTAATCTTCCGTCTGATCGATCAACCTTACTATCATCGATCTCCTAATCAATCGATTTTCCTGAAGGTCTCTCAGACCGATCCACCTTAACCAATGTTTCATTCCCACTCGACAATGTCGTTTTACCACATCTTCACCCTTGTGTCAATTTAGAACGTGCCCTCGTTTAGTTTTGTGTTTTGTGATATCCGGTCGATCCGTCATGGTGCCGATCCCCACATACACATTTCCAAACTTAACTCCTAGCCACAATCATTGATCCCTTCAACACTTTGCAACATTCACCTCCAAAAGTCGTTCGATAACCCTTTGCATCAAGTTGGCCGATCGAAATCAAATTCTTCTTAAGATCAGGAATATACATTACGCCCTCTAACAACGAATTATGACCATTAGAGGTGATCGGCATGTCACCTCGGCTGGTAATTTTTGGCGCTTTCCTGTCTGACAAGTAGAATTTTCCATGATTTCCTACTGCAAAATTATTGAACGCATCTTTATGAGATGAGATGTGAAATGATGCTTCTGATTCAAATACTCATGACTCGATAAGACACTCAATGTACACAACTATTACATTGTTCGTCTCGGAAACCAACGCCAATCTATCCATTATTTTCTCCTTGCACTCTCACATCAAGTGCCCACTGCCACTCAGGTTTGCCACTGGTTTAGACTTCCCTCAAGTGTTTCCCTTCGATCGACCTTTTCGGTCTTCATCGTCATCACATCCTCCCTTACTCCATCGGTTATTATACCAATCTGAATCTGTTGCAAAGCAGCATGGTCACTGCATTCCCATTCGAATTTCGGCACTTTCTCACTGATCAACCGATTTCGCACATCGATACACTTTAACTTACATGGTTGGCTATTAATCAGGTTGACCGCGGTCCACCAACTCTCCTGCAATGTTCCAAGTAATAGGACTACCAATTGAACATCCTTGATTTCGGGCTACATCGATGCAAGTCGTCCGGTAAGATTATTGAGCTCGTTCAAATGTTTGGAAACTGAACCACCTTCGGTCATCTTCAATGTGTAAAGTTTCTTTGCAAGGTGAACTAAATTTGTTGATATAGGATTTGCGTACATATCCTCATTGCTTTCAACAACTCATACGTAGTGGTTTTATCGAATACGTTAAAGGCAATGTTTCTCGTTAAAGTTTCTACAACGAACCCGAGAGCCTATTCGTCGATTTTTCACCACTAACATAGGTCATCTCTATTGACTTAATATCCTTCATAGCCGCTCCAAGATCATGTCGATGTAGATTTCCTTCAATCCGCATCTTACAATACCGATAGTCGTCGCCATCAAATATCTTCGGGATCATTCGGTATTCCCTCATCGCCACGATCCGTTACCACTCCACATCCATCACCAATTGTTGAGAATATTCGCTCATTCGGAGAAGAAAACAATTCTCGTTATCTGAGGTATGATCGAATTAATACAATGAGAACCAACCATAAATAAAGAAAAATATAATAAACAAGATTTAGTGTGGAAACTCAAAATCGGGAAAACCACGTGACCGATAAACCTCGATCGTGAACTCACTATTACAATAATAATAGGGAACCAACCATATGCTACGGCTAGATTAATCGGTTACAATGGTGTTCATGGGTCCTATTATTCATAGAGTCGAGACAATGATCTAATCTAGGAAATATTCTATAATATTCTCTTTTCAAATCCGTGAACGCATCTTCTATATATCTAGTTAACAATATATATTTTCATATCTTCTTCAATATATATAACCAGCAAAATATATCTTCATATCTACTTCTATATATGTAACCAACAAGATATATATCTTCATATCTTCTTCTATATATGTAACAAACAAGATATATCTAATGATCTTATTCCATATATTTCATGGGTTAATTAAGGAAAGTTATATCTCTTTCGATAATCTTGGATCGCTATCCAAGTCAAAATTCTATCACTATCAAATAGACTTATCACAATCACCCTATCAATATCCTTGATTGGTCGACATGACCAATCAACATCATTGCTTCATGTTAGGTTTCCCTCGATCGGTAATACCCGTTGATGAGAATCATAGGACCAGGTACCCTGCAATGGTAAGGTCCAATAACGATTGAGCCGACCCAAGTAATAAAAAGCGAACTCACGCGGCCCAGAATCCCCAGCTTAGCATATTTGACATAATTTGGCCCGATGTTCCGCAATGGGACCGAAGATGGACTTGGCAAAATAGAAGAGCATTTGACAAGTGGCCCCATCGTTCGGTCCAAACGATTACAGTACATGCGTCCCACGCTTCAGGCCTCCACACGTTTACCATGCTTCGAGCTAAATCACGCAATCCACGCTTCGGTCCCAGCCACGTTTTACATCGTGCGACAACAACCTTCAACAAACTTGTTAGATGCAGTTACAGGGCGTGGGTTACACACTCCTTCAGCTCTATAAATACGGAGCTTGATGACGGAATTAGCAACATCTTTTGGACGCGTAAGAACAGGTTATTACCTTGTCGGAATTCTTATCACTTTCTCATACCTCGTCATCTTCATAAACCTCTGTTGTATCTTGTAATGAACTGGTTGATTACTGAATCGACTTAGAGCTTTTTCTGCTCTTAGTCAAGTGGTTTTTTCCCCATTTCCCGGGGTTTTCCACTCTAAATTGCCTTGCATGTTTCTTCATTTGCCTTATTTAATCATTTCCTCACCACAAACAAATTAAAACCGAGTTCGTTTCTTAACAAACCGGACGACTGTTGATATCCCCTAAAAAGGGACCATAACACCCGTCATCGATCCTACGACTATTACCCGATCTCTATTCTTAACAATCTCCACTTAGAGTTGTGTGATCATTCATTCTTCTTAGGTAGTCCGCCCAACACTTATGCTTCGACATGATGCCCTTTAGAGTTGAACAACTATCGCCTCCGACCTACAAGGTTAAGTGCCAACCCTCGAAAGTCTCCGATCGCCAAATCACATGGTGAACCATGTTAGGTTAACCCCCAGCCCTAATTTAATCAAAGTGAAAAAACTTGTCAACTTCCCCAAAACAAAAGTCTTCACCTCCAAGGACACTACCCTTATCATTCAGGACAAACTCCCACTACTTAGAAGCTTTCCTTAGTCTCCATTGTCTAATCGTAGAAGCTAACAGTTCTCATGTATTCTGATCTTCAGTCTGATCGATCATTCTTGGATCCATTTCCGATCGATCAACCTTACTATCACTGATCTCCTCATCGGTTGATTTTCATAAAGACCTCACCGACCGATCCAACTCGACAATGCTGGTTCCACCCCATCTTCAACCTTGTGTCGATTTCGAAGGTGTCCTCGTTTATTCTTGCGTTTTGTTAAAAACTTATTTTACAATAACGCACCGAAACATAAATTATGATTGTACATCAAAAATTTATAAATAGATAGTGATTTCAATCAAAATGCATTAAGAATATTTACCAATTACCAATTAAGAATATCTACATCGACTTTACGAGTGTTTAACGAATTTATTCCTTAATTTCATTCATCAATCTATCATTCACATCATCCTCGACTTTATGTTCCATCTGAACATTATCATTTGCTCGAATCTCATTGTTTTCGAAAGTCAACCAAAAGAAACAATCGGAAGAACAATCGAAGAGAAATAATTGAAAGAACAACCGAAAAGAAACCCATACAATCGAATGCATACCTTACAAGAATTAACCAAAATTGTCGACACATAACTTAGCAAAAATGGTGTAAGCTTTGTGAAATGAGAATAAAAAGTGGTTGGGGTTTGGTTATAAAGTAATTAAAATTTAATTTGAAGAGTGATTTTGAAATTTACCAAACCACAATGAATTGGTTATATGTATCAACGCGAGCCATATGGCCTTCAAAAAACCCGGTACAATCAACGTAATGACTAGATCTTTTGGTATTTAAAAATAAAATTACGGTGCAGTCACCGCACCACAGAGGCCACAATATAACCAAATAATAATCCAAAGACTAGCATAGTTACATAAAGGAAATAAATGCATAAATTATGATAAATTATTTGATTGTTAATTACAATAAATGGAAGGTATCCTTATCTATATTTCCATAATTGACGAAAATTGTTTTTGTTTCTAAAATTGACAAAAATTCCATCAATAAATTGGGCTCTCGGTATGGGGAATTTTTATAGAAAGGACACCAACCATTCAAATTTGCAGTATACGACTACTTATAATTTAGTAAGTTCCAATTAAGAATTTTGACATTTTATAACTTTCATTTGCAAAAACTAATGTTTCGTGCAATGTATTTTTTATGTGGAAACTGCTTTCTTAGTTGCCACATGTGAAACTGTGCTATCTAGACATAACTCTGTAACTGGGATTTGTGTCATCATTGCTACGTACGAGTTTGGGTAAAATACAAGCTCATTTTAAAATATGAGGTAAAGAAGGTAAAAACCTCCGTTTCCCCAACTCTTTTGGTGTTTATAGCATGCAAATGCAAAGCATTAAGCATAACATCGAGGAGCCATAATAAGATAAAGTAGTATCCACATTACTATTCGATTCAACATGAAAACGAGAATCAAGCTTTTCCAAAGTTCAAGCTCTAAGGTAGTCTCAACTTATTTCCGCAATACCTAAACAGATAACCAACGGAGCCAGCCAGTTATACTTAAAAGTTAACCCATCGCATATTTCTGGGTCCAGCTCCTTGCAGTTTGCTCATATTTGGACTTATCCGTTTTGTACATATGAGCTATTTCGGGCACCAGTGGGTCATCGGGGTTGGGGTCCGTCAAAAGCGAGCAGATTGACAGCAAAACCTTCAAATGCCATAAAAGTCAGTTAGTTTCATTGCCAGTCAAAGAAATCATTATATGCTCCTAGGCAGCCACATATCAGAACCTTGATTGTCTAAAGAGAAACCAACGGAAAACATGTAATGATTGCAAATATTATTTCAAATATATGACAAGAGCACTTATGTTTGAGAAAGAACGAGGTTGATTAAGACCTCCATAAGTAATTGTTCATTATGAAGAATGTCTTGAATCGAATAAATTGGAACTTATTAAAGAACAAACTGATACTTTTGTAAAACAGAAAGTACCAAAATCAAACTCAACGAAATCAAAAATTGGAATAAGCTTTAAATGTTGTGTATCATATTGAAGAGGTGACTTGAAGGAAACAAAGGAATATAAAGCAAAACTGATGGTCACCTTTGAAATAGTCAAAGCAGGGCTCCATTGCTCCTTCAGGATGTCCAGGCAAATACTTCCATTGCTATTTATGTTGGGATGGAAAACTTTAGTCCTGAATGCAACCTGATATATATAAATAAAAATTACTTACATGCACGTACACATTAAAACAGTTGATGACTACACTCCTGAAGTCATGAAGGTTAACAAGATAAGGAATTTTGCACATTTTCCATTTCATATACCTTTGGAGGTTTGAATGGGTAATCTGGGGGGAAATGTATGGTCACAAGGAAAACACCACCTGCATATGGACTATCCTGCGGACCCATTATAGTTGCTTGCCAGTGAAACATATCCTCACCAACGGGTCCTGAGAAAAAATAGTAATGAAAAAAACACACCTTATTCAAGTTGAAAATTACAACAGATAAGGTAGAACAATGATTCAGATTAAGCTATTTTCGTCACCAATATCCTGTTGAATTTCTAGAGCCTGACCGAAATTATGACGGGAGTGTGAACGAACGGGATTAAGGGGAGTAACCCATACATTTAAAAGACTTGAACAAATCAATATGTGATAAGAATTCCCTCCTTATAAACCTAATCAATCCCACTTCTTTTACCGATGTGGGACAAATTCCAACATATCCTTCATATGGAGTAACTCCCTTCCCATATAGCAATATATAAAAATAATTAAGACTAAAAGAGCAATGACAAATACAGTGCCCCAGTCAAAACAAGTCCTGATATCATATAATACGAATACAATGTTTCTGCTCAGAAAATCTCCTACTAATAATACTGTATTCTAATCTACCACACAATCAATACGCTAAAGAACTATCAATTCCATCAACACACATGAAAATATGATGCCTCTACATAGATCATAAAATCATAGGAACAGCTAAACATGACAAATATGCAAGAAACTTTCCTACATAACAAAATTTTATCAAATTAGAAAATCATAGGAAACCTACAGGTGTGCCAGCCCTAGCACTAAAAACACAAAAAAGCAGCAAACCGACCACGTCTCAAAGTACAGTAGATCACATCATAATAAACTACAAGCACAGAAAAATCGAAGAACTACGCAAGGAAAAAACTAGATACGACAAAAAAAATAAAACGAAAAGAGTTTCAACCCGCACTGCAAGAAGTTGGGGGATCCTTCTGCAAATCCTTCAGTTCCTTGAGAATTCTCTTGGAAGCCATCGAAGAAAACTCGCGATCTGCAGAAACCCCTTTAGGTTTGCACTCTGCACGAAAGAAAGCACATAGAGCCCGAGCCGTTCATACAAACCGAAATGAACTAATTTAAAAGAAAAAATTGTGATATTAGTCCTAATGTTTAGATTAGAGTAAATCTTATACCTAAAAGTTTGTAAATTGTATATAAAATACCAAAATTTCAAAGCAGTTCAAAAATAAACTCGAGTGAATTGTAGCGGTTTTTGTTTTTTTTTCGTATAAGTGGTTTTAATAAATTATACGTTGTTTTTAAAATATTCAATGTTTGGAAACATTAACATTACATCTTTTCAAGGTTAATGGTATAATACAAATTATGGAATCGTTTAAAATATTAACGAGTATAATGGTCAAATATAAACTGTTTTGGAAGTTCGAGGGCCAATCATGCAATTCTTAAATTTTGAGGGCATAGTATTTACAATATTTAAAAATTGAAAGACTAATGGCGCGGATTATATCAACTTCAGGGGCTTTATACGTAATTTACAAACTTTAAAAGTACCGTCTTTACACTATTATAAAGTTTGAGGGGTAGTTATAAACATCACTCTAATTTAAAATAACATTTTTAATTTTAATTTTATTTGTTTTCAAAAAATATGAGGGTAATATATTTTCTAAAAAAATTCTTAACATTGCTTTAGCATATCCGCTTGATATATATATTATCATCTCTCAATTTTAAATAATGTACTACATATCTTTGAATTAACAAAAGTGTGTTTCTTTTGATTTATAATGACCAAAATACCAGTAGAACTTGAAACACTAAAAAACATGAGTTTGAATTAATCATGCATATGGATCGATTGTTCAACCAGAAGCAATATTGGAAGACATCCTCATCCATATTAATGATTTTATTTTCCAGGTTATTTTTACATTATTTTCATGAACAATCCAATACATTCGATATCTCTTCGTAAAGACATCAAGGATCAAGATCGTTGTTCATGATGACACAATCTCTAGTGTAATAAATGGTGAAGTTAGAAAATTCAGTATTCATGACAACATGAAATTATTATTGAAACCACCTACCATATGGATTGTTAATACACTTGATTTAATTGCAAATGAATTATTCAATAGGCTTGAATTTGATAAATTACAATTTGTGTTAATCACACCTTATTATCTGATCCAAGAACTATTCAAATGATTGAACTCCTAGCTAAAAAGTCACCATTGATGGATGAATTTACATTTTCTAAATTAGAAAAAGAAATTAGAAAAATCTCACCGGAAAAGTACAAAAATTGAAGTACTCGCCGGATAATCGGAAAAGTTCACAAATAAATGAAAAAATTGGGAAAATCAAGGGGAATTTGTTACTCTAACAAGAATGGAGCAAGATTATATCGTAGAATATCGAGGTGGTGCTAGAGTTGAGAGATAAAAATCACCTGAAGATAATCAACGGAAATCGCCTGAGGTTGAAGTAAGAAAAGTTTGGAAGCACGAGGAAGAATGGCAACGTGACTAGGGTTTTTTCTGACACAATACACGAGATCATGCTACGTGGACATTCATGATCGCAACTCTCTTAATTGTGCACGTTCCCCAAGGTCGATGGGATGATTATGTTGGGCAGTGTGAGAATTTGAAATGACGCATGCCGACGATAAGTGGAAGATGAAAAGTCGCGTATTGATGGACACGGGTAGACGTTCGACATGCTCGCCACAATTATAAATCAAGACAAGGTCAACTCCTTTTGATGGCGACGATTGAATGAAGTTGAGAGACTAATGTTAATGCATAGATTTACAATGTCGGTTCGACATTACGTATGGTCGAACGATAACAAAATTTAAGTGGGGTCGAACATGTAGGATGGCAATCCATGAGATCCACATATGCATTATGATAGATGATCGGCGAGAGTGAATGAGTGTCGACGAAGGCACATGCGGTCGACATGTTGAGATCGTCATCAGTTTATATACTTAGCCAAATTGTGGCATGGAGGGTGGAGATACGAAATGTCAACAACGACAGTGCCACCAATCCTAGACGGCGCCGCACAAATTTTACGGGGTAAAAGTCAGATTTATAAAATCGAGATACAATTGATTGTATTAAAATAAGATTTCATAGTTATTTATCCACCTTCATCTCCTATAAAAGGGGGGATGAAGAGTAGAAAGACATGCTTTAACACAAATAAAAGATCTTATGTGTACTCTTTCATCTTGAGTGATATTATTCCTAGGTTTAATGCTCCGTTAGTTTTTTTCCCGGATCTCGGGATTCTCACATATAATTTCTTGTGTCTCTTTTAACGACAACCGATTACCAGTTGTCCTTACAATTAATCAAATTCAACATTAAGGTGTAGAATTTCCACCCTTAAAAATTCGATTCATAAGATGTTATTTCGATATTAAAAGAGTAGTAATAGTTTCCACATGTACAACGTCTTTCATGCAAACTTTCTTTTATGTTTTTTATAATTAGTGGATTCACGGTAGGATTTCACATAGTAATATGCGACAACTTCAACCAGTGATGGGACAAGTATAGTTGTATTGAATGAGTCATGAATCATCTTAGGGTTAGGTATTAAAAAGCTGAAATATTATCTAGGTTAAATGAAATTAATTTTGTTAATCGCTAATAGAGCTCTGAAGTAGTTGTTTTGTTACGAAAAATTATTTCATGCTTCATGGTGATGATTATATCTTTGTTAAATAAATTTACTTTTGTTAACCGCTAGTATGAGATCTTAGGTAGTTGTTTATTTACGAGACCAAAATCGAGTATGTTTTATTTCGATTAATAAGATTAGATCTTCTAAAGGTCTTGGGGACGACAACTAACATAGATATAAGAGATTTGATTCAATTTCAATTTATGAACGGTAAGTTGCATGGTATGATTTTTCGAATACCCTTGCCTATATTTTTCTTTATTGTTAACGTCTAATATGTTATAATTCTGTTTGGATATTAATCTAAACTTTTAATGTTTGTCACACTTTTTACTGCTTTATTCAAATATGTATTGATGTGAACTCTAGGACCGGGTACCTTGTGATGGGCAATGCCTATTAATTATTGGGCTAATGCAGATGGTAGAAACGAATCCTTGCAGCCCATTTGAACATCTAAAGAAAAGCGGCCCGATGTATAACGAGAGAACCGAAGATAACCTTAGGCAAAATAAAGCGCTTTCTGGTAATTGGCTCCTTGGTTCGGTCCGAACGGTTATAGGCTCACGTTTTCCACGCTTCGGGCCTCCACACGTTTACCACGCTTCATGCCCGATCACGCAGACCATGCCTCGGTCCCAACCTCCACATGTAACCGCCTCGTTTTACATGCCTCGGTCCCAACCTCTAACAAACCTGTCAGAGGCGGTTACAGAGCGTGATTTACACACGCTGTTAACTCTATAAATACAGGGCGCGACGACATAAATACAGAGCGTGATTTATACACGCTGTCAGAGCAGGACCCTTTGGACGCGTAAGAACAGGCCGTTACCGTGCAAGAGTTCTTACTGCTTTCTTTTCCTTGTCATTTTCATTAAGCCTCTGTTGTATTTATTACGGATTATCTTATTAGTGAACTGGCTAAGGGTGTAATCTACTCTTAGTAAAGTGGTTTTCACCCCAATTCCTAGGGTTTCCACTATACATCGCTGTGCCATCGTTTATTTCCAGTTTTCAATCGTCTTCCACAACAAAAACAAATCAGAACCGAGTTCGTTTGTTAAACGAACCGGATGACTGTTCGTACCCCCTAAAAAGGGACCATAACAGTTTGGCGCCGTCCGTGGGGACGATTCTCTAATCCCATTTGAGTTTTCTACCAGGAATAGGATAATCAATGGCATGGCGACTAGAACTCCGACAAATGATAGTGACGTGCATCCCGACAGTCTCCCAGCACCAACATTCACTTTACAGGATCTGGAAGCTGTCGTCAAGAAGGTGGTACTGGAAATTACGTCGGAGAGAAGTGGAACAGAACCACCGGGTGTTTCAAGCCCTCTTCCCAAAAGCAGAGGATACGAGAGTGATCCTGACGAGCATAGTACTGATGATGAAGAAATCATCAGGCGTGGCGTAACAACGAGGAGGCCTAGATATCGATCTACTCCTCCCCCTCCGGCCAGAGCTTTAACTCCCGCTCCAGGAAATGATCAGGAGCAGATGCAGCGACGAATTGATGAGCTCAACAGGGAATTGGAGAGCATGCGCGCGTTGAAGGATTGCGAACCTAATTTGGGACGCAATCCTGGCTTATTCAATAGGGCCATGGAGGACCCAATCTGGAGAAGTAAGGATGATGACTGGTGGCATAATTTGCATGCGGTCCAGGCATCGTCCAATCAATCTGAAGGCGTATCAGCCACCTTGGGAGATTTGATGCTCCCCTTTTCTGAAGAGATATGAGCAGCTGTCCCAGATCGGCATTATCGCAACCCCGAGGGGTTGCTGACATTTCGTGGCGATGGTGATCCAATCGATCACGTCGCTGATTTTGAATTACGCATGGGAACGGTTCAGGCCTCGGATTACCTAAAGTGCCGCATCTTCGCGGCAGGATGACAAGGCGACGCCTGAACCTGGTTCAAAAATTTTCCGGCCCGATCCATACAGTCGTATGGCGGATTTATTTTTGCCTTATCTGAGCAGTTTGCACCAAATGTAGGACCGCCCCGAAGCAGGCAGGAACTATATCAGTTGAAACATATCCCGACAAAGATGAGTCTTCGGTCCTTCATGGAGAAATTCAACAGGACCGCCCGGGGTATCAAGCTCGAGCTCCGGGATAAAATCGATATTCTACAGCAGGTCCTGGGACTGTGCGGCCGTTCGGCCAGTTTGGTAAAGAGCCCACCATCCACCTTGGTAAAACTTCTTCAGAAAATCAACAAGTATATTAAGGTGGATGAAGCGATAGGGCTGGGTTATCGGAAACCTAGCGGAACTTCTGAACCCGCAGGTGATAATAGGGTTTCCTACCCTAAGAAGCAGTCACGAGAAGTAGCGGCTGTAAGCGAAAATACGTCCCCCCGAAGCAGGAGGACAATCGGGTGTATTGCGAGTTTCATCATAATCGCGATCACCCAACCCTGAAGTGCCCGCTGTTGAAAGAGACAGTAGCGGCAATGAATAAAGAAAAGCCCGATCGGAATGGTCAGAAGGGTAAACGAGCAGAATCCCCCCGAAGGGGCCACCAGGGTGACGATTGTCACAGGCCGCAAGGAAGAGATAATCGGGGACAACCCCGAAACTATAATGATCGGACGGAGGACCGACGGTCTCCTCCGCCGGAATAAGAAAGGGGCCAACACGATCGTGAGAACCGTGGTCAGGGCCGAAGAAGAAGATGGCGGGGCCGTGGCGGTAGAGCCCCGCAGAATGAGGGTGGAAGGCAGGAGCAGGCCGCTCCTCCACCTGCGGAAACTGGTGCCCAACCTCATCAAAATGATGCGGCACCCAGAGAGGTAGCCGGAGATATTTATGTTATCTCCGGTGGTTTGAGAATAAACGAATCGGTCCGGGACCGAAAGAGAAGTGCGCGCGGAGACTCCGCTGAGAGCTCCGAGTCTGTGGCGCTGGTGAAATATGATCCCATGGAACAGTCCTCCCTCTTCAGGGAGGACATTACTTTCACCCTGGCTGATCGGGAAGGGATCACCGATTCGTGCGACGATCCCCTTACCATCACTGGGATCATCGGGAATCGTCGTGTCCACAGAATCTTAGTGGACACTGGGGCTTCATGCAATCTAATGAAGCGCGAAGTTGCCGAAATGTTGGGAGCTGCTGCTCACGATCTCCCGATCACTAACATAACTCTTTGGTCGTTCGACCAAAGAAGCGTTATTCCATGCGGGAAGATGTTATTCCCAGTTACCCTTGGAGAGCCATCCATGGACCGATCGGAAGACCTGGAATTCATTATCGTTGAAGTCGACTTGGCCTACAACGCTATTATCGGAAGGACCGACCTTAGTAAGTTTGAGGCGGTCCCTTCTACTTATCACATGATGCTCAAATTCCCCTCCATCCATGGAGTTATTTTTGTTAAGGGGGATCAGAAAGTAGCTAGGCAATGCTACATGAGCTCGTGCCGAACATTGGCACCGGTTAAAAGGGCCCGGGTGGATCTTCTGGAAGAGTTGCCGCACTCGAGGCAAACAATGGAACCCGTAGGGTTCAAATTGATCAACCTGGTTGAGGATGACTCAACTAAGGCAACTCGCATCGGGGCACATCTAGCCCCTGACTTTGAAAAAGAACTGATCCACCTGCTGAGAAGCCACGTGGATATATTCGCATGGATCCCGAACGATGTTCCGGGGATTGACCGATCCGATAGTGAACATCGGATCAACACTGAGCCAGGAACGAAGCCTGTTAGGCAGAAAAGGAGACGATATTCTCCTGAGAAGATCGAGATTATCCGGGCTGAAGTGAATAAGCTGCTATGGTCGGGATTTATCAGAGAAATCCAATATACTGAATGGGTTGCAAACCTAGTGGTGGTTTCCAAACCGGACGGGAAATGGCGAATGTGCATCGATTTTACCGATGTTAACAAAAGCTGTGAGTCAGACCTTTTCCATTGCTGCACATCGACCGACTGGTAGATGCTGTTTCTGGTAGCACCATGATGAGTACCATGGATGCTTATTCTGGATATCACCAGATCTTCTTGGCTGAGGAAGATCAGAAGAAATCATCATTCATGACCGAAGATGGGGTTTTTTGTTATATGGTTATGTCATTCGGTCTCAAAAATGCCGGAGCAACATACCAAAGGTTGGTCAACAAAATCTTTAGAGAGTTGATTGGCCATATGATGGAAGTGTATGTTGACGATATGATTGTAAAATCTATGAATGATGAAGACCACCATTCTTATTTGTCTCGTTGCTTCGAAGTATGCCGAAAATATAAGCTCAAACTAAATCCAAACAAATGCTGCTTCGGGATCCGAAGTGGAAAATTTTTAGGATATTATGTTTCAGAGAAAGGCATAGAGGTTAACCCTGAAAAGGTGCATGCTATCATTGATATGCAACCTCCGAGAAACAAAAGAGAGTTCCAAAGGCTTACCGGCCGGCTAGCTGCACTGAGAAGATTTATTTCGAAATCCACAGACCGGGCCTTACCTTTTTCAGAGTGCTAAGAAAAGCAAGCCATCTAGATTAGACCGAAGAATGCGATCGGGCCTTCTCCGAGCTGAAGACTTATTTAAGCACTCCCCCGGTGATGGTAAGTCCGACTTGTGATNTCTCTCATTATCTCTCGTCTAGACTTTACCGTTACGTTCCCTACTATTTGTTTCGACATACCTTTTTCTCGGCTATTACACGGGTGGATCTGCTGAAAGAGTTGCCGCACTCGAGGCAAGCAATGGAACCCGTAGGGTTCAAATTGATCAACCTGGTTGAGGATGACTCAACCAAGGCAACTCGCATCGGGGCACATCTATCCCCTGACTTTGAAAAAGAACTGATCCACCTACTGAGAAGCCACGTGGATATATTCGCATGGACCCCGGACGATGTTCCGGGGATTGACCGATCCGATAGTGAACATCGGATCAACATTGAGCCAGGAACGAAGCCTATTAGGCAGAAAAGGAGACGATATTCTCCTGAGAAGATAGAGATTATCCGGGCTGAAGTGAATAAGCTGCTACGGTCGGGATTTATCAGAGAAATCCAATATACTTAATGGGTTGCAAACCCAGTGGTGGTTTCCAAACCGGACGGGAAATGGCGAATGTGCATCGATTTTACCGATGTTAACAAAAGCTGTGAGTCAGACCTTTTCCATTGCCGCACATCGACCGACTGGTAGATGATGTTTCTGGTAGCACCATGATGAGTACCATGGATGCTTATTCTGGATATCACCAGATCATCTTGGCTGAGGAAGATCATAAGAAATCATCATTCATGACCGAAGATGGGGTTTTCTGTTATGTGGTTATGCCATTCGGTCTCAAAAATGTCGGAGCAACATACCAAAGGTTGGTCAACAAAATCTTTAGAGAGTTGATTGGCCATATGATGGAAGTGTATGTTGACGATATGATTGTAAAATCTATGAATGATGAAAACCACCTTTCTTATTTGTCTCGTTGCTTCGAAGTATGCCGAAAATATAAGCTCAAACTAAATCCAAACAAATGCTACTTCGGGATCCGAAGTGGAAAATTTTTAGGATATTATGTTTCAGAGAAAGACATAGAGGTTAACCCTGAAAATGTGCAGGCAATCATTGATATGCAACCTCCGAGAAACAAAAGAGAGTTCCAAAGGCTTACCGGCTGGCTAGCTGCACTGAGCAGGTTTATTTCGAAATCCACAGACCGGGCCTTACCTTTTTTCAGAGTGCTAGGAAAAGCAAGCCATCTAGATTGGACCGAAGAATGCGATCGGGCCTTCTCCGAGCTAAAGACTTATTTAAACACTCCCCTGGTGATGGTAAGTCCGACTTGTGATGAACCGTTGGGGTTATATCTTGCGGTATCAGAAGTTGCCGTCAGCGCAGCTCTGGTAACCATACGGGATGACATTCATAGACCTGTTTATTATGTCAGCCATTCTCTGGTACGTGCTGAAACCAGGTATTCCACCTTGGAGAAATTCATGCTAGCTTTGAAAAAAACTGTGTCCAAGCTGAAGCATTATTTTGAAGGCCGAACGGTCTATGTCTATACGGATCAAGATCTGAAAGTACTCCTTAAACAGAAGGATTTGATCAAGAGACTGGCAAAATGGGCTATCAAACTCAGTGCTATGTATCTGGAATTCCTGCCCCGAAGGGCGATCAAAGCCCAGGTTCTAGCCGACTTTGTGGTTGAAATGACCCGATCGGCCATTTATCTTAACCAAGAGGATGATCGATGGACAGTCCATGTAGATGGGTCAACCTTCGGGGGAAGAGGAGCAGACATTACCCTGACCACAGTACAAGGTGATCTTATTCATTCCGCAGTCAAATTTTCCTTTGCTGGAACAAATAATGTGGTAGAATATGAGGCAGTATTGTCAGGAATTACATTGGCTCGAAAAATGGGAGTTAGCAGGGTGTGAATGTTCTCAGACTCGAAGTTAGTAGTGGAACAGTTCGCAGGGAGATTTGAAACTCATGATCCGATGATGAGGTTATATTGCGCCAATGTCCTAGAACTATCCAAAAAATTCAGTGAGTTCTCTCTTGACCATGTGCCACGAGAGCAAAATAAGGTTGCCGACACACTCGCCAGATTAGCCTCAGGCATACCTGACATAGAGCCGAGTACTATTTCGGTCCATATTCAGGACCGACCTTCGGTCGAGATTCCAGTGACAAAACAGTCAATTGAAGAGATCGGGGCTCTATGCCATGAACTCCAGGGCTTGAATATTGATGCCACTGAATCCTCAGGAGAACCCAATTGGATTGACTCCTTTATTAAATACCTCTCGAACGGCTATCTCCCCGAGGATAAGTCTGAAGCCAGGAAAATAGAGGTCCGGGCTAAGAGATTCACCTTAGTCAATGGACGCTTATTTAAAAGGAGTTTTGAAGGCCCGCTTCTGCGCTGCTTATCTCCTATTAAGGCTGAAGCTATCATGATTTATGTTCATGAAGGGATATGCGGCATTCATTCAGGGGCTCGATCTTTATACCACTACATTATCAGAGCTGGATACATTTGGCCCACATTGCTTGCTGATGCCAAGCAATATACTAAACTTTGTGCCATATGCCAATACCATGCTCCACTCCCGCAATTGCCTGGGGCCCCCTTATCGATTACCCCATTGCCTTGACCGTTTGACAGATGGGGGATCGACATCCTCGGACCTTTTCCTCGGTCAATAGGGCAAATAAAATTATGTATTGTAGCTGTGGAATATTACTCGAAATGAATTGAAGCAGAAGCAGTAGCCATCATCTCAGAGAAAGTGGTCAAGCACTTTATATGGCGAAATATTGTGAGCTGCTTCGGGATTCCATGAGCGCTCGTATCTGATAATGGGACTCAGTTCCGCGGAAAGAGCATACGGGATCTATGCACCAAGTTGGGCATTATCCAGCATTTCTCATCAGTGGCCCATCCCCAAACTAACGAACTTACGGAGGTATCTAACAAGGTTATCCTGAAGGGATTGAAAACCAAGTTAGAAGATTTTGGAGGAAAATTGCCCGAACACATCTATGAGGTCCTATGGGCATACCGAACTACACCTCGCTCAACAACCAAGGAATCACCTTTCTCATTGGTGTATGGAACCGAAGCTGTTAGCCCGGTGGAGGTTGCCATCCGATCACCTCGGATCTCTCAATACGACGAGCATATGAATGGTGAAAGGAGATTATTAGACCTCGAGATGATCGAAGAAAAGAGAGATGCAATTTACGCACGGATGCGCGCTTATCAGCGAACTATGGAACGGGCCCATAACAAGCGAGTCCTCCAAAGAGAATTCTTTGAAGGCGATCTCGTCCTCAGAAGCATTAAAGTACATAGGAACGTTGGAAATCTGGACAGAAATTGGGAGGGACCGTACCGAATATCAAAGAAACTGGAATCAAGTTCGTATAAACTTGAAACATTGGATGGTATAGAGGTCCCCGAACTTGGAATGTCTTGAATTTAAGGCGATATTTCTTGTGAATCTTCGATTAATGTGTTTGACTCAATGAAATACATTCTTTTAAACGTAAGTAGAAAACAAGTAAGTACAAATACAAACTATTCCTAATGGAATGATGGACCGATCTTGAAGTTGGGTGGCTTAGGACTAATCTGGACTGGTGACCGAAGCTTCTTGTCCTCAAGGCTCCCAAGTTGTAGTGACTACTCTGACGAGTCAGATGCTCCTGCACTTGCCCAGCCCCATGGATGAGTTGTCATTCTCCCATAACTCATTACGAACTAAAACACCCCCTTCAACGGCATTCAGTCTTTAGGAATGGCCCTTTGTACCTATGACATCTGCTACGATAAAAGGAATGGTAGTCAGCATATCGAGACATAAGATCGGTCCTAATATAAGACGTGTTATGAGCAAAGCTTGGCCAACAAAACCTAAGGGACTTTATTAGAACCAAGGTTCGGCCGAAGCTCGTTAAAACTCATATTAAACGCAGACTACGCCTATCCAATCAAGTAGTGACTTCAAGGACGTAATAAGAGTGACCCATACACAATGTAAAACGACTGATCCAATCAGAATTGATATGGATAAACCAAACATAACGTCTGGGACCGATGGTTAACTACCTGTGAGTGTCCCCGATCTTACACTTGGTGATTAAAACAACTTCGTTAACATAAGACTTGTTAGTGTATTAAGAAGTTCGTTATATTACTTCGTTCTGGCAATTAAAAGGATAAGAATTGAATGAAATGAGTTATATTGAAAATAAGAAGTAAGGCAGATAGAAAGTACAAAAAGAAATTTAGCTAATCTGCCCCTCTTCTCTATCTTCAATCTCCGGCTCCTGCGGTTCGGTCCGGGCCACGAGCTGCTTCAGTTCTTCTTCCTGATCGGCCACCTTTTGGTTGACCGCTCTCTCCATCTCTTCAAAGAGGTAGAAGAAAGGATCCTCTTCCAGAACAGGTTCTTCCAAAGTTGGAATAATCTTAAACTTGCCATTTTTCTCAAGTGACTCGATCATCTTCCATCCCTCGTCCGAAGGGGGAAGCCCGAACTGCTGAATAACTTGCTCGCGCATGTTATCCAAGTACTTGGCAGTATAAACCCTATGTATGTTATCCGCTAAAGCGAATAACAAAGGGGACCGAGCGAATCCCAGAACCGCTTCCCGGACCGAAGCTTCGGCGGCAGGGAGACGTTCACCTTAAGCTGAGGACCGGGGAGAACCTTCTCCACGGGAACGGCTCCCTGCAGCAATAAAGTAATAGTTTTAGTACTAATAAAGGAGGCATTACCAATTTGATAGAGGCTGGATAAGCTCAAAGAACGAATCCGAGCCTTTATCACCTCCTCTACCACTCCAAATAACCAAAACGCGGGCTCATCCCCAGTTGAAGGCTGCCCTGTGCAGCGAAGGGTCAGCGTGCCCTCGCCGGCTGTTTGGATCGGGGGGTTCCCGGACCCCGAAGGGACCAGCGTACCCCCCGTTGCTGATTCGCTCCCCTCAGCGCTGCCCGATGCTTCACGTTGTCCTTCAGAAGGACGGACCGAAGCAGCTGCCATGCGTTTGACGCGATAGCTTGGCATTGTCTCAGTCGAATCTGCAAAACAAATACATAAGGATCAGGAAAGTATAAACAAAAAACATTACTTCATACCCTATCCTTCTGATGGATCTGAACTAGAGGAGAACACCCCCTTCGGGGCTGGGGCTCCGGCCCTACCCGCAACACCTATTTCTATCAATCTTATCTCCCGAAGCAAATCCATTCACCTAAGGCGTGCTTCGGGAGGGGGGAACATCGCAAGCGTATTTGCGGTGTCCTTGCGGGAGGGATTGAACCTACTTCGGTCCAACTTACCTATGCGTGGGTGGGTTAGGCGCGGCCATACTTTCAACAGATCCTCTTTGGGGACTGTTATCCACACATAGCAGGCCTCCCACGCATGGAGATATTCTTCTTTATTTACAGTTGCACACTCTTTGGTGCGCACCGCTATATAATACAACTTACGGCAACCTAACAGACCCTTCCCCTTTCGGGATCCTACCAAGAACAGATTAAAGAAGTGTTCTAGGGTCGGGGCCCGATGCTGTTGGTAACAATAAAAAATGAACGCTATTATATATACATAACTGCCCGGGAACAACGCAAAAGTGGGGCAGTGAATCTCTTTAAGCACAGCCGCTACAAAGGGATGTAGCAGAAAACGAAGCCCGCACTTTAGAGAGGCGTAACTGACGGGAATGGCCGATGCCGGCACATTCATTTCCGCCGGAAGGAAACAGGGAATATTTTCCCGTCCCTTCCAGATAGAATAATGCGCCGGAATTGAAAACCTAGACCTAAACTCCTCAATATCCAACTCAGACATGGAAGGGTATCGCATTTTATGAGGAGCCATAAGTGTAAACCTTAGAGAAACTGGATTGAAAGGGGTTGAGCGTGGAATGGATTGAGGGCACAAAGAGTCGATTCTGCAGTTTCTTCTTCGCGATAATGACGATGAGGAGAAACATTGCTCGAAATCCCGATTTAAATATTAATCTCCCAGCCAATGGTGAGCCGCCACGTAATACTGCCCAAGACAGTGACAGTACAAAGCACACTCATCATGCCTCTTGAACTATCGAATATGAAGATGCGCAGATCGGGATATTGATATTTAAAAAATAACAAAGATAAAACTATAACTTAAAAATACATTATTAACGTTTTTAAACGCAATTGATTCCTACACTAAGGGAAAGATCGGTCCCCTGGACACTCACTACCTACAGGTACGGTCTCATGTTTTCATGACTGTGCAGACATCATGTGATCAGTCTTGTATCACCTCTACGATGGCGATCAAGCCCGAGGGGCTAGTGATGTGAACTCTAGGACCGGGTATCTTGTGATGGGCAAGGCCTATTAATTATTGGGCTAATGCATATGGTAGAAATGAATCCTTGCAGCCCATTTGCACATCTAAAGAAAAGCAGCCCGATGTTTAACGAGAGGACCGAAGATAACCTTAGGCGAAAAGAAGCGCTTTCTGGTAATTGGCTCCTTGGTTCGGTCAAACGGTTATAGGTTCACGTTTTCCACGCTTCGGGCCTCCACATGTTTACCACGCTTCGGGCCCGATCACGCAGACCATGTCTCGGTCCCAACCTCGTTTTACATCCCGCGATAACAACCTCTAACAAACCTGTCAGAGGCGATTACAGAGCGTTATTTACACACAATGTTAACTCTATAAATACAGGGCGCGACGACAGAAATAGCAGGACCCTTTGGACGCGTAAGAACAGGCCGTTACCCTGCCGGAGTTCTTACTGCTTTCTTTTCCTTGTCATTGTCATTAAGCCTCTGTTGTATTTATTACGGATTATCTGATTAGTGAACAGTCTAAGGGTATAATCTACTCTTAGTAAAGTGGTTTTCACCCCAATTCCTGGGGTTTCCACTATACATCGCTATGCCATCGTTTATTTCCAGTTTTCAATCGTCTTCCACAACAAAAACAAATCAGAACCGAGTTCGTTTGTTAAACGAACCGGACGACTGTTGGTTCCCCCTAAAAAAGGACCATAACATGTATGAAAACTCATTTGTTACTTGATAGCTTTTAAAATTTATATCGAATCAAATTAATCTCTTAGGATTCGATCTTAAGTACTAGTATATTCTTAAGTTATTATTGTTATTTAACAACAAAACAATCCTTGGCCCTGTTGGCCACGATTGAATGTCAATAGGCTTTTGAAAACTAAAATGGATTATATCACTAAGCTACCGTTTATTATTCCACCATCTCCAGGTGAACCTCTTGGTTTTTCTTTAGCAATGTTGAGAGAAGTTCTCAGCGCACCATTGGCCCGACATAGTGACAAAGAACACCAACCATTTTATATGTTAGTAGAAAATTGCGAAGAAATGAATCTTATTATACCGATTCAAAAAAGTTTGTTTTGGCTTTAATAGTGGCTTCTCCCAAACTAAGGCATTATCTCATGGACATTCATTGTTGTATTAAGAGATCAACCTATATATTGTTTTATTGTCAAAAGTTGATGCATTTGATAAATTAGTTGTCACACCATAACATGTCCTATTTGGTTCGAGATTGTCACGTTATGAAGCACCACATAACTATACTACAAACTATTTAAATATTGGAGTACAAAACCGCAAAATGGAGGAACCAATCCTCGAAACGTTGACATAACAAAATTGTCTTATAAGGTTCAACAACACAAGAAAATGAAAAGCATAAAAGAAAACATAGACCCACTTCGAGCTGGGACAATGACGACAACCTCTCATCTCTACCTTCACTTGATCACGTCACCTACAAAATCCTTAAAGCGGTTAAAATCTAATAAAAGAAACTTGTCTAGTCATTTAACATTATATATTTTGAGTATACATTACATTTTTCTCATTCGTGCATTTTCCATTTCTGTATCATTCATTCCATTCGTACTATTGCTGGATTTGTCATGGTCGATGACATTTGTCGTCCAAACAGGCAATTAGTTGTTGGCCGGCTCGATGAGGTTGTATGCTTCCATTGAAATTTAGGGACCCAAGCTCTACCCTATTTCCAACAGGTTCCATTCAGTCAAATCACATGTTGTTGTGGTCCCTTTTAAGGAGGTATCAGCAATCATCCAATCTTAATCAAATATCCGATTAAAACTTGATTTCGAATCTATAATTGATTTAGGACAACTTAAGCCGTGGAAGCAAACAAAACACACAATTATTTTACGTGGAAAACCCAAAATAACGAGGAAATAACAACAATGGTGAGGAGGAAAATCTCCTCAAATATTTCACTATCCCGATTAATTAGGATACAAAACAATGACAAAATAGGTTAGCGGCAAGTGAAAAAATCACAAATGAGATGGCAAGCCTAGGCGGAAATCTCGTATAAAAGTTAGAAATTAAAAATCTCAAATCAAAACTGAAGTCCATATCCATAAGAAAAGAACCAATATTTGTAGAATATTGTTAGGGCTAGATCGTCCTTCCTCATTTCTTTTTTCTCGCCTATAGTTGTTTTCAGATCCATGGAAATAGGAATGTTACTCTTGATGCGCACATGCCATAACTTTCAATTATTTCCTTAAAACTCGCAGGAATATTGAACACGTTTAGACTACCCTAGTATCGCTAACCAATCTTATCTAATGCACCGTCCTGGACCGAGTGACCATAAAGGTTCGCTCTAACACTTGGTGAGTTGTGTGCACTATCATGTGTTATGGCCCGATTGTCTTCATTTTGTGTTTGGTTGAAACTGGGGTTGACTTTAACTCAATTTTGTGGTACCCGGCATATGGGTTCCCATAAATACCCCTTGGGTTTTGTCAAACTAGAACAATTATGAATGGAAGCCAATCATGTAAAACCCGAGACCTTCGTGCATCTATCATCATTGTGATGCCATAAGTGGGGACCAATCGGCGACTTGTGATTTTTCTTGATTTTCTCATCATTGTAAAACTCATGTCTTGATTTTCATAAGTAGGGACAATTCCTCCTTGTGCCGTCCCCGCTGTTTAAGATAAAATCTTCAAACACATTCCTACATTCTTGCTCTACTTCCTCCGGTCTTCTCTAAACTTTTAAAGCAATCAAATGATTGTAAAATTTTGATATGTAATTCCATGCTTATTCTGAAGTGGATATTGAACAACCTCGGATCAAATTTTAAATTAATGCGCATTACCCAATAATGAAGGGAAATGGAGATGTTACTCCTTTCCTTCTTGAGGAGATGTATAGGGTAATCCGTTGCCCTGTTTAAGCTCTTCCGCGGAAGCTACTTGAACATCATAATTAGTGGATAATATCACAAGCTTGACTACGAACCAGATCTATAATACTCAACAACTCAATACTACATACATTTGATATGATGTTAATATTGTAATTAGTGGATTTGGAATCTTACATCTTTATTTTATCTTATTTATTGCTCTAAAGAGTGGACCTTTATTATATTAATTCTAATGATATTATCTCACCCAACATTACATTGAACCGACATTAGACAAGATCTTTGCCCTGTGTATGATGGGTTCTCGAGTGGAAAAAAAGGATTGTAAATAGGAGCTTGTATTAGCTTGATTCTCTTCATGGTTGGGAACCTTGCTCTTTTGGATCGAGACCCCAAGGAGGAATTTATGGGTTTTCAACGTCTGATTGTCCGGAGTACATTAATATTCGACACGTCCCACTTTAATCATTCACAATGGGATACATCACAGACCTTGACTCTCTTCCCTCAATGTACAAGTGCTTGATGCGTATCAATCTCCTGATGGAAAAGGTTAATTAGAGCGGGGATAACATGCTGGATAGATCCTCGCCTATGGCAGCAAAACCATTAGACCCATGATCATCTTAAGATTTAAGTATTTGATTTCTAGCCAGGACTTGTCCTTTCTGATCCTTATATACATTTCTAAAAGATCTAATGAAGAGATGTCAAGTTCTAGACTCTAGAGGGTGTTTGATGCATCACATGCCCTCAAGGAGCAAGAACGGGCCCATTCTCCCACTACAAGTAATTCTTTATACAATAAGGTTATGTGACAGATCGATCTTTAATACTTTCCTTGCATGTTGTCATGGATATTACATAGGGACAAGCTAAGTTGAATATGTCGTTTCCCTTGTTAGTGAAATCTGTCATTTTCTTTATCGTAGTTCAATTCATATCGTTATAGGCTTTGTCATGCCCGATGACATATCTCGCCCTAATTGATAGTTAGTTGTTTGTCTGGTCTACGATCCAGTATGCTTCCATTTCCCTGGAGAACATATACCATACTTTACTTAACCTTCCTTTCTCATCCACAAGAACCTTTTGTTATTAAGTCGTGTCACTCCGCTTACCTTTTCCAGTTGTCATAACGTTCCATTCGTTCCATACAATAGTTAGTGTTATTAGCCGATTCTAATCTTATCTTACCAACTAATACTATTTTTTGGTTACTTAATAAAACATAGTTTTGAAATAAAGATAAAATGAGTCGAAAGGCGCCATACGTTATTACAAATAATTACAAAAGGCGCTTGCGATTGTATAATTGTCGTCGAAGAAAGTGTTGTTCAACAACCATGAACAAGACAACATGAAATGATTAAGGTTATATTGAATATGTAAAAGAAGCTATCATCGATCAACCAAGTGTAGCTTACTCGGAATTGTGAACAATGACGATGGCAAAGGGTTACTACGTTGCCGAACATCTCAACAATTTCGTCAACTAGTTGTCGATGATTAACCACAACATGGAAGACAACACACATGTTGTACCGGTCCTTTGAACCATGACTAGAAGCTAGTTGACTATATTTGCTATCATCAACAATCAACAGTGGAAACTCGACTTTAACAATGTGTGTGTGCAACATCGGTGAAGAGGTATGACAAAAGCAGAGTGTTGGTAGTAGAATCTTCCTGCATAGCAAGAATAACATAGGGTCAAATGATGAAGGGAAAAATTGGTCGAATAGCCAAGGAGACTTCAGACTTTACAAAATTGATGTCTTGAGTTGTTCTAGATAAACGACAATGAATATGGATTGTAAATCAAAGATACAAAATTATTTGGGATTCAAAACATAACCATAACTTTCAGTTGGGTGCGTTTTAAAAAGTAGACCTTCAAAAGAATGCTATGGAAGCAAGTGAAATCATCAAGGCACTATTCTCTACGGATCACGTGGGAACATAGATGTTTTGTGGATGTTATTGAGTGCACAAAAGAGCATAACCACCCGCTCTAATCCAACTCCGAATCCGCCATGTGGTGGTGCGCCGTACCTTATTACAAAATCAAAAAGATTAATACAACCTTCCAACGACTGCGGATGTAGAGGGATCATTGATATCTTTCATCCCTAATCATATCAAGGATATACCAACCTAAAGGAATCAATGTAGGTGGATATTGTCTTGACATCAATCCAACATCCTTGGGCGCACTCCACCAAATAATCCGGTACATGGACATGCTGTGCACCGGAAATGATTTCCTCACCTAAAAAGGAAATGGAGACTTTGAGGATGATTCGTTTGCTCCGCACATTCACCGGATCAAACCTCACAATTACCTCTTATGAAAACATCGAATGAATTGCTGTACTTTGGATCATCAGGGCAAGGCATTGTATAAAATGGTCTAACAGCCAGTGGGTGGCGGTGAAGTATGTAAAACTCCGTTCCATACCTGATATATTAAGAATTCATAGGGTAAAGAGAATGATTCTTGTTCTCGAAGAACAAGGGATGCAATAGTGGTATGACCATTACATATAGGGATCTAGCAAATAGAAATTTAATTATACAATGACTCACATGGCTTCAAATTTCCATAATATGCATAAAGAAAATAAAAATGAAAACACAAGCATATTGCAATAAACTTTCTTTATTAAAGAGAAAATCTAGAATGCAATCAGTAAAAATTTGAAAATAAAAAGGTGAAAGGCAACGTAGGCGTACTTTTCAAGCACAAGGTGGCCAAGTTTCCTCTCTGTTTCGGTGTTGAGATCTCCGAGTGGGTCAATTTCAACACCAGCTTCCTGCACATCAACTGATTAGCATCACACTCGAACAATACTTAAAATCGCAGTTTTCAAATCAGAATCCAGCTGAACATTTCCCTGGACACTAATACCAATCATATCCTCTAACCTTCAGCATTTGTATGCCCTCTTCAAAAGTTAGTCGCAAAGTCTTTCGCAAGTACTGCAAATTTGAACTCATAATGAAGCACCATTACTTGGAGTTTAGCACTAAATATATGCATAAAAATAACAAGACAGCATTAAACTAAACCTTCAGTTTCTCAAAAGGGTTGACGATTGATGGCCTCAAGTTCCTCCACACATTTCTCATTCAAATAGTCAAACATTCTGACAAACAAACAGCCAACAACATCCATCACCTGCAACATAGCCTTAGTCATAACAAAAAGAAGATATCGGATATAAAATTAAGTAAATCTTAATATAGTGTGCATACTTCTGAGTAATGCTCCTTAATCTCCATCTCCACATCAAGACCAGTAAATTCACATAAATGCCTGTGTAAAAGAGTCCTCAGCTCTGAATACTGGACCAATCTCAAAGACACGGGTAAAATCTCCACAAATTGCCATTTGTTTGTGTAGTTGTGGTGACTGTGCCAAGCATGCAGGAGTTCCCTTGTAGTCTAATCTAAATACAGCTGAACCACCTTCACTAGAACCCACCATCAGTTTGGGGGTGTGTATTCCAACAAAACCTCCTGACAACAAAAATTGCCTAAATACCTGCACGAAAATGTACCAGGTTAAAGAGACTGCACAACATGGCATAATAATATTTCCATGCGAAGATCAGAAAAAGCCTCTTCAAGTAGAGATGGATCTTAAAACTTCTAATAAAACACAACAGCCTGAATATACTTACATTTTCAACTTGACACTGGAATCGAAAAATGCCTTAATTAGCAGGTGTTCGAATGTCAAGAACTTGATAATTTAACCATGTATCCTGATTGACACGGACAAGTGATCCACCTTTCTGCAACAAGGAAAAATCAATACTGCAAATTCTCCCCACGTATGGAAAACACGGAGGCAAATAGAATAAATTATACATAGCATTATACCTCTAAAGCCTTTTCAATTTCAATCTCACTTCTTGCTGCATCCTCACTTCTATATTAATAGGTAAAACGGGAAGAGCTCTGTTCACACAGTAAAACTTCGTCACTTGAACTTCAACCTACACCAACATAATATATATATAAAGCAAGAATAGGACAATCAAGCAACACAAATGATGGAAGCCATATTGTGTCAAATGTACAAGAGAAAAATAGCAAGATCTCTAAGGAAATAAGAAAGGCATTGTAAACAATCCCCCTAAATAAACCTAACCATAAACCCAGAGGAAAACTTTCATATGCTATGGAACATTAGTAATTAGAATGATATTTAATTCAGGATAGATAAATGGAATGAAGCAGACATGAAAGAAGAATATCCCAGACTAATTCATGTTAACAGCAGACAGTTCATAAACAGTGATCCAGACACATATAAAATATAATATTTTGTAAAAAAGAAAAACTAAACCCTGAAGACTTAGCAAAGAATGACCTGCTGAGTGGTGCCTTTGATGGGATTTTGCGGTACTGAAACAGCCCCTACGACATCAACTATGCTCTCCCTATTTAAGTTTGTGACAAATTTCATCATCTGCTGGCTCACTAAATCTTTCTCCAGCGATAAAACGCATTGCACCGTAAATCCGCGTTCCCTCACCACCACCAATGTCATCTTCTTGGCCACGGCACGAATTGTCTGTGCGCGGCCCCTGATCAACACGACTTGGTCTTTCAACTCATCATTCAATATTTAAATCTCAGTCCATTTTTTTCCCGATATTTCTTTTGACTGCAAATCTTTTAATGGTATATCGCCGTAGTTATCCGCCAGAGGATCCTGCTCATCGGTGGCGATCGATAACACACTGGACGTGGCAGCAGCCGCGGAGGCCGCTTCTTGGCGATTGCGCAGACGATCCAACTTCGATTGCTCTTTCTTGGAAAGCTTCTCGGATGTCTCCTCGGCTGCCGTAGTCTGGGACTGTTCTTCGAAGACATTTTCTTAAAAATATCCTCAGAATGAATTGAATGGGATGAAACTGAAGGTCAAGGAAAATACAATGGGGCCCCTGCTTTTGCCTCTTTCTCCCGTCTTTCGCAATTGGGCCGGGATATAAATTGAATTTTTCAATCAGTAGTCAATAGTCCTTGTACTTGTTACTTCTTAGCAATCTTTTCATATCTATCAAGAATGAAGAATGACATATGGGTACAGATCGATATGAGCGATAAATCGATATACCGGATAGTATATTTGTCCATATCAAATTTTACTTTATTTTATTTTTAAAAAAATTAATATTTAATTAGTTTTTTATAGTCAGATTCGAAAAAACACAAAAATCGACCATAATATCTATTATCGAGTAATACGAAAAAAATAACGATACCAAACGAAATTTGATGTATCGAACAGTATACCGGCGGTATAAAGCCTGGTATAAAAACAGTGGTTCTTACGACCTTATGTGTCCAGAAACACCTAAACATCTGCCGGTCTAATTTCGGAAACGTCTCAAAACGTACCAGTTATGAAGCGCTTCCGCAAACACCTAAGAATGGTAAGACCAATGTTATGTGTCTAAAGACCATATAAAAAATTAAATACATAATGTATTCTTTGGATATAATAGATAAACAAATATGAAACTATGAAACAAAACAAATGAAAATGTCAATATCACACTATAAAATTTAAATATTTCTTCAAATTATGACAATTAATATATATAAGAAACTATATGATCTCGTCTAAAAATATTTTGAGTATTTATTCTTAGATCAGTCAATTTTTTAATTACTCGAAATTTAATTGTTGTGGGGACACGAACGATGTACGAGGTTAGACCCACAATGTATGAGCTTACGTCCTCGGGAGAGCGAAGCTCTACCTTGGTTTTCACTATAATAATCGAGAAATACAATTTGATGAGAACTCTAGGACCACGTACCCTGCAATGGATGAGACCAATAACGATTGGGTCGATCCATGTGGTAAAAGCGAACTTGTGCAGCCCAGTAGCATATTTAAAGTTAAAATGGCCCGATGTTCCGCGATGGGACCGAAGATAACCTTGACGAAATAAAACGGTTTCTGACAGCTGGCCCCCTGGTTCGGTCCAACGGTTACAAACCTACGCGTTCCACACTTCGGGCCTCCACACGTTTACCTCGCCTCAGGCCACATCACGCAGACCACGCTTCGGTCCCGGCCACGTTATACATCGCGCGACAACAACCTCTAATAAACCTATCAGAGGCAGTTACAGAGCGTGGATTACACACACCCTCAACTCTATAAATACAGAGCACAACGACGAAAAAAGGAGGACCTTCTGGACGCATAAGAACATGCCATTACCCTGCCGGAGTTCTTATTGCTTTCTTATACCCTGTTATCTTCTTAAAGCCTTTGCTGTATTCTGTAATGAATCATTCGATTAGTGAACAGGCTAAGAGATTATCTCGCTCTTAGTCAAGTGGTTTTTTCCCCAATTCCTGGGGTTTCCACTATAAATCGCCTTGTCTGGCTATTATTTACAGTTTGTTAATCGTTCTCCCACATAAAATAAATCAAAACCGAGTTCGTTTCTTAACGAACCGGATGACTGTTGGTACCCCTAAAAAGGGACCATAACAGTTTGGCGCCGTCCCTGGGGACGATTCTCTAATCCCATTTGAGGTTTCTACCGGGGATAGGATAATCAAAGGCATGACTACTGGAACTTCGACGAATGACAGTGACGTGCTTCCCGACAGTCTCCCAGCACCAACATTCACTTTACAGGATCTGAAAGCTGTCGTCAGGAAGATGGTACTGGAAATTACGTCAGAGAGAAGTGGAATAGAACCACCGGCTGTTTCAAGCTCTGTTCCAAGAAGTAGAGGGTATGAGAGCGACCCCGACGAGCGTAGCACTGATGATGAGGAAATCATCAGGCGCGGTGTAACAACGAGGAGGCCGAGGTATCGATCCACTCATCCTCCCCCGGCCAGGGCTCTAACTCCCTCTCCTAGGAATGACCAGGAGCAGATGCAACGACGAATCGACGAGCTCACTAAGGAGTTGGAGAGCATGCGTGCGCTGAAGGATTGCGAACCTAATATGGGGCGCAATCCTGGTTTATTCAATAGAGCCATGGAGGCCACAATCAGGCGAAATAAGGATGATGACTGGTGGCATAATCTGCATGCGGTCTAGACGTCATCCCAACAATCTGAAGGTGTGTCCGCCGCCTTGGGAGATTTGATATTCCCCTTTTCCGAAGAGATCTCGGCGGCAGTCCCAGATCGGCATTATCGCAACCCCGAGGGGTTGCCAACGTTTCGCGGTGACGGTGATCCGATCGATCACGTTGCTGATTTTGAGTTACGCATGGGAACGGTTTGCGCCTCAGATTCACTGAAGTGCCGCATCTTCGCGGCAGGATTATAAGGCGACGCCCGAACTTGGTTCAAAAATTTTCCGGCGCGATCGATACAGTCGTATGGAGGATTTATTTTGGCTTTCTCTGAGCAGTTCACTCCAAATGTAGGACCGCCTCGAAGCAGACAGGAACTATATTAGCTGAAATACATTCCGGCAAAAATGAGTCTTCGGTCCTTTATGGAGAAATTCAATAGGACCGCCCGGGGCATCAAGTTTGAGCTCCGGGACAAGACTGATATTCTATAGCAGGTCTTGGGATCGTGTGACCTTTCGGCCAGTTTGGTAAAAAACCCACCATCCACCTTGGGAAAACTTGTTCAGAAAATCAACAAGTATATTAAGGTGGATGAAGCGCCGGGGCTAGGCTACCAGAAGCGTAGCGGAAATTCTGAGCCCGCAGGTGATCATAGGGTTTCCTACCCTAAGAAGCAGCCGCGAGAAGTAGCTGCTGTAGCTGAAAAAGAGGTCCCCCCGAAGCAGGAGGACAATCGGGTGTATTGCGAATTACATCATAACCGCGATCACCCGACCCTGAAGTGCCCGCTGTTGAAAGAGATAGTAGCGGCGATGAATAAAGAGAGGCCCGACCGGAACGGTCAGAACGGCAAGCGAGCTAAATCCCCCGAAAGGGCCATGAGGGTGACAATCGTCATAGGCCGCGGGGAAGAGATAATTAGGGACAACCCCGAAATTATAATGATGGGACGGAAGACCGACGGTATCCTCCTCCAGAACAAGACAGAGGCCAATACGGTCGAGAGAACTGTGGTCAAGGCCGAAGAAGAAGATGGCAGGGCCGTGGTGGCAGAGCCCCGCAAAACGTGGGTGGAAGACAGGAGCATGTCGCTCCTCCACCTGCTGAAACAGGTGCCCAACCTCCTCAATATGAGGCGGCACCCAGGGAAGTAGCCGGAGATATATATGTTATCTCCGGTGGTTTGAGGATAAATGAATCGGTCCGGGACCGAAAGAGGATAGCGCAGGGAGACTCCGCTGAGAGCTCGGAATCTGTGGCGCTGGTTAAATATGATCCAGCTGAGCGGTCCGCTACCTTCGGGGAGGACATCACTTTCACTATGGCCGATCGTGAAGGGATTATCGATCCATGCGATGATCCCCTTACCATTACTGGAATCATTAGGAATCGTCGTGTCCACAGGATCTTAGTGGACACCGGGGCTTCATGCAATTTGATGAAGCACGAAGTTGCTGAAATGTTGGGAGCTGCTGCTCATGACCTCCCGATCGCTAATATAACTCTTGGATAGAATTTATTCCATCCAAGTTATTCCATGTGGGTAGAATTTATTCTGATCGTTCGAACAGAGAAGCGTCATTCCATGTGGGTAGAATTTATATTCAGTTACCCTTGGATAACCATCCAAGGATCGATCGTAGGATTTGGAATTCATTGTCATTGAAGTCGACTTGGCTTACAACGCCATTATCGGACGGACCGGCCTCAGTAAGTTTGAGACGGTCCCTTCTACTTATCATATGATGCTCAAATTCCCCTCCATTCATGGAGTTATTTCTGTAAATGGGGATCAAAAAGTAGCTAGACAATGCTACATGAGCTCGTGCCGAACATTGGCACCCGTNAGAGCCCCGCAAAACGAGGGTGGAAGACAGGAGCATGTCGCTCCTCCACCTGCTGAAACAGGTGCCCAACCTCCTCAATATGAGGCGGCACCCAGGGAAGTAGCCGGAGATATATATGTTATCTCCGGTGGTTTGAGGATAAATGAATCGGTCCGAGACCGAAAGAGGATAGCGCACGGAGACTCCGCTGAGAGCTCCGAATCTGTGGCGCTGGTTAAATATGATCCAGATGAGCGGTCCGCTACCTTCGGGGAGGACATCACTTTCACTATGGCCGATCGTGAAGGGATTATCGATCCATGCGATGATCCCCTTACCATTACTGGAATCATTGGGAATCGTCGTGTCCACAGGATCTTAGTGGACATCGGGGCTTCGTGCAATTTGATGAAGCATGAAGTTGCTGAAATGTTGGGAGCTGCTGCTCATGACCTCCCGATCGCTAATATAACTCTCTGGTCGTTCGAACAGAGAAGCGTCATTCCATGTGGGAAGAATTTATTCCCAGTTACTCTTGGATAACCATCCAAGGATCGATCGTAGGATTTGGAATTCATTGTCATTGAAGACGACTTGGCTTACAATGCCATTATCGGACGGATCGGCCTCAGTAAGTTTGAGACGGTCCCTTCTACTTATCATATGATGCTCAAATTCCCCTCCATTCATGGAGTTATTTCTGTAAATGGGGATAAAAAAGTAGCTAGACAATGTTACATGAGCTCGTGCCGAACATTGGCACCCGTCAAGAGGGCCCGGGTGGATTTGCTGGAAGAGCCGCCGCACCCGAGGCAATTAATGGAACCCGTGGGGTTCAAGTTAATTAATTTGGTTGAGGATGACTCAACCAAAACTACTCGCATCGAGGCACACTTAGCCCCTGCTTTTGAAAAGGAGCTTATCCACCTACTGAGAAGCCATGTGGATATATTCGCCTGGACCCCGGACGATGTTCCGGGGATTGACCAATCCGATAGTGAGTATCGGATCAACACCGAGCCTGGAACGAAGCCTGTTAGGCAGAAGAGGAGATGTTATTCTCCCGAAAAAATCGAGATTATCCGGGCTGAGGTGAACAAGTTGCTACGATCAGGATTCATCAGAGAGATCCACTATACTGAATGGGTTGCAAACCCAATAGTGGTCTCCAAACCGGATGGGAAATGGCGGAGGTGCATCGATTTCACCGATGTTAACAAAAACTGTGAGTCGGATCCTTTCCCTCTGCCGTATATTGACCGACTGGTAGATGTTGTGTCTGGCAGCATCATGATGAGTATCATGGATGCTTATTCCAGGTACCATCAGCTCTTTCTAGCTGAGGAAGATCAGAAGAAGTCATCATTTATGACCGAAGATGGCGTTCATTGTTATGTGGTTATGCCGTTCGACCTGAAGAATGCTGGAGCAACATATCAAAGGTTGGTCAACAAAATCTTTAGAGAACTGATCGGCCATATGATGGAAGTATATGTTGATGATATGATTGTTAAATCTATGAATGATGAAGATCATATTTCTTATTTGTCTCGTTGTTTCGAAGTATGCCGTAAATATAAGCTCAAACTAAATCCAAACAAATGCTGCTTCGGGATCCGAAGTGGAAAATTTTTAGGATATTATGTTTCAGAAAAATGCATAGAGGATAACCCTGAGAAAGTGCAGGCTATCATTGATATGCAACCTCCAAGAAACAAAAGAGAATTTCAGAGGCTTACTGGTCGGCTCGCTATGCTAAGCAGATTTATTTCGAAATCCATAGACCGGGCTCTGCCTTTTTTCAGAGTGCTAAGAAAAGCAAGCCATTTAGGCTGGACCGAAGAATGCGATCAGGCCTTTTCTGAGCTAAAGACTTATTAAAGCATTCCCCCGGTGATGGTGAGTTCAACCTGTGATGAACCTTTGGGGTTTTATCTTACTGTATCAGAAGTTGCCGTCATCGCAGCTCTGGTGACCATCCGAGATGACATTCATAGACCCGTTTATTATTTAAGTCATTCTCTGGTATTTGCCGAAATCAGATATTCCACCCTGGAAAAATTCATGCTGGCTTTGAAGAAAGCTGTATCCAAGCTGAAGCATTATTTTGAAGGCCGAACGGTTTATATCTATACGGATCAACCTCTGAAAATGCTCCTTAAACAAAAGGATTTGAATGAAAGGTTAGCAAAATGGGCTATCAAACTCAGCGCTATGTATCTGGAATTCTTGCCTCGAAGGCGATCAAAGCTTAGGTTTTAGCCGATTTTGTGGTTGAAATGACTCGATCGGCCATATATCTAAACCAAGAAGATGATCATTGGACAATCCACGTGGATGGGTCGACCTTCGGAGGAAGAGGGGCGGGCATTACCCTAACAACGGTACAAGGTGACCTTATTCATTCCGCAGTAAAAATTTCCTTTGCTGGAACAAATAATGTGGTAGAATACGAGGTTGTATTATCGGGAATGACCCTGGCCCGAAAGATGGGAGTTAGCAGAGTGCGAATGTTTTCAAACTCAAAGTTAATAGTGGAACAGTTCGCAGGGAGATTTGAAACTCATGATCCGATGATGAAATTATATTGTGCCAAAATCCTGGAATTATCCAAAAAGTTCAGTGAATTTTCTCTTAACCACGTGCCACAAGAATAGAATAAGGTTGCTGGCGCACTTGCCAGATTGGCCGCGGGCATACCTGACATAGAGCCGAGCACTATTTAGATCCATATCTAGGACCGACCTTCTGTCGAGATATCAGTGACCGAACTGTCAATTGAAGAAGTCGGGGATCTATGCCATGAACTCCAGAGCTTGAATATTAACGCTACTAAATCTCCTGGGGAACCCAATTGGATGGACCCCTTTATTAAATATCTTACAAACGGCTATCTTCCTGAAGACAAGTCTGAAGCCTAAAGAATAGAAGTCCTGGCTAAGAGATTTATCCTGGTTGACGGACGATTGTTTAAAAAGAGCTTTGAGGGCCCGCTTCTGCGTTGCTTATCCCCTATTGAGACTGAAGCCGTCATGATTTATGTTCATGAAGGGATATGCGACATTCATTCAGGGGCTCGATCTTTATATCACCGCATCATCAGAGTTGGATATTTTTGGCCGACGTTGCTTGGAGATGCCAAGAAATACACTAAACGTTGCTTGGAGATGTCAGTACCATGCTCCGATCCCATAGCTGCCTGGGGCTCCCTTATCGGTCACCTTATTGTCTTGTCCGTTTGACAGATGGAAGATTAATATCCTTGGACCTTTTCCGCGGTCAATAGGGTAAAGAAAATTTTGTATTGTGGCGGTGGAGTATTATTCGAAGTGGATTGAAGCAGAAGCAGTAGTCATCATCTCAGAGAAGGTTGTCAAACACTTCTTATGGAGAAATATTGTGAGCCGCTTCGGGGTTCCCCGAGCGCTCATATCAGATAATGGGACCCAGTTCCGTGGAAAAAGCATACGGGATTTATGCATCAAGTTGTGCATCGCCCAACATTTCTCATCAGTGGCCCATCCCCAAACTAATGGACTTACGGAGGTATCTAACAAGGTTATCCTAAAAGGAATGAAGACCAAGTTAGAAGATTTAGGAGGGAAATGGTCTGAACACATCTATGAGGTCTTATGGGCATACCGAACTACACCTCGTTCAAAAACCCAGGAATCACATTTCTCATTGGTGTATGGGTCCGAAGCTGTTAGCTCGGTGGATATTGTCATCTGATCACCCCGGATATCTCAGTATGATGAGCATATGAACGGTGAAAGGAGATTATTGGATCTCGAGATGATCGAAGAAAAGCGAGATGCGATTTATGCGCGGATGCACGCTTATCAGCGAACTATGAAACGGGCTCATAACAAGCGAGTCCTCCCAAGGGAATTCTTCGAAGGCGACCTCGTCCTCAGAAGCATAAAGATGCAGAGGAACGTTGGAAAGTTGTACATAAATTGGGAAGGACCGTATCGAATATCAAAGAAACTGGAATCAGGTGCATATAAACTTCAAACATTGGATAGTGTAGAGGTCCCCCGAACTTGGAATGTCATGAATTTAAGGCGATATTTCTTGTGAACCTTCGATTAACATGTTTGACTCAATAAACGCATATTCCTTTAAACGTAAGTAGAAAACAAGTAAGTACAAAACAAATTGTTTGTAATTGAGTGATGGACCGATCTTGAAGTTGGATAGCTTAGGACAAATCTGGACTGGTAACCAAAGCTTCTTATCCGCAAGGCTCCCAAGTTGTAGTGATCGCTCTGACGAGTCAGATGCTCTTGCACTTGCCTAGTCCCATGGATGAGTTGTAATTCTCCCAGAACTCATTACGAACTAAGACACCCCATTCAACGACATTCATTCTTGGGAAATGGCCCTTGTACTTACGAAATCCGCCACAAAAAGAGGAATGGGGGAGTCAGCATATCGAAACACAAATTCGGTCCTATCATGGGACATGTGATGAACAAAAGCTTGGCCAATATAACCTACGGGACTTCAGTAGAACCAAGGTTTGGCCGAAGCTTATATGGACTCGCATTGAACCTGGACCGCGTCTCTCTAATTCAGTTGTGATCCCAAGGATGGAATAACAGCGATCCGTATACAATTTAAAACGAACGATCCAGTCAAAATTGACCTGAGTGAGCCAAACATAATATCCATGACCGATGGGTTGGCACCCTACAAGCGTCTCCGATCTTACACTTGGTGATTAAAACACTCTCGTTAATATGAAACATATCAGTTCACTTAAAATATCAGTTACAATACTTTATTTTGACGATTAAAAAGATAGGAATTGAGAGGAAAAAATCTTATATTGAGAATAAGGAATAAATCAGAGACAAAATACAATTCAGATCTAACTACCCTGCCCATCTTCCTTATCTTCCATTCTCTGCTCCTGCGATTCAGTCCGGGCCGCGAGCTGCCTCAACTCTTGTTCTTGATCGGCCACCTTCTGGTTGACCGCTTTCTCCATCTCCTCAAAGAGATAGAAGAAAGGGTCATCTTCTAAGACAGGTTCTTCCAAAGATGGAATTACCTGAAAGTTTCCATCTTTCTCAAGTGACTCGATCGCCTTCCATCTTTTGTCCGAAGGGGAGGGCCCGAATTTCTGAGTAACCTGGTCTAGCATGTTATCCAGGTACTTAGCAATATACATCCCATGTATGTTATCCGCCAAAGCGAATAACAGAGGGGACCGAGCGAAGCTGCCTCCCGGATCGAACCTTCAGCCGAAGTACGGGTTCTGGTTAATTCTTCTTCCAAGTTTGTCTTCTCTTCCTGGGCCTGAAGGAGAAGCTCGTTGAGCTTATTCCTCTTCTCCTGGGCCCGACCCTGAACTTGGTTAACTTCTTCTTCATTGGCCCGCAGCTTGGCCTCCAGGTCAGAAATTCGGCCCTGAGCTTTTTTTCTGTCTTGTCCAGCTCATAGACTTTGTTTGCTAAGAGCGAAACTTCCGTCCTAGCTCTTAGCAATTCATTATCCAGTCGGTCCCGGTCCTCTTGTTCCGTGACCAAATCATCATGCTTAATCTCAACTTGCCTTTTTGCAAGGTCAAGTTGATCCTGGACTTGTTAGGGACACAACGTTGCCACCCTGGTTCTTCTCCACGGAGATGGCAGTTGTGAAAGCCTTCCTCAACATCTACATAGGAAAATAATGTCAGAACATAAAGCTTCGAGCCTTAATTTTGAAGGAGATTACCTTAGTTGCGAGGTCGAGAAAGCCTTCAATGATTTCTTCCCCAGACATGTCTGGTTGAACATTGTCTCGGTTCTGCTCCCCATAAAGGCGGAAGTCCTTTATGAAGGCACTTCTCCAGGAGGTCAATTTCCTCCCCTTACTAAACCTGCCCAGCAGGCCTAAGGCAACACCCCAGTCGGAGATGGTCTTAGGGCTCGAGGCAGGTAGAATAATGAGCCGGAATTGAAATCGAATAATGAGCCGGAATCGAAATCGAAATCGAAAACAGGGAATATCTTCCCATCCCGTCCAGATAGAATAATGAGTCGGAATCGAAAACCAAGACCTAAACTCTTCAATATCCAACTCAAACATGGCTGGGTATCTCATTTTATGAGGAGCCATGGTTTATACCTTAATGGAAATCGGTAGGAAATAGGTTTGAATACGAAACAAAACAAGGGTGCACAAAGCTCGATTTGGGCGATTTCATCCTTCGCGAAATTGCGATGAGGAGAAACAGTATCCAAAACCCTGATTTAAATAGTAATCTCCCGACCAATTGTGAGCTGCCAAGTAATATTGTCACAGGCGGTTGCAGTATAAACACACTCATCACGCCAATTGAATAGCCGAATGTGGAAAGGCGCAAGTCTGGATATTAATATTTAAAAAATAACACAAATATACGTTATTGAATTTTAAATACAAATTCACTTCTCTAATAAACAAAGTGAATGATCGGTCCCCTGGACGCTCACCACGAGCATGTACGGTCCTATATTCTCCCGAATGATAGCAATCAAGCCTAAGGGGCTAGTGATGAGAACTCTAGGACCAGGTACCCTGCAATGGATGAGTCTCAATAACGATTGGGTCAATCTATGTGGTAAAAGCGAACTTGTGCAGCCTAGTAGCATATTTAAAGATAAAATGGCCCGATGTTCCGCGATGGGACCGAAGATAACCTTGGCAAAATAAAACGGTTTTTGACAGCTGGCCCCCTGGTTCGGTCCAAATGGTTACAAACCTACGCGTTCCATGCTTCGGGCCTCCACACGTTTACCACGCCTCGGGCCAGATCACGCAGACCGCGCTTCGGTCCCGGCCACGTTTTACATCGCACGACAACAAACTCTAACAAACCTGTCAGAGGCAGTCACAGAGCGTGGATTACACACGCCCTCAACTCTATAAATACAAATCACAACGAAGAAAAAAGGAGGACTTTCTGGACGCATAAAAACATGTCGTTACCCTGCCGGAGTTCTTATTGCTTTCTTATACCCTGTTATCTTCTTATAGCCTTTGCTGTATTCTGTAATGAATCATTCGATTAGTGAACAGTCTAAGAGTTTATCTCGTTCTTAGTCAAGTGGTTTTTCCCCAATTCCTGGGGTTTCCACTATAAATCGTTTTGTCTCTCTATTATTTACAGTTTGTTAATCATTCTCCCACCTAAAATAAATCAAAACCAAGTTCGTTTCTTAACGAACCGGATGACTGTTGGTACCCCCTAAAAAGGGACTATAACACAATTACAATGAAGAGATATGGGATATCTAGGCGAAAACGGATTGTAAAACGATCAAATACACTTGGTTGTACAATTACTATCGAAACCTCGCGGCTGCTTGCAAAATCTCCCGAATGCAGATTGCAGTGCAAAATCTCGCGGATGGGGTGCTAGTCGCAACTTCTCGACACAATGTCGCGAGTGGTGAGTCAAGTCCGCGCGGCTAGATATGAAATGTCACGGGTATATGCGAAATGTCGCGGATTGGGCACAATATCGCGAGTGAGGAATCAAAGTATCGCGGATCATGGGGCTAAGGGCATGTAGTCGCGACATTGTGGCAAAATGTCACGACTCCTAGGAAAACAACAAGCTCTCGCGACTTTATGACAAAAAGTCACGACTAGGACTTTATCTCATGAAAACGGGAGCTTTGGGAAGCGTGCCAAGGGTCTGAACCCTTTTCAAATTAGCCCAACTCACTTAGAAAATACACAATGGAACCGGAATAAGTTTCATAGCGTCCGAAACTTAAAAAATGCACCACGATCGAACGTGAATAACATGTAATGTCGAGAAAATACCCGAGAATATTCTTTACAAGTTCATTGTCTCCAAATGCTTAGGAGATAGCCAAAAATATCATCTTAGGTCGCTAACGAGCTTTCCAAGTGCCAAATTACGAAAATACCCCTAACATCATTTCCTACCGAAATCATCCAAAACCGCTCAAAACACCATCAGAATCCTCATACGGGGGCCCAACATGGCCAAATTACCAGAATATCCCCGAAATCACATCACTCAATAAATACAAGAGAAATTCAAAAATACCATTTAGCCACGTCAGATGAGCCCCGGGTCATCATAATTACATAAATAACCCCGGGCAATATCAGTATAGTACCTCGAAAACCGCCATATTAGCATGGGCTGGTTGCTTTGAAAATCTGTTTTTTTTTTAATTTTCGCTTCAATGCTTCTGTTTTGGAGTTTCAACGAACCGCTCCCATGAATCCTAATAGCATAGCTTGCAACTGCTATGGTTATTTTCTCATTATCAATACTTACAAAGGGGTAGTTTGTTAGTCTTATCTCTATGAATTTGTCAAATATACTTTGTAAAATATTATTAAAAACTAGAAGCCTTCATTTAATATACAACTTTGAATTTTAGTGTATTTGTCAAAATTCTCATTGAGTTTTTTTATGCCTACCATTGTTACAACTTAAAATCTTTAATTTTTGTAATAACAATTAATTTAAATACTAGAATTCTGGATATTAGCATATTTTCTTTTAATAAAAAAACATGATTAGGATGAACCAACAAAAATGTTTCAAACTTTCATTGTTTTGAAAAATATAATCCATAATATTTTATAATCGTGATAATCTCCAAAGTTTCGGGATAGCAAAAAGTTTCTCGTATTATCCATTGTTTGGCAAAACGGATAGTCAACTGATAAATGTGTAATAAATTTGGTTCTCAAATTTTTCAATTTAAACAATTGAAGTTTTTAAGAAAACCACATTTGGTCTCTGTACTTTCAATATTATTGCATATTCTCTCTAACACTGTTAGTTTTGGATTTTGTGGTGATTAAGGCCATCAATGTTTGTTTTAGCTAAAGTTTGCTCGTATTCATGTGGTTTTGCATAAACCGTTGTGATTGTGATATTTTGGTCATTTTTGTTATCTCGTTCAGTGTGTGTTTTTTAACTTGTATTAGAGTATAGTCAAACATATATATATAGTTTTTCTTTCTAAGAATGTATGCTCACACATTATGAGTTCAATATCATAGATCACACATGTTGTATATAATTCTAACCAAATGAGCTAAAAGAACATAAAAATCAAGAACTCATGGAACATATAATAAAGCAAATTTTTTACTTAAGATCAATATGTATGATCAAAACTTTTTACTTAAAAGCAAATCTTGCTCCTTGGATTTTACTATAGAAGACCCTATGGCGGTTGATTGGTGTAGATTTCCTCATGCAGATCATCATTTAGGAAAACCGATTTTACATATAGATGATATAATGTCCATTCTCTACATGTTGATAGTGTTGGAAGCAATTTGATGGTGTACATTATGTAAAATCAATATTTTCTCTCCTTAGCCACTAATTTAGCATTTACTTTATTTAGAGTATCATCGCTATTTAATTTGGTTCTGAAAAGTAGTTTTACTCGAATTGATTGTTTGTGTGGAGGCTTTTCTACAAGACTCAAGTGTGATTCTTTTCCATCATAATGAGCTCATTGTCATAGCTTTCTTCCAATCAAGATGATCTAGTGCCTTGTTAATATAGGTAAGTTCTATAACTAATAATTTTTTCTATAATTTATATCGTATGAACAATAAAAAAATTTTATAACGGATTTCCAACATCAAATATTTATCATATATTCATGATATCAGTTTGCAATTTTTTATAGAACTTTCTTCATCCAACTCAAGAGTAGTTTCTTCTTCAGGATTGTTCGTTTCATTGTTGAAGTTTTCAGTATGTAGATCATGTTATAAATAATATTTGCATATCGTATTGTCGGATTTGGGCCTTTGGTATAGGGCCTGACTTGTGGACCGTGTGAATTACCCTAATTGCTCTTTTGCTAATTGTGTTGGATCACAAAATAATGTTAAGTCCTTAGGGTTGTTTCTATTTTTAGACTAAGGTGGTTAACCCACACTATAAATACCTTATTTTGGAGATTAGATTTCATTTTCACGTTTTTGGCTCTGCAACTTCTTTCTCTGCAATGTTTGTGTTTTCTAAACTGCTTTTAACTTTTGCATCCTTACGTTCTTGCGCTTACTGTTTCTTTACGATTAGCCTCTAGAACTGCACACTTACAATTTTTTTCCGATTAGCCTCTAGAACTACCTTAATGTTTCTTGTGCTACTTTTAAGAAGTTGTTGAGTTTCTGAGTTGAAACTCAACTCTGAAACACAGAAAATGTTTCTTCACACCTTGTTTTGCTTTAGGTTTCTTGTGCTGCCTTTGAAACTGCCTTTAATCTCTCGTTTGAGGCGTTGGAATGTGAAACACCAGATCTACTATGCTTTAAGTAGATATGTATAGTTTAGTTGATAAATCTTGACTAGTTCTTTATAGAGAAGTTATTAAGCCTTTGGCTATAGATCTTCTGTTTTGTGGTACTAGATCTATTAAAGAAGCTTCATGATTGTGACTCTAGGTTGGTCTAGTCTCACTTTCATGTCTTATCTAATAATGTATGTTTAAAGCGTACATGATATAAACGGTTAAGTTTGTGGTTCTATTGAACACAAACAAGAATCGGTAAAGTTAAGTGTTCTTAATATAGGAAGACGTGTTAGTGAAACTTCAGATCTAAACTAAGAACACCTAGAGATCTGAACATCTACTACACCTAAGGACTTGAAAAAGTAAACTAACCATTTCTAACTCTATCATTTACTTGCTTACGATTCTGCCGTATTGTGTTTACATGATTAGTTGTCTAGTGGAATTCTTTGTGTAAAGAACATTTAGTTCATTGCAATTAATGAAAATGTCGCATGATCACTTAGTAGATTGTCGAGATAATCTATTCTATGATATGAATCGGGATCAGATACCACTTAAAAATATCAGTGTTTTTCTTTATTACTTTCAAAACACTAGACTAAATAGGTTATATAAAACACCATGTGGTGGAGATTTGGGCTATGGGACATCGACAGACTCGGTGCGACTCGATACGACTCGGTAAGAGTATAAGAGTTGGATTTTCGACTCGACTCAAATTATTAAATAAAAGCAAATTAAAAAATTAATTATTAGAATTTGTAGAAAGTTGCATAAACTCCATGTTTAAAACTAAAAATATTTATAAATTTATTATATAAGAAGATTTAACTTATAAAAAATGAATATCGTTAATCGATTCTACCATCTCCCCAAAAACAACCACTTTTCAGTTCATCATTGCTTGCATGAAGAATTCACAAGTAGATCGACAACATAAGAAAGTTGTGAAATCACATAAGATACGTTTTCGATGAAGAAAAAAAACAAATTAAGGCCGGATGTTCCCTCATAAGATTTGGTCAAGTACACTTTGGTTGTCGAGGGGTTGTGTAAAAAACATGTCATATAAGTTAAATAACTGCAAATATGATACACCCTTTGAGCAAATATATGCATTTTAGAACTTCAATTTAAATGCATATATAACACCATAAGTTTGTAATACCCTTTATTATCTAGACTTCTTACGACCTTAGAATTTTTTTCTTCATTTGCAATTTTATGACCTAAGAATTCTATCTCATTCACCAAAATAATAAACACTGCAACAGGTTAATCATTGTCTCATCACTTAGCGTTGAAAACATTTCTAACTCATGTTTAAGAATGTTCAGCCTAATGTTACTAATCCTAGAAGTTCATTCATAAAGTATTTCAAGTTGTAACCAGGCTTCATGTGCAGTTTTGCAACTAGAAATCTTATTAAATTCAGTCACATTTAAGGCATAGAACAAAACACATGAACATCTAGTATTTAATTCTATTGCAATATCTTTATCATTAGAAAAATGTTCTAAATCTATATCAGGTGCTAAGCGAGTATCGTAGACCACACACCTAATGATTTTTAAGTCTAGTTTAAGGAAGGTTAGCTTAGTTGCATTATAGTAAAAAATCATTTCCATTGAATTTGAGTGGTTTATTAAAAAATCATCATATTCTAATGTTGTTACTATCCTTAGGTGTTATTTCCTTGGAGTCACCAGGTTTAGACATGTTTAATTCTTAATACAATAACAAATAAGATAATAAAGTAGGAAGTTAAGCAAGCAAATAATCAAACAAGAATACGCGTATCATGGAGGTAGTTTTTTATCAGAATATTTGACTTAAACAAATTATTTAGCAAGCACCCCACATCCTCTACGACACTGACTCTTCATTTTGAATGACATATAAAATTAGGACATACAAGCTTAGATTGAAGTCAAAACTACAAAAACTAAACGAAGGGATAGATAATACCTTTAATAAGATTGTATATAATTGCGAAGTATGTGTTAAATCTAATCAAACATGAACCTCTTTTTAAAAAATTAATGTTGTAAACTCATCGATATAAAATTTTCATATAGATCAATTTGGTGACATAAAATCAACTAGTCTACTGGGTAAAATCCGTTGTTATGTAATATTAGATTACTTCCCAAGGTATACATTAGTATATTTCTTAAACATTCTAAAAAACTTTCTTATTTTAAAGATTTCAAAAATTAGATCAAATCTCTTTGAAAAGTACATCTCAGGTATTACATGTAAAAAGTACGATTAACAAATATTTAGGGGACAGTGTTATGCATAATATTTGCATATCGTATTGTCGGATTTGGGACTTTGTATAGGGGATGACTTGTGGGCCATGTAAATAACTTGAATGGGCCTATTGTTAATTGTAATGGGCCACAATTATGTTAAGTCCTAAGAGTTTGTCGTTTAATTGGGTCTAAGGTGGTTAGCCCACACTATTTTTTTTCGAACAAACTCACACTATATATATCTGACGTCCTTTTTTATTCATTTCATTTTCATGTTTTGGATCTGCAACTTCTTTCTCAGCAGTGTATACATTTTCTGCGTTGCTCTAAACTTTTGCATCCTTAAGTTCTTCCGCTTATTGTTTCTTTACGATTAGCCTCTAGAACTGTCTTACTTTTATTGCGCTACTCTTAAAAAGTTGTTGAGTTTATGTGTTGAAACTCAACTCTGAAAACGTAGAAAACATTTCTGTTCATCTTGTTGATCTTGAGCTTTTCTAGTGATGCATTTGAAATTACCTTTGAGAATATGACAGTTAAATACCATATTTAGTAAGTTGTAAGTATATCTCTCAACTTTTGGTTGAGCAATATTGACTTGTTCATTATCTGGATATTCTTAAGCCTTTGACTACATATCTTCAGTTTTGTGGTACTAGATCTATTAAAGAAGCTTCAAGGTTATGACTCTCAGGTTTGCCTAGTATCACTTTCATATCTTATATACTAACATGCGTTTTAAGTGTCCATGTATTCAAATGGTTAAGTATGTGGTTTGTTTAACACAAACAAGAATATGAAAAGTTAAGTATTCTTAATATAAGATTTGTTAGTGAAAACTTCAACTGTACTAAGAACACTTAGATATGAACATTTGCTACACATAAGGGCTTAGGAAAAAATACTGAGCATTTCTAACTCTATCATTTATATTATTACGATTTTTCCTTATTGTGTTTATGTCATTAGTTGTTTCGTGAAATTCTTTATGTAAAGAACATTTCATTCGTTTGTTAATTAATTAAAATAACAAAGGGTTGCTTAATAAATTGTCGAGATGATCGATTATAAAATAAGAATCGGGATCCGATAGCACTTAAAATATCAATGTTTTTCTTTACTACTTTCAAAACACTAGATTGGATAGGTTATAAAGAAACAACAGATCATATCCATGATTTATTATCAAGTTTGTCCACCCTTCATGTTCCGTTTCATTTTGTAGGTATCTACAATCACTTGAATTTTTCTATTTCTTTAGTTATCTGTTTTCTTGGAGGGTTGCAATTCTTATTATTTTGCTCTTTGTTTAAGTGTTCTTTGTCTATAATGTTGCTTAATTGAGTGTAGTAGTCTAGGGAGAAATGCAATACTTTATCTTTGCTTTTTGTAGGTGATTTCTATGTATTTTCTTTTTTTATCCCACTCCCAACCATAGTTTCATCATATATGACGTCCCTACTTAGGGTGATTTTGAGTATGGATATCTTAGATTCTATAGGCTTTTAAGGTTTCACTATATCCAAATGTGCCCTCCAATTTGTCATTTAATGTCAAGATTGGCCATTTTTCCTTAGGAATATGCGTGTAACATGCACAACCAAATATTATGAGATTTTCTACCGCAAGAACTCTGTTGTACCCGATATCATAGGGCATTTTGTTGGCTTCTGATCCTTGTTTAGGTAGTCTTTTCTGAATGTATATGCTATTATTGACAACCTCTCCTCAATAAGTGATTGATATATTTTTTCATACATTAAACATCTTGTCATATCCATGATTGTTTTGTTTTGTTTTTGCGTTCATTTACTCCATTTCGTTGTGGTGTATAAGGTGTTGTGAATTGGTGAACGATTCCATGTTCATTACAATTTTTTTTACTCATATAAATGTATTTTCCTCCATTATTTGTCTGGAGAAACCGAATGTTTTCCCCACATTGAGTCTCTATCTACATTTTGAACTTTATGAAATTGTCCACAAGTTCATTATTGTTAGCTAAGAAATATATCCATCAATGCTTGGAGAAATCAACTATGAACAATAGAAAATATCAGTTTCCTACTACTATAGGAGTATTCATTGTACCACAAATATCAATGTGTACTAATTCAAGTCTCCTTGTTATTTTCCAGATTGATGATCCAAAGCGAAGTCTACTCATCTTTAAAATTTGGCAAATTCTACATATATCATGTCTCATGGACTCCAGTTAATTCAAGGATTCCTTCTCTTGAGGTACTTTTGGCATTTTGTTGAGTGACTGATGATTGTGGTGTCCAAACCTTTTGTGTCATAGGTCAATTGTTTCTTTCGATGTTAAGCACACTAGTGTGTTATTTCTGCCCACTTCTAATTTCTTCAGTTTGAATACCTATTTTCCATTTGTGTTTTGAGTACTAATTTCCATGTTTTAGTCATATTTCACAGTGCTAGACATTGAACTGGATACTTAGTTTTTTTCCATCAATTATCCTATACTTAGCATATTCTAAGAGGCATGTGAGACATAATAGGTTTCATTAATGTCCAACAAGTTAATGTATGTTTCTAGTCTAATAGTCACTACTCTATGTATTTTGATAAATGTCCCATCAACAATTTGAATTTTTTAGAAAATATTTATGCATGGGAAAGATTGCAAAGTCATTGGTGATATGGTTAATACATCCACTGTCTCGAAATCAAGTGCCTTTAGTCTTTAAGTCTGTAGTACTGGATAGTATAATGTCTTGACACATGGACTAAATGTCAATTATTTCTTTCTCATTTGATGAAAAAATACATTGTTGAGTGCTTTATCTTTTGCATTTTCAAATCCTTGTCATGACTGATTTCCAATGTTTTCTTTTCCAGACTTCTTGAGACACACTCTTTCGATGTGCCATTCTCTTTGCAAAACGAGTAGACTTGATCTTGATGCCAAAAGATGTTGTTGGGGACATAATTCTTCTGCTTGCAATGCGGACATGGAAGGCATGGGCTTGTTTTTACACTATTTCTAGAGATTCTTTGCTCAAAGTGGTTTGTTTTGAAAGCTCATTCACATTTGTGTTTGGCTTCACAGGTCTTTTATCAAAGTTTCATACAATAAAGTGTGTCTGGTAGTTGGTCAACTGTAAATTTCTTAAGATTCCCATATGCTTTAATGCCCATGATGGTATTTTTCCCCTTCATTCTTCTGTCGTCTACAACTTGTCACAATTTCTTGAAATAATGCATTGAAGAAATCCATGTAAAAATGCATTGTTCACAGCAAGTTGAAACAATTCCCATCCCATACTTGCAGCCACGACAATTAACAACCTCACAGTAGTTATTTTAGCAACAGGTGAGAAAACTTCAACATAATCAATCCCCTCCACTTGAGTGAAGCCTTTTGCTACAAGTCATGCTTTGAATTTATTAATAGTACCATCCTGATTGAGCTTTGTTTTGAAAATCCAACGACATCCCAATGCTCTTTTTCCTGGTGGCAAATCATAGAGTGTCCAAGTATTATTAATTTCAAGAGATGTCATCTCATCTTGCATTGCTGTAGCCCAGTGTGGAATTGTCAAGGCCTCCGCAACCGAAGATAGTTCTTTAATGTGAGCCAAGCTAGCTGAGAGGTCACAGGACATCATAATCAGATAGCCAAGAAGGAGGCTTGTGAGTCCGCGTTGATCTCCTAAGTATTTGTGGAATTTCTCCTGATTCTGTTATTGATGTATCAAGAGAATGGTCATTATGAATTATATTGTCTAGTGGCTATGTCTGATTATTTGTATATGAGACCGCTTCTTCAGTAATCATAGTATCTTCAGGTTATGTTCCATTAAACCATCTTTTTCAGAGTTTTCAATGATAGGAGGCATGTCCATTGAACTGCTTGTAGATGGTTTTAATGTAGCATAAGGAAAATTGCCTTAAACAAAAGTGACATCCCGAGACAAAATCATTTTTCATTGTCGAAGGTCATATAGCTCGAATATTCCTTTGCTCATTGTGTATCCATAAATACACATGGATTCCCTCTAGGGCAAAACTTGTCTGCATGAGGCATGACAGAAGCAACGTAAGCAAACATCCAAATGTTCGGAGAGAGCTATATGTTGGTTTCTACCTATGAAGTACTTCGAAAGGAGTCTTACAATCTAATATAGAGGTTGGCAGCTTGTTAATTATGTATGTTGCATTAAAAATGACCTCCCTCCAAAAAGAAATAGGTACTTTGGATAGAAAAATAAGTGATCTCGCCACATTCAATAGATGTTGATATTTCCTTTCTACCACACCATTAGATTTTGGGTTTAGGGCATGTTCTTTCATTTGTGGATCCATATTCTAACAATAATGCCTTAAATGGGTGACTTGTGAATTCGCCTCCGTTATGTGATCGAACTCGCTTCACAGTCACTCCAAACTGAGTTCTAACGATTTGGAAGAACGTACAACTCCAAAGGAATGTGGTCATTCCTTTGGATGAAATAAGAAATGTCCAAGTGTATCTGATGTGGTCATCCACTATTGTGAGAAAAAATCTTGCCCCCAAGCTTGTTGATGTACGATATGGTCCCCAAATATCAACGTGAATTAAATCAAAAACATAAGGAGCTCGTACTTCAACTGTTGGGAAAGGTAGAAGCCTTAATTTCGAAATCAAGCAGGTGTGACAAACCTACTTTATCTTTTGATTATCAGCACGTATATGTTGCGTCACAGTATTTGATAGATGTCCCAATCTAAAATGCCATTTATTTTCATTAGTCACACAATCTGTAAAAATATTAAGTTGACAAACTTTTGCCTCAGAATTAGAAATGTAAGGATTCAAGGAATCATGTGCTGATGTATTCTTCGGTATGTATAACCCATCCTGTAAAATTCTTTCTACAAGTAACCTTTTACTCCATTGGTCCTGGATGTAACAAGATTTAAGATCAAACATAGCCTCAATGTCATTAACAAGATGCAATCTCGACACAGATAGCAGTATATTTAAAAGAGTCAATCTTAAGACACCAGTGAGCAATAATCTAGATTTCAAACATATAGTTCCAATTTCTAATGGTGAAAGTTTGTTGTTATCATGTAAACAAACCTTTAGCGAGTCTCTTGGTTTGTAAACGTTTGTAACATTTGTATCTTTACCACATATATGAGACAAGGCTCATGTATGTATGATCCAACTAACTGATTCAATAGGTATATTAAATAAACTAGAGCATGAGTTACCTGCCACTCTACAAAATTTTGCAAAATTCACTCTCGGTGAGGTTGTATTAGCATTAGCAGTAGAAGTTGGTGATGATTTGCAACATTTTTCTGATTTGTTGATTGATAAGCTCTGTAATGTCCCCTGGCAACAGGTTAATTATCCACATATGTATCAAATGTTTCAACAAAAGTAATATCCACAGCAGAATTAACAAAGTTTTGTGAATCTTTTTCCTCGTAGTTAACTCAATGTACCAATGATTTTAAAACAACTATTCTTGTCATGACCTGTTGCTTTGCAATGAGAACATCAAATTCATGTTCTTGTCATGACTTGTTAGATCAAATTGATTATAAGAAGAATTAGTCATTCCATTCTGAGTAGGACCATCCTGTATTGTTCTAGGCATGTTATGTCCACGTCAAAAGAATGGTCCTTTAACACTCATAGCCGAAATAGCCATAGGATCATTCATGATAGTAATTTCTTGTTCATTTTTCCTTTCAACAAGTAAAATCATTCGATAAGCGGTTTCAGCATCAGGTAAAGGCACAGAGATAAAAATCTGATTCTTTATTGATGCACACACGTCATTTAAGCCTAATAGAAACTGAAATAGATGAGCATGTCGTTCTCGTTCCAGTAACTTCACTGCCACATCTCCTACTGTAACTGGTAATGGATCTAATTCAGCATATTCATTCCGCATATGTTTAAGTTTGTTGTAATAAACACAAAATCTGTTCCTTGTGTGCTATGATGGATCTGACGTTGTAAGTGAAATAGTTGTGGTCCAGAGAAAGAACCGTACCTCTTCTCAAGATATGTCCAAAGTGTTTTTGCGTCTTTGGAATACACGAAATTCTCAGCAACAGTAGTGTCCATGGCATTCAATATCCACGATCGTACAAGACAATAACTCTTTCGCCGATTTCGCAAATTCACATCTGCATCTGCTGGTTTTGGTAAGGATCCATCAATATATTCAACTTTTTCTCGATTGCCTAGTGCATGTATGATAGCTTGCTTCCAGCCATTGAAATTGATGCCGTTGAGTTTGTGTGAGACAATAATCGAAGGTAAGGAGAAATCTCCGGCGATGTTCAGATCCTTACTACCAAAAGCCATTTCCAAGGTCTTCGTAGGCTCCGATACCATGTCAATTTTAGGAATCAAAGAATACCATATTCATAATCAATTCAACTGTAGAAGACAAATGGAGAAATTTGCATTGTATATTGCGTAAAAATCAAAGTGGCAGGTTGCAAGCTTATTTATAAGAGAAAGAGTAACTAACTTCTATCATCTATTGACATGTGTACGATTAGATGTAACCACGTTTATTTATTAATTTAACACTATCAAAATCAATAAATACAAGAACTAAAAACATTATTTCTCATATAATTATGATGGCTTGTAAGCAAAGCTCTAGGCAAACTAATTGAACCAAACCATTTGATCACAACATTAGGTAAGCTATTTCACAACTCTAGGAAAAAAACTATTTAAAATTATTTTTAAGAAAATTAAATATTTTCATTAAGAAAAATGTTCGGTAAACTCGGGTCCAACCTTAACAGTAAAACTAACGGTGTTATGGTCTAATTTTGTCCAATTTCTAAACATTTTGGGACTAGATTTGTTAGTATGTGTAAATTTTGAGTACCGATATTACAATATAAAAATTAGGGGCTGATTTTGTAAAAATATTTACATTTTAAGGACCAAATTTGTCAAATTAAAAAAATTTGGGGACAAAATTTGTCAAATTATCCAAACTTTGGGGATTAAATTTTCCGTTCAAAACTTTGGGGACTAATATTACCAAATTATCTAAACTTTGGAAACTAAGACGTAATTTTCTCATAAAATGCATTAACAAAGGTGAATATTTTCCAAACTCTAATGCAAAAAGTAAAATTGCAATATCAAATGGATACTGGTTTAGTAAAATATTAAATTATATTATTTAACATTTCTGAAAATGCTATTATATATATATATTAAATATTTAAAAATCAAGCTTATTTTAAGTTTTAATAAAAATGAACTCTAATTTTAGTTTATTTCTGAAAATGTTTTCTTAAAAATTATAAACGCATTTTTTAAAAACAATCAATTGATTTTAAGGGTGTTGGGGGACTAATAATAAGAGAAGTTTTAATAAACTAATACATTTTTCCAAATGAAACTTTGTGGACTGTCTTATATTTTGAATTAAAATTATTTTAATTCTTTTTTCATATTAAACGATTAATATAGACTAGCATTGATATGTTATAGTCATGCCATACATTTGGCTTATCGTGTATTTGACATAATGTCGAATCAGTATTGCAATTTCACCACTTTCCATCATAAAAGATATGGTGTCACCCTTTCCAAACAAGACAATATATCTCAAAACATTTCACTTAAAACATTTCATCTTTTAATATATTAACCTTCCATTATGATTATACTGCTCACCTTTATTTCATAGTTCATTTACCACTTTATGTCATTATCCTAAATAAGTATTAATAATCAATAAATACATTATCGAAAATCCTCATTTATCTTAATAAACTAGGGTACTTATTCTGGTCGATTGTTTTGTTACCTAAATATAGTCTAATACCAATCATAATCCTCCAATTAGTCATAAACATGTCTCAACTCCATAAATGGATCAAAGAGTCTAAATTTGATTGAAAAACACATCAAACTTGTGTTGGGTAAATTGTTGATTGGCCAACTGGATGATGACGTTAGCCCATTGAATGCTGACGTTATCCCGTGCACATGCTGTCTCCTACCCTTCCATAGTGCTCGTGACAAAACTCATTGGGAACCTTTGGAATATTTTATAAAAGATGAGATGATTGTACTATACTCTGAGTTAAATTGATTATAATTTTAAAAAATTATTTTTGAAACAGTTGTTCAGTGATCGTGATATTATAAAATGATTTTTTGTCATTATGTTTAAATAATTGTATATAACATAAAAATTAAATTTTATATTATTTTATGCTAAATTCGTTGTGTCAAAACTATATTTTTAAATTGTTATATATATTTTATAGTTTGAACTAGGGCTGTTACACGATCCGAACAGCTCGTGAACAATATGTGTTCGGGTCGTATGTGAGCGTATTCACTCATTCGAATAAAAATATGAACATTGTTCGAACATTATTTTTAGTTCGTTTATAATTTGAACGAACATGAACATTTTTGTGAACAAATGTGAACGTTCGTGAACAAATATATTATTTAAATTAATTTTTATTATAATATATTATTATACTATTTAAGTTTAAAAACTTTACAAAATCTTAATTTTCACTCATTGACTTTAACGGTGACTGGGAATCACTTCTAAACTCTTCATTGGAGAAATGCTGAAAATGGAAGAAATTTGATATTCTACAAAACTCTAAAAATGTCAAATATAGAACAAGACGAATGTTGATCACTTTCAATGAAGTTATTATTTTTGATAAACAACCAATTTCTACATAAAATGGAGATGAGTTAGAACATAAAGAACCGTATGAAGTTATTATTTTTTATCATTCTTAGTGTATTATTTGGATGAATTTCGCACAAATAGTACAAACTTGTTCGAACAAGTTATTAGAACGAACATTAACATTCACTTAATAATTTGAACAATGTTCGAACATATTTTTACGTTTGAATAAAATATGAACGAACATGAACACGGTGCGTTCTATTCGTTCGGATCGAATATCAGCCCTAGTTTGAACATGTAATTGATATAATATAAGAAGTTATTGTTCAAAATTATTTTTAAAAAAAATTTAAAGTATAATTTTCCAATGGTAAAATTGACATTTGAAAGGTGCGTTCTGATGGCCGTTAGGTTAAACCAACTGTGAATTCACCGATGTTTTCTGCGGTCGTACGAACGCAGTTGTTAATGATATTTTGTTAAAATAGAATACAATTACGGTACGTTCATAGCATCGGACGGTGCACTGTCATTCCAAACAACACAATTAACAAGCACGCTCCAGCCACATTCCGACAAATTCTATTACTCTTGCTATAAATGGCATCCCTAAGCTAACGAAACCCTCTACCTTCCATATATACATTCAAATATCTCTCTAATCCATTTTCCTTTCCTCCCCTCAACAGTAATATTTATTGTAATACTAAAATACTTTTAAAATTATGTATTAGGCTCTCCTTCATTTATTTATTACACTTTTATTTTAATTCAATGTAGACTAGTTTCAATCACAAAATGTTATAAATACGAAATATTTTACAAACTTCTAGGTATCTAAGTTTATTCCAAATTTTGGGTATTTACATCTCATCTCGTACCTATGAAATAATATTATATTATTGTAATGATAATATAGAAATTATATTTAACTATATATTATCTATATTTCGTGTGATCAATCATTTATCCTATTACAACCAATGTTTTCGAGTCAATTAAACATTAATAACTTTCATTGACTTTCTTGTACCCAAATATTATAATATATATCATAGTCTACCGATTATTATCTGATAAAATAACTTTGATAATATTTCTCTTATTGTGTAACTTATTAAATACTTTTTTACAAAAAACAAGGAAACCACAACATACTTGAGGAAATTAAATCACTTAATGGGTGTTCTAAGAGTATGTTCTGTATAAATTATAAGAATCATAATGCATTTACATAATGTATTCTAAAAATGTATTTTAAAAATAGAAATGGTGTGTGTTGAGTAATATTGTGTTGTAAAATGAGAAGAGTGTTGTGTATAAAATGCTAGCGTGAATGTATTATGGATAATAAAAGACAATTTTTCCATTTAATTGGATAAAAACACAAAACATATTTTTATTGAATTCGAAGAACACATAATAGATAATCATTTTGACCGAAATTTCGTTATGCTCCAACTAGAACCAGTAATAAATACCGGGCTTAAAATTATTTGAAATTTTAGTACACATGTTGAATATTCAACTTCAAATTTTTTGTGTATTTGTCTAAGTTGGAACAATCATCAGCAGCATCTACATGTCGGAGAAAATTATGTATAGACATTGTTGCAGGAATCAAGAGATTTTCATGTTTAAATTTGAGATTGGGTGGCATATCAACTAAAATATAAAATCATTTCTTCTAAACCCCAAATAACCTTTCAATGACAGTTCGAAGAGATGAATGATTATGGTTGAATCATTCATTTGGATCATTGTAGCTTGAGGCACGTCGAAAATCAGGCATATGGTAACGTACACCCTGATAAGGAGCCATAAAATCCACAGTATTGGAGAATCCAGCATCAACCAAATAGTATTTGTCTGAAACTCAAAAACATTAATGATATAAAAATAAAAATAGAACATTACAATGATATATTAGTTTGTATCCCGAACCTAGTGGTGGTTTGAGAAATTGTTATTGATCATCTTCAACACAAGGAGAAAGTATCATGCTGTCATGCGTGATACTTTTTGAACCAGCCATTGCAAATACAAAACGTATGTTGAAGTCATATATAGCAAGAATGTTTTGCATTGGGACACCTTTCCTCCCAATGAAACGAACTTGGTCTCTTTCTGACAAAGTGGCCTCAATGTAGGTTCCATCGATAACCCCTATAGCATCCTTAAAGTGCGGATGATACTTGAGATTAGATTATATATATTGGATTACCTCATTATAATTTTCAATAGAGACAACTCATTTTGAAGCCATCCTTGTACACGCTTTATCAACATTGTGAAATAACGTATGAATTGTATTCGCACTTGCTGAAAAAACACTACATATCTCTTTCCTTGCGCCTTTCCCACTATCATAAGAAAAATAGATACCTCCTCTTCAACAGTTACATATTTTCTTCGTTCCAACCCAAATTCGTTCACTAGTAGAGCACATAGATGCAGAAATGTGGATGTGTTCACACGAAGTGATCGGTATGCCCTAATGTCATAACTATTGAGCATAGATAATAACATCGCCCACCCACATGTTGGTCGATCATGAATTGGTTTTTTTACCATGAATCGTCCATGACATGCACCAATTTTGACAGCGGTCTCCTTGTTACGTTTCAAATTCCTACTGATGCTTCAATTTCGGTTGGGCTCCTCATCACTTGAAGAACCACTATTCGAACGAGAAGAAGATATGCTCATTGCAATTGTGAATGTGGGAAGAGTAATTGATGTATGAACAAATCTAATTCAATTCCTAAATTATATAGTACCATTTTTGTTTTTCTTTCATGGATCCCATAATGAATAAGCAAACACAAATGTGTTTCTTTCATGGATCCCAACATTTAGGTTACTTTCATCAATGTCAAGATTAGTATAGAAACACAAATGTGTTTCTTTAATGAATTACAACATGCGTAAAAGTAAAAACATTTGTTTCTTATATCCAAATTTGTATGTTACCAAAAAATAAATGTTAATTTTATTTCATGTTTTGTAACATCACAAAAAAGCTAACAACCATAAATGAAATCACATTAAAATGTAAACAAACTAAAGTTTGAGTAAGTACAAAATACGATCATAATGTTCCACCAAATTCAAAGTTTTATATTTCTTCGGAGTTGTGGCATTTGAACACCGTGCGCTTGTCTTTAAGAGTCGTTCTTTGATGTACGACTTTATCCAAGCCATATGACCTACATTATCCCGAATCAAAACAAATATTTCACGGTTCATTGCTTTCGTGAATAATTTTAATGTTTGACACCACATCGGATAGCCCATTGAGATGCCTTGGATAGAATTTAGGATTTCCATACAACGTTTTGTGCTATGCTCTTTTGTTTGCATGAGTTCATCATACTCCAATTGAGAAATATCTTATATGCGTTCCACTGAAGCGGTAATACGATCACTATTGCTGCCACGACCTGATCGACGACGTTTTTGAGTACTTGTTGCTTTCTTTAGATAGCATGAACCGCATTCCTCTTAATTATTCAGAGTAATATCAATGTCATCTAATGATACATCCTCTTGTTGGTTTTCCATAATTGGTGGGCATTCATCAAACTCGACATTATCATCCTCTAATGTAGATGGCAATATACTTGCACTTGGTGTGTAGTAAAACTCCCAAGTAGCTATCATACCAACAAACAATTGTTGTTGCATATCTGGAAGTAATGATCCTTTATACCTAAATATTTTTTGCAGCTGAAATTCGCTACACATAGTATTAAGGAAATGAACACAATAAATAACCAATTAAGTATGATATCATAATTTGAAAAAAAATCTTCGTACCTTGATTTTATCATCCCACCAATCGGTATAAGCTCGTAGTGCATTTGTTGCCTTATCTCATACGACACCAGTGTTGGTACACAGTTTGTTCCATAAGGTCCATTGACCACGGATCTCTTTGTATTTATTTTTTATTCGCATCATATTATATTTGCAACTTGTTTCTTTGTTGAAATACTGTAAAATATTATCTCAACCAACTTTATTGAATAAAGTGTTGGGTCGATTCCAGCTATCAATTCTTGCAAACAAATATTGATGAATAACTCAAAACATGAATCAGTCCAAATAGCCTTCTCCGTAGTAATTGATTCTTATCCTTTGAATTTGAAAGACTAGATTCTATTTGTAATCAAACTGAAAATGTAATCAATGTTATTATAAATATATGTATAAACCACACAAATGCAATTACTAAACATATAACAAATAAAAGATAAATATGCAACGATAATATCAAATACAATAATGTTAAATATGATATCAAAAACAACTTGCATAAGTCAACTATGGAATGTAAAAGTAAGTTGTTAACTTATGCCAATTAATCACATCGATATGCACAAAAACATTCTCAAATAAGCTTCCGAACATTCTGAAATAAGCGTCCAAAAAATCAAGAGACAGGTGCATGATTCTACTTAATGTCAAACTTCCAAAAAAAGACGAATTGAGTGGAAAGATATAGTGCCCCTCAGTACACAAATATATTAGTATAGCATAAATAAGAAGCCAAGTAAGGAAAAAAGATTCAAAAAACATTACCTACCACAGTAGTGGCATCATGTAAAAAAATATCTTAGTATAACATTCTACATGGTACAAAACATTCTTTTACTCTAATCCGACAAGATTCAAAACTCCCTAGTAACAATGAACCAAAAAAAGAAGCAAATATCATGCTTTTACTCGATATCCACAACAACAGTGGCATCATGTAGAACTTGTGAACCCCGAAACCCAGAAAAACTGGATTTTTCACAATGTAAACTACTATTTCACAAAAAAATGTATCAAAATCTAGAATAAACGCAAAATACAAGTAATTTTCATATTAAAAATCACATATTTTTACGAAACATTAAGATAAAATGCAACAATGGTTGGAGAATTGTGCTAAGCTGTTGTATTTTGTGGCAAGTGAAGAATTGTTCCAAGATGCGGCTATGCTTTTGTTCTGGTTAGAAAACAAGGGTATCAACAGTCGTCCGGTTCGCAATAACACGAACTTGGTTTTGATTTGTTTAGATTGGGGGAACGATTGTAAATAAGGAAGAATCAATTAACACAGCGATTTTATCGTGGAAAACCCCTAGAAAAGGGAAAAAACCACTTCACTAAGAGTTAGAAATACTCTTAGCCGATATATTAATAAAACAGTTCATGTTATAAACGAAGAGGACTTATGAAAATGACTAAGCTAAAATAAGAAAGCATGACAGGGAAAACCAACAAAGTGAAGGCTGATTCGCGTGTCCAAAAGGTCCTCTTGAGCTTGTCTTTAAGCCCTCTATACAGAGGGGAAGCTGCGTGTGAATTACACTATGTAACCTCCTCTGACAAAGTCATTTTCCCTTAATAGAAAACGTGAGTGAGTCTGAAGTGCAGACTGCGTGATCTGGCAACGAAGTAACGGACAACGTATAATTTCGACCTTCGGTCCTAATTGTTGGTTATTGGGCTTGCACATTTCTTTAGCCTAGATGGGCCTTCGGGCCCTGCTATCTTCATTGGGATAAATCCTTATTAGATGTCGGATCTAGGGCCTTTAGGTTCGACTTTCATCACTTGGGCCATCCTAGAATGGTTTGGGCCTCCTCCAGTTCGCGATATCGGATTCCGAAGTTCTCATCATTAGCTCTTCGGACTATATCGCTATCGCCGTGGTGATATGAGTCTGACAATTTGATTAAGAGCGCATAGGGCAAAAGTGTCAGTTCAAACGCAAGGAGGACCGTACCTGAACCAGCTGTGACAGAGTTCCTAAAACCGATCATGCACTTAGTGAGTTTTAAGATTAGTTTAAAATTTGAAAACATTAACAACTATGAGTAAAAGCGTATTTTGAAATTTAAAATAGTCTGCGCCTTTTCGTATTCCACTAACATACAAGTCGTCAGACTGCGGGCGCCTGCAACACACACGTGTCAACTTGCGAATGTTTGATAATAAAGTATAAAAGCTGGGTTTTTGGTATTGTGCAACCATCGTTGCCATTTGCGAAAAATTTACCAACACTAGTTCTCAAGCGATTTTGTTCTCTCCAGTTGCGACACCACTTTTTCTACTGAAAATTTCAAGGTAATCGCTCATGGCTCCCCGTAGGTTTAGGTATCCTAATGTTTCCGAGATGGACATCGAAGAATTTCGGGTCAAATTCTCTATTCGAGCCCATTATTCCATCTGGGGGGAAGGAAGATGTACTCTACTTCTTTCCCGCTGAGATGAACGTTCCTCCTAGTGCTCTTCCCATTAGTTATGCCTCCATGAAGTGCAGATTAAGATTTCCCCTACATCCTTTTGTAGCCGCCGTACTTCCGGAAATCCACTGTCCAACTTACGCTCTGTTCCCGGGTAGCTTCGTGAATATATAGTAGCATTTATATTTTATTGCCATAAAGAGGGTATAGAGCCAACCCTAGAGCATTTTTTCATTCTATTTTTGGTTGGGTCCCGAAGGGGTAAAAGACTATTAGGATGTCGTATATTATATTATATAGCTGTTCGCACCACAGCGTGCGCTATAGTTGATAAGGAGGATTCTCATCGTGAGTGGGAATCCTGCGATGTTTGGATAGCTGTCCCGAAGGAGGACTTGCTTAAGGTGTCTCCACTCATAACTCATCCTGATATTGGTAGGTTGGACCGATCCCAGTTCAATCCTTCTAATCAGGATATCGCTGACACCTTAGCGATGCTTCCTCCTCCCGAAAAACGTCTTAAACGCATAAACATACTTCGAGAGAAGAAGCTTATAGAGATAGGGGTAGCGGGTAGGACCGGAGCCCCGACCCCAAAGGGAAAATCTCTAGCTCCGATTCGTCTGAAAGATCGGGTACGGAATTTAACTTAACTTAGTTCATATATCATGATTCTTATCATTTTTCTTTTGCAGATTCTACAGATACGATGTCTGGAAACCGCATGGCTGATATGGCTGCTACCCCCGCGGGGTAGCTCGGATGAGGTCATCTGAGTCTGCATCAGCCACCCCCGCGGGGTCTTCACGATCTGCGAGTGCTTCTAGTAGCTGGAGGCACGATCCTACTATGGCAGAGGTGATCTCGGCGAAAATCCAATCATTGCGCTTGTGAGCTATGTATAGGATCGAGAATAGTTTCCCAATAGATCTTAATATCGTGCGATTGTTGCTGCAGGGGTCGATTAGAGTGAAGGATGTTCTCCCAACCTCAAGCTTGGGAGAGAATGTGTCAAGCCCCCTACCTCAAAATAAGAACAAGCGGGCGGTCGAAGGGGAGCTCCCGAAGAAGTACAAACGGCTGAAGAAGGTAGAGGAAGAGCCAGCAGCCTCGATCCCGAGGAAAGGGATCACTATTGGTGAATCGATCCCCGCACAATCCAGTTCTGAGATTGCTAGAGAGGCGATCTAGGAGATGGTGACTTCTATAGCAAAGGCTCGGGGGCCGAAATGGAATCCAGTGTCATGGAAGGACGCCATGCTGGAAGAATATCAGTTGATGGCTAGAAAGAACCTCACCGATCTGGATGGCTCGATCCTAGACCTAGTGGCAGCCTATTTGGAGTCCACGGTCGTGGTGAGTTTTTACTTATATTCTATTGTGATATATAACTTTGGTTGACTCCGTGCTGCCTTTGCAGCCATGTAGGAGAGGCTTAAACCTTGCATTCGCCATCCAGTTGAGCAGAAACTTCACTTCGGCTTCTAAAGAAATCAAAGATCAACTTGCCTTAGCTCAGCGACAAGTTGAGATAAAGCAACAAGAGCTGGTATCGGTCCGTGAAGAGCGGGACCTTTTGAACGGAGAGTTGTTGGGATCGGGCACTCAGGTCTCACTCTTAACTTCTCATATAGCATAATTGGAGGCTAAGTACAAGGAGCTGCTACCTCCGGAACGGCCCATGTTTCAGAGTTGGAGCGTGAGGCACAAAGTTGTCTTGAAGAAGAGAGGGACGCCTTGAAGGAAACTTGGCCAGGAGCAAGGATGCAACAGAGGGAGCGGTCTGAGAAGCCCTTCTTGCCTTCGCTCTGTCCCCGTTGTTGTTTTCCTTGGCATCTAACGTCTACGAGTCCAAAGTCTCTCAGTACATGGATAATATGAAGGGCCAGATTGTCAAGCAGTTTGGCCTGGACCCCGAAAATGAACGTTGGGAGTCAATTGAGCCTCTGACCAAGGATGAAGACTTCAAAGAGATTCCAACTCTTGATGGGCCTCCACTAGAGAAAGATCCCAACTTTCCTCTATTTGATTTGATGAAGAAATCAGTCAATGAGTTGGTTGAGGAAAATGAGAGAAAACTGGAAGATCTAAAGGCGTGGATAGCGGAGAAGTCTAGGGACACAGATAGAGAGGAATGACAAGTAGATTAGATCTTACACCTTAGGTCCCCTCCATTCTATATTTTTGTTTTTGTTGTAAACATTGCATATTTCAATACATTTTATTTTCTTCTAAGTATAAGTTCGGGGCAAACTTTTGAGCTTAGACCCTTTGGTCACTTTAACTTAAGTTGGAATTCTGCTAGGATTAAAGTTAGGGAAACTTAAACATATGAATAGATCGCTCTTTATTCCGTCCCTGCTTATTATGATAACCTTAGTAGCGTAGCCCCGGTTCTTTATGAGTCCAATGGCAAGCTTCGGCGGAGCCCCAGTTCTTATATAAGTCTCACGTCAGGCTTCGGCCGAGCCCCGATTCTACATAAGTCCCAAGACAAGCTTGCGTTTGCACTTTGATCGATTAATTTCGTCCTCATTATCTTTTCTTATGACGGAATATGTGGACGTAAGAGTTACTTCTAACGGGTGAATACAGTCGAATGGGATGTTTAGTTCGCAGTAAGTTCTAGAAGTTTTGTGATCCATCTAAGTACTCGACAAGTGCAGGAGAATCTGACTCGTCAGAGCGGTCACCACTACTTGGGAGTCTTACGAGTGAATCACTATGGTCACCAGTCAAAACTCGTCCAAAAAATCCAACTCCAAGATCGATCACTCACCTAGCTAGAAATAATTTATATTACACTCATTGTATTCTTGTCATAATTTAAGTTATATATTTATGGTTTAGAATTGTCATTAATTAAAAAATATCACCGTAAATTCATAATATTCCAGGTTCGGGGATCTCATTTACATCTAATGTTTCCAACTTATAAGCTCCATCTTCCAATTTTCTTAAAATTAGATAAGACCCTTCCCAATTTCTATCCAGCTTTCAACGTTCCTCTGAACTCTTACATTTCTGAGAACGAGATTGTATTCTGAAAATTCTCTGGGTAAGAGACCCTTGTTATGGGCCTTTTCCATGGTTCGCTGATAATAACAAATACGCGCGTAGATGGCGTTTCTTTTTTCCTCAATCATCTCGAGGTCCAAAGATCTTCTTTCATCGTTCAGATGTTCGTCATATTGAGTTATTCTAGGTGATCTAATAGCAACCTCTAATGGATTATACCAAAGAGAAATGAGATGCCAGGGTCGTAGAGCGTGGTGTAGTTTTGTAAGCCCATAAAACCTCGTGATATGTTCGGGCCACTTTCCTCACAAATCATTCAACTTAGTCATCAATTCCTTCAGGATATCCTTGTTGGATACCTCCGTAAGTCCATTGGTTTGGGGGTGAGCCACTGACGAAAAATGTTGGGTAATACCCAATTTTATACAAAAGTCTCGAACCATTTTTCCGTAGAATTGAAGTTCGTTGTCTAATACTAAGGCCTGAGGTACTCCAAAACGACTCACAATATTTCTTCATAAGAAATTCTTTACAACTCGTTCAAAGATTATGGCCACATCCTCTGCTTCTATCCACTTGGTGTAATATTCTACTGACACAATGCAGAACATTCTTTGCCCTACCGATCTAGGGAACGGTCTCAAAATATCAATTCCTTATCTGTCAAATAGACAAGGAAGTGGGGTCACCGATAGGGGAGCCTCTGGTTGTTGTGGGACCGGAGCATGATATTGGCAAACAACGCAACGTTTAATGTATTTCTTGACATCCTCAAGTAGTGTTGGCCAAAAGTATTCGGCCTTGATGATCCGATGATATAAGGATCGAGCTCTGGAATGAATGTCATATATTCCTTCATGAACATAAATCATGACGGCATCGGCCTCAATAGGGGATAAACATCATAGGAGCGGTCTCTCCAAACTTTTCTTAAACAATCGCCTGTTGTCTAAGGCATATCTTTTGGCTCGGAATTCAATCTTTCTGGCTTCTGATGTGTTCTCAGGGAGATATCCATTAGTCAAGTATTTGATTAGAGGGTCCATCCATGTTGGTTCCTAGGAGATTCAGTGGCATCAATGTTTAAGATTTGAAGTTCATGGCATAAAGCCTCGATTTCTTCAATTGATTGTTCGGTCACTGGTATTTCGACCGAAGGTCGGTCCTAAATATGGACCAATACAGGGCCCGGTCCTATGTTTGGTATGCTTGCGGTCAATCTGGCTAATGCATCAGCAACCTTATTTTGCTATCGTGACACATGGTCAAGGGAAAACTCGTTGAACTTCTTAGATAAATCCAGAACCTTAGCATGACATAGATTCATCATGGGCTCATGTGTGTCAAATCTTCCAGTAAATTATTCAAGAACTATCTTGGAATTTGAGAACATTCGCACTTTAGCAACTCCCATCTTTCGGGCTAAGGTCATTTCCGATAATACGGCCTCATATTCCACTATGTTATTCATCCATGAGAATAAGAATTTCACTGAGGAATGGATAACATCGCCTTGTATTGTAGTGAGGGTAATACCAGCCCCCTTTCCTCCGTATGTTGATCCGTCAACATAAATAATCCATCGATCATCCACTTGGTTCAAGAATATTGCTGATTGGGTCATCTCAACCACGAAGTCAGCAAGAACCTAAGCTTTGATCGCCCTTCAGGGTACAAATTTCAGATTCATGGATTTGATTTTGATGACCCATTTAGATAATCTTTCATTCAGATCTACCTGATTTAGAACTGCTTTCAGTGGCTCATCAGTATAAACATAAACTTTCTGGCCTTCAAAATAATGCCTCAACTTAGTTATTGATTTCTTTAGTGCCAGCATGAATTTTTCCAAGTTAGTATATATGTTCTCTGCCGATACCAAAGAGTGACTCGCGTAGTAAACCGGTCTATGAACATCATCTCTAATGGTAACCAGAGATGTGCCCGCTACATCAGATACAACTAAATATATTCCCAAAGGTTCATCGCTGCTTGGACTCACCATCACAAGGGGAGTGCTTAAATAAGTTTTTAACTCTGAGAAAGCCCGATCGCATTCTTCGGTCCAGTCCAAATGACTTGCTTTCCTTAATACTCTGAAGAAGAGCAATGCCCGATCCGTAGATCTAGAAATAAACATGCTTAGCACAGTTAGGCGGCAAGTCAGCCTTTGGAATTCCCTTTCATTTCTCGGAGGTTGCATGTCAATGATGGCATGAACTTTCTAAAGATTAACTTCTATGTCTTTTTTAGAAACATAATATCCTAGGAACTTTCCGCTTCGGATCCCGAAGCAACACTTGTTTGAATTTAGTTTGAGCTTATATTTGTGGTATACTTCAAAAACAACGAGACAAATAAGAAATATGGTTTTCATCATTCATAGACTTGACAATCATATCATCAACATACACTTCCATAATAAGATTATCAAGTTGCACCAAGCCCCAGTATCCACCGAGATTCTGTAGACCCGACGATTAACAATGATTCCAGTGATGATAAGAGGATCATAACATGGATCAGTGACTCCTTCCCGATCAGCAGCGGTGAAGGTGATGGCGTCCTCATAAGAAGAGGACCGCTCAGCAACATCGTACTTAATCAGCGCCACAGATTCAGAACTCTCTTCAAAATTCCCACACGCTGATGTCTTTCAGTCCCTGACCGATTCATTGATTCTTATTCCACCGGAGATAATATAAATATCCCCAGCAACTTCTCGCTCCTTGGGCACTGCCTCATTTTGAGGAGGTTGAGAGTCCATTTAGGTTGCTGGAGGAGGAGGATTCTCCTGCCTTCCACCTTCATTCTATGGTGCCCTGCCGCCCCGACCCCGATACCATTGTCTCCGACCCTGGCCACGGTTATCTCGACCGTGCTTGCCTCTTTCATTCTCAGGTGGAGGTGACCTTCGGTCCTCCGTTCGATCATAATAATTTCGGGGTTGCCCAGATTATCTCTACCACATGGCATGTGACGATCATCACCTTGATGGCCTCTTCGTGGAGACTCAGCTCTTTTGCCCTTAGGATCATCCTTATGGGCTTCTCCTTTGTCATTGCCGCTACTGTCTCCTGCAGTAATGGGCAAGTCAATGTTGGGTGATCGTGATTATGATGCAATTCACAATACACCATCATATCCTCCCTCTTTGGGGGAGCACTCTTCTGAGTTACAGTCGCTACTTCTCGTGGCTGTCTCTTCAGGTATGAAGCCCTATGATCACCTACGAACTCAGAATTCCCGTTAGACTTCCTATAGTTCGGTCTCAATGCTTCATCCGCCTTAGAATATTTATTAATCTTTTGTAGAAGCTTTCCTATGGTGGATGGGGGACTTTTCATCAAACTGGCCGAAAGGCAATACCATCCTAGGACATGTTCCAGAATATCGATCTTGTCTCTGAGCTCCAATTTGATACCCCTGGTAGTTTTATTAAATTTCTCAATGAAGGACCGTAGACTCATCTTTATCGGGATATATTTTAACTGATATAATTCCTGCATGCTTCGGGGCGGTCCTACATTTGGTGCAAATTGTTCAGAGAAGGCCAGGATAAATCTGCCATACGGCTGTATGGATCGGGCAGACAAATTTTTGAACCACGTTCAAGCATCGCCTTGTAAGCCTGCCGCGAAGATGCGACACTTTAGTGAATCCAAGGCCCGAACCATTCTCATTCTCAATTCAAAATCCGTGATGTGATCGATAGGATCTCCGTCGCCTCTAAATGTTGGCAACCCTTTGGGGTTGCGATAGTCCTGATCTGGGACTGACGCCTAGATCTCCTCAGAAAAGGGAAGCATCAAATCTCCCATGGGAGCATAAACGCCGCCAGATTACTGGGACGATGTTTGGGCAGTATGCAGGTTGTGCCACCAGTCATTGTCTTTGCTTTGTTTGTTTGGGGCCTCCATGACCCTATAGAATAATCTAGGATTCCGCCTAAGGTCGGGCTAAAAATCCCTTTGCGTACGTAGAGTTTCCTACTCTCTGGTAAGCTCATTGATACGCTCCTGCATGCGCTCCTGGTCGGTTCCAGGAACGGGAGTTTGAGCTCTAACTGGAGGAGGTGGAGTAGATTGATATCTTCGCCTCCTCATGGTTACACCGCGCTTGATAATCTCTTCTTCATCAAAGCTGCGCGCTTTAGGGACACTCTCGTACCATCTGTTTGTGGGAACATGGCAAGTACCACATTCTCTTCGATGTAATCTCCAGTACCACCTTCAGGTCCTGCAAAGAGAAAGCATGGGCTGGAAGGTTGCTAGGAAGCACATCACTATCATTCGTGGAGTTTCCTATCGCCATGCCTTTCTTGTCCTATCCTAGGGAGAGATCTCGAATGGGAATTAGAAAATCGTCCTCACGGACGGTGCCAAATTGATGTGGTTAGAATACCAGAGGTATCAACAATCTTCCGGTTCACAATAAAACAAACTCGGTTTTGATTTTATTAGATTGGGGTAACTATTGTAAATAAGGAAGAAACACTTAACACAACGATTTTAATGTGGAAAACCCTAGAAAAGGGAAAAAGCCACCTGACCAAGAGTTTGAAATGCTCTTAGCCGATATATTAATAAAACAGTTCATGTTACAAACGAAGAGGGCTTATGAAATTGACTGAGGTAAAATAAGAAAGCTCGAGAGAGAAAACCAACAAAGTGAAGGTTGATTCACGTGTCCAAAAGGTCCTCTTGAGCTTGTCTTTAAGCCTTGTATTTATAGAGGAAAGACACGTGTGAATTACGCTCTGTAACCGCCTCTGACAAAGTCGTTTTCTCTTGACAGAAAATGTGAGTAAGCCCAAGTACAGATTGCGTGATTCAGCCCGAAGCGTGGGAAACGTGCGTGCGCCCGTGGCCTGCTGTAACCGTTAGGACCAATTTAGAGGATCGGTCCCCGAAGTAACGGACAACATATAACTTTGACATTCGGTCCTGATTGTTGGTTATTGAGCTTGCACATTTCATTATCCTAGATGGGCCTTCGGCCCTGCTATTTTCATTGGTCTAAATCGTTATTAGATGTCAGATCTGGAGCCTTTAGGTTCGACTTGCATCACTTGGGACAGCCTAGAATTGCTTGGATCTCCTCTAATTCGGGATTTCGGGTTCTGAAGTTCTCTCAACTTTTGTTTGGAGAAAGAAAGACAAATATTAGTGTTTTAATTATTGGGATGGGTAAGGGTATTTTGGTCCATACACATACAACAATGCATTATTAATTTTAGAATGAGATTCAACCTTAATTTTGCATTCATGTACATCTTTGAAAATGCATTTCATAAATTCTCGTTAAAATTCGAATGTAATGATATACATGTTCTGTCAAACCAACAAAATCACATTATAATATCCAAAATGCATTATAATAACCTAATCTACATAATCAATTTTACACAAATTATTTGTTAAAGACTTAAATTCCACCTAAAATCAATGTTTTCATATTATTGGTATACTACCTCAAATACCGGATAATATAGATATTTTTTTCGTTACCGTCCACTATTGGATTTTAGTGTTTAATTCTAGGTTTTTTCGAGTTCAATCTAAAAAATAATTAAATATTATTTTAATTTTTTTTAATATGAAAACATGGTTGAACTTGAAATTAACTCGTGAATTTAATTGGACGCGAAACATTAGGGGTTGTTTGCCAAGTAACACTTTTTAAAACCATCTCCCAAACTAACCCATATTTGGGGAAAAACCCTAGACATTAGACGTTGCTGAACCTCAACCCTAGCCAGCTGCCGCATTTGAAGTTTGAGCTTCAAAATACCTGGTGGCTGTGCCGAGAGCGTGCAGAGAAAATGCCGCTCGGAGAGAGATATGGAGGGGACAAAAGCCAGTCTCGCTATTGCGGCGTGGAGGTTGAGTTCGACGACGATGTGTCCACAATGCTTTCCTCTAACCTTTATGCTGGATTCGACTTCGTTCTCTTTCCTCTGGTTGGTTTTCTTTATGAATCAAGTTTGTATGATAATTTTTCACTTTTGTTTTCGTTGAACCAACNGTCTTTGCTTTGTTTGTTTGGGGCCTCCATGACCCTATAGAATAATCTAGGATTCCGCCTAAGGTCGGGCTAAAAATCCCTTTGCGTACGTAGAGTTTCCTACTCTCTGGTAAGCTCATTGATACGCTCCTGCATGCGCTCATGGTTGGTTCCAGGAACGGGAGTTTGAGCTCTAACTGGAGGAGGTGGAGTAGATTGATATCTTCGCCTCCTCATGGTTACACCGCGCTTGATAATCTCTTCTTCATCGAAGTTGTGCGTTTTAGGGACACTCTCGTACCATCTGCTTGTGGGAATATGGCAAGTACCACATTCTCTTCGATGTAATCTCCAGTACCACCTTCCGAATAACAGCCTCCAGGTCCTGCAAAGAGAAAGCATGGGCTGAAATCAATGTTTTCATATTATTGGTATACTACCTCAAATACCGGATAATATAGATATTTTTTTCGTTACCGTCCACTATTGGATTTTAGTGTTTAATTCTAGGTTTTTTCGAGTTCAATCTAAAAAATAATTAAATATTATTTTAATTTTTTTTAATATGAAAACATGGTTGAACTTGAAATTAACTCGTGAATTTAATTGGACGCGAAACATTAGGGGTTGTTTGCCAAGGAACACTTTTTAAAACCATCTCCCAAACTAACCCATATTTGGGGAAAAACCCTAGACATTAGACGTTGCTGAACCTCAACCCTAGCCAGCTGCCGCATTTGAAGTTTGAGCTTCAAAATACCTGGTGGCTGTGCCGAGAGCGTGCAGAGAAAATGCCGCTCGGAGAGAGATATGGAGGGGACAAAAGCCAGTCTCGCTATTGCGGCGTGGAGGTTGAGTTCGACGACGATGTGTCCACAATGCTTTCCTCTAACCTTTATGCTGGATTCGACTTCGTTCTCTTTCCTCTGGTTGGTTTTCTTTATGAATCAAGTTAGTATGATAATTTTTCACGTTTGTTTTCGTTGAACCAACCTGCACTCATGCTCATGAGTAGATGAATCCCAAGTATCGACCAAGTCTGTTGAATGATGAAGATAGAATATCACATGCTCTACCATTTGCTGGATCTGATTTGGTTCTCAGTCCTGCACAATGGAGCAGTCATGTTGTTGGTTTGTGCTTTTTCCGTGTTCTATTTTAGCTCCATTATTCTGTTTTTTCATTTTAAAGATAGTATATCTTTCGAAACATGATGTTTCATTTCTTCATTAGGACACTTTTTGAACTTATGGTTTTACCTTTTAGCAGGACTTATTCGTCTGATTTTCTTTAGTTGGGGTCTTTTATTCATAACGTGGGATAAGTATCTGGAATGTTCAATGATAACGTGTCTAGTCCCTTGATTATTGTTACAAGAATGTAATTTCATTTTAACATCACTTGTTATATAGGTAGAATTAGCTCCTGGATTGACTTAGATTCTGAAGATGAAACCCTGAGAGCTGATTCTGCAGTTGCTTTAAAGCAAGAAATTTCTTGGGCTTCTCATTTATGTTTGCAGGTGAATTATCTTGTTTTATCGGTGTTATCTTGCAGATTCTAGTTGTCCTAATTTTTATGCCCTTTTATATCTGTCCTCATTCTACATGCTTTACCATATATGAATTTTTCAAATCAGGCATGCCTTTTACCTACACCTAAACAAATTTCATGTGCAAATTATGCTAAATGTGTGAACCAAATATTACAGAGCTTAGCTGGGATGCAGGTAAGTTTACAGCAGTTACATCACTTTTGTCACTAGTTTCGATAGCCTTTTCTTTACCCTTTTGTATTTCCACATTTAAGCTGTGGCTTAGAATTCCCTTGCTCATGTCCAAGGAGTGCTTCGTGGACAAGGACCTCGATAGTGAGGTGAGTCGCACTTTTTTAGTGACATTTTACATCACCAAAATGTACTCCAGTGTGGTGGTTGCTTTATGAACTGAAGTTCCATTGTTTTCCTAATTTGGCTAGTTTTTCTTTCTAGTAACAAGTTGTATGTGGCTCTTGGTTTTTTGGTCAGTGGATTTTCTTCCTTTTAATCTTTTTTCTCTTCCATTTTATTTTCCTGTATGGATGTTCATGTACACACCATTCCATGGGAATATATGCTACGGATATGTCCTACCAGCTTTAATTTTAATTAGCATAACCTTAAGTTTTGTTCTACATGCGTTGTCTTATGATTTGTTTCTCATGATCAAGGGCAGGTTGATTCATGGGATTTGTGGAACTCATTCCGAAATCTTTGCGAGCATCATAGTCAGCTCTCAGTTGCAATTGATATTATGTGAGCTTAGTTCTCATTTTTTACATATGTTCAATTTCTTAATGACATTGGTCACTTTTTCTCTAGGTCATCGTTACCTCCACCTGCTTCATTTGGACGTTGGTTTGGGGAGCCTGTTAGGGCAGCCATTATGAGTACAACTGTGAGGATGCATGAGTTGATTTATGTATAAAGCTGATATGTTTATTCAATGCTTCGTAATTTCACTGCTACATTTTCTGAAGGACGTAATGTAGACCTCCCTTTTTATATAGAATGTAGTATGTTTTGTTTATTAGTTTAAAATTTTCTTGGTTCTATGTAACAAAGCCCCTGACTTCCTTAGCTTTTTAATATTTGATTTTATACTGTTGCTAAATTTTACAGTCTTTTCTGACTAATGCCCGAGGCTACCCTTGCTTATCAAAGCGCCATCAAAGCTTGGCAACTGCATTTTTTCATCACTGTATTCAGGTAAGTGTGTTGTTGCATATCCTTCTTTTTCTTCCTCCTTCTATGGTGGATTTATTTTTCATCATGCAGGTTTCAATGTTTACTTTTTTAGATATCAGGCATCGGCTAGATGTATTTACTTCATTTCTAATGATTTTAATATTTTATAGATAATTGTTTCTGGAAAATCAGTTCAAAATTTGCCAACTTCGGTTCCTGGATCAGATATTGAACATCATGAGGGTAGCGCAGGTAAGCTAATGTCTACATTTATTTAGTTCCGAATCATTGGCTGTGTTTGATCTTCCAAATTTCACTCACTTTTCACGTGTGTTGTTTTCTTTGATACAGCTAATACCCTACATTTTTGTGTAATATTATGGTTTTAATGTATATGCTCTTTTTTATTCAGGAACAATACATCCCTTAAAGTCATACTTGGATTATATTGCTTACCTCTATCAAAAGATGGACCCCCTTCCTGAGCAGGAAAGGTTTGAGGTGAAGGCCCATCTAAAAGCCGTCTTGGCATTACCTTGTGTTTTTATTCTTGTAACCTTGTGGCTTCATTTTGTTGGATTCCTATTTTTTCTTCTACCAGTTAGGCTATAGAGATTATCTGCAGTCACCCTTGCAAGTGAGCTCTCACACTGAATTTTTCATCTATGAATTCCATTTATACTTGATTTTCAGCTCCTTGTGCTGTTTTTTTGTCCACACTTTTATCACCACGCAGCCTCTCATGGATAATTTGGAGGCGCAAACATATGAAACATTTGAGAAGGATACTATTAAGTACATCCAGGTGTGCTTTGCTTCCAGATACTGGCATATTGTATTTGAATTTTGAACTTGATTATTGTGAAACATTGGAGCATCCTCTTGTCCAGGCACACTTGTTTCAAGTTATATTTTTTTTATTTTGTCATAGATTATTTGTGTCATGGATATAAACATGGGTTTTTTCTGTGGCATCTGTTTCTGCCAAATCTATATTCTATGTTTATGTGATATTTCTTTTGATTCATGAATTCACTGATTAACAGTACCAAAGGGCAGTTGCTAAAGCATTGGTTGAGAGAATCCCAGATGAATATGTGTCTACAGTTACCACCGTATGTGCATCCAATTGTGTGCTCGTGTCTTGCAAACTTACAACACTTCAAATTTTTTGATGGCCACCATTGTTTATGTTTTTTCCTCATAGGTTTTGATGGTTGTGGGAGCAGGACGTGGGCCTCTTGTCAGAGCATCACTGCAGGTTTTTTTTGTGACCATTTGAGGTTGCTGTGATATTACATCTTGATTTTTTTCCATGTACTTCACAGGCTGCAGAAGAAACTGGCCGGAAATTAAGAATATATGCAGTAGAGAAAAACCCAAATGCTGTGGTGACACTCCATGTATGCCTTGGTTTAGTTGTCCTTATAGAACCTTTGGAATTTTTGTTACAGTTTTTCATCACCTTTTTATGTTTCGACCTGATACTGTAGAGCTTGATTTTGGTTTTTGTTTTTATTTTTTATATCTTCCAGAACAAAAGTACGTTCTTTTCTGGTGTCAATTGCAATGAAATTTCACATTTGCTAAAATATTTCATTTTTGTAGAGTCTAGTAAAGATGGAGGGCTGGGAAAATAATGTGACCACTATCTCCAGTGATATGCGTAATTGGGAAGCTCCAGAGAAAGCTGACATACTGGTATCTGTATTAATAAGTTTATTATGAACAGAAAATCTTATAAATTTTTGTCCGGCCTTTTTTAAATCACATTCTGTAATTTGATATAGGTCAGCGAGCTTCTTGGATCGTTTGGTGACAATGAGTTGTCACCTGAGTGTCTAGATGGAGCAGAACGATTCCTAAAGCAGGACGGAATTTCCATTCCATCATCGTACGGACACAACCTCTGTATTTTTCGTTTTTTTGTTTTCAACTGTCGCTCTTGCTTCCCTGGTAGACCACATGCATTTTTTTTTTGTTATTCCTGGCTCACCTTGAATTTGTTCAATTCCTGCTAGATCCTATTCATAGGCATGTATTTGTTCATCTCGAAATTCATATTGATTTGGGGTTTGCAGTTATACCAGCTTTATTCAACCTGTGACTGCCAGCAAGCTTTACAATGATGTAAAACCACCGGCATTATGATTTAATCATTTTCATCATTCCTAGGTATTCTTGATTGGTTGATTTATTTTAATTTTTTTCATCTTGAATTATGCAGATTAAGGCGCATAAAGATCTTGCGCATTTTGAAACTCCATATGTTGTTAAGCTACATCGAGTGTCCAGATTGTCACATACTCAGCCAGTCAGTTGCACTTTCCCATTGTGTTTTGAATCTGTTTAAATTGTATTCCCCATTTTGTGACAGGTGTTCACTTTTACCCATCCTAAGCGCTCTGCCGAAGCAAGCAATGAGCGTCATACTAAACTTTGCTTTGATATTCCTTGTGAAACTGGTTCAGCATTGATCCATGGTATGTTGTTTATTACTGTTTTGTATTCATAAGCAATGCTGGATTGTAGCACAAACCACCCAAAGTACAACCATTGGAATTTTTCCTACCTTTTATGTGGATGAAACGAGATTAAGGATGTCCGGTTTTAAATCCAGGATTTGCGGGTTACTTTGATGCAACACTTTACAAAGATGTGCACCTTGGTATTGAACCATCAACTTCGACTCCAAACATGTTTAGCTGGTACTCAAATAAACTGCCTACTTTTTAAATCTGGATTGATTTGCAAGTTGTTCTTTTACCTTGTTTTAAAACAGGTTCCCAATATTTTTCCCTCTGAGGACACCAATTTACATTAGAGCGGGTAGTCCCCTGGAAGTTCATTTTTGGCGTTGTTGTGGGTCTACCAAGGTATGCATTCATCCTACTCCATCTTTTGTTGACGACAGTATAAATAATTGATATTTGGTTACAGGTCTGGTACGAGTGGTGTGTGGTGTCTCCTTCCCCTTCGCCAATGCACAACACAAATGGTCGGTCATATTGGGTAGGATTGTAAGTCGTTGCTGCATATGTTGAGTCATATCAGACTTAGTCCGCCCCAAGGTAGCTAGAAGGCGAGCTTCATAGAGAATGAGGATACTTTGGTGCAAATTTTGTACACAAAATTTGGAAGAGCTTTTTTTCTACGGGATTTGTCAAACCAGACCGGTTTTCTTGTTTGATCAATCAACCATATTAAAATGAATATTTTATTATTTTTTAGGGTCAAATTGGACATAATGTACAATCTTGAAAGGTTTTTAGAGAAATCCAATTATGCGGTTTTTACCCACTTGGTTTTTCAAGTTAAAATCTGTCTTATTTTTTAGTGTATTAGTCTCGGGTTTATCTATGATATATATTAGGCTATTTTCAATCTATTCATTTGACCCTAAAAAAGTAAAATTAAACAAAATAAATTTTACTGTGGTATCATTTGGTATAAGATCATTTCATCCATGGTGATATCTATTAATATCAAACTTTTCTTTTGACACGTCATCATTCCTCAGTGTTATATATCATTTTATCTATCATCAATATAATTTTGTTCATTTTCTTTCATCTCGATCATTCTAAATAAAATTAATTATATGTATTTCAATCATATTTCTCTAATTACATACAACAATTAAATATTTAACTTATATCATAAATGTATATATTCAATGTTCTATTAAAATTTTATGTAATATTTTATTTCATATTAATTCAAATGTCGTTATTTAATCATATTTTTGGATGTTCTATAATAATACTTATTTATCATGTTTTATAATAATTTTTTTATTAATATTGACATATTAGACTTATATCATAAATATATATATTCAATGTTATATTAAAATTTTATGTAATATTTTATTTTGTATTAATACAAATGTCGCTATTTAATCATATTTTTGGATGTTCTATAATAATATTTATTTATCATTTTTTATAATACTTTTTTTATTAATATTGATATATTAGATTTATAAAATATATTATATTGAATAATTAAAATTAAAAATTAACTTTAAAAATAATAAAATAATGGTATGAAAGAGAACTTCTCTCTCCTTTGACCGTGGCCTTGGCCACGCCAACATAACAGTTTGGCCGCTACATTGGCAGCCAACTATGGACTCGAGGCCGTATTTCCATACGGTCTCGAGCACCGATGCAGTAGATCTAATGGACGGTATATTGATCATATTGATTTAGATTATAATGGAATTACGGATTAAACTAAAAGAATTGCTAAAAACAAATAAGTGTTACTGATATGACATAATATTATATAATCTATAATTCACAGTTTGATGTTACCCCTAAAATTATATAATAGTAAACCACAACATATATGAAATAAACGAAAGGAACACAAAATTGAACCTATATAAAAAAACGATAAATTTGGCATACTCATATAATATAGAATTAATTGAGAATGATAAATCGGTGAACACCACAAGATAAATCTTGATAAATTCTGAAAAATTCTTCAAAAAACCTAAAGATGAACTTCTCACACAAAATTAATCAAAAGTCATCAATTTCGAGTTTTAGAGATTTTTTATAGAATAACATAATAAAAGAAGATAATTTGACCTAGAATGCTTTATTCTCGGCCCAACTTTTGACATTACACAAATTGGATCTAAATTGAATGAGACAAAACATCTTGATGGACTCCTTCAATCCATTATCATTTAACCGTCTAATTCATTCGCTTAAAGTATAACCAATTAAATCTCTGATTGTGTGATGCGAGCAAACATGTGGTTTTTGTATTTATAGTTTTAATTGAACATGTTCAAATATTTGAAGAAAAAAAACAAATATGGTTAATTCAATGTTTTCATATTGATTCAGAATTTCATACATGTATGAGCATTGAATGGTACAACCGGTATATCGCCCGGTACCAAATAAATATTTTATTTTATATTTCTTAAAAATAATATTTATTTAGTTTTTTAGGGTCGTACCCGAAAAACGGGAAACTGAACTTAATACCCGATACCGGACGGTACGAAAAAAATACAGGTTAAATCCGGTATTTGACGTACCGGACGATATACCGGCGGTATACGATCCGGTATGAAAACATTTGGTTAATTAAAGTCTAGACTGCAGAGTGCCCAGTAACCTAACCTTCATTCGATGTTCACCAAAAATTGTAAACGCATCACTTGACAGCGGATCATCCCCTTGTCATAATTCCTATGCTCGTTTGGAATCTCATGTACCTATAGGCAAACCTGGATTTTAGAGCGTGGATATTACGGTGTCAAATGTACGGATGGTATCAATCATGTATTTTGTGTTGGGTTGGATAAATACAAAACTTTTAAAAAATTAGTTAAAACCAAATTCAAATAAAAGGATTAAATGAAATCTTGATCATTTCACCTAAAAATTGTTTTCAAGAGAAAAATATTTTGATGATAATTATTATAATGATTTAATATTAAATATATTTATAATTTTGAATTAAAATTGATAATATATAAAGTTTGAAAAACTTAATTTGATTTTTTAAATAGAATTACTAAAATTGACTCTTAATAACTTAGAGGGATTAATAATTTTTGTTAATTATGGTAAATTGTATACTTAAATATTCAGATATCTTTTATAGTTTAATTAATTATCTCAAACCTCTATATTATTTAGACATTGAAGTTAATTATTTTTATGTTCTAGAGAATCGGAGTTGTATTCTTTATTCTTATAGTATATTTGGTTCTTTTACTAATTACATGGTTTTTACAAACATTTGATTTTTCACGTTAAAACTTTGATGGGTCTTTTCTTTAGCGTTATTAGTCTCGGGATTCTATAACCTTTCAAGAGTGTACGCATATTCTAACATTATGTTGTATATTAGGATATTTTTAATCGATTCATGCACACAATACTTTGAATATCTCCAAATGTTTTTTTCTCTACATCATTTGTTAAATCTATATTGATAAGTATTAGATTGAACATAGTAGTTCCACTGCATTTTATACCTGTACTAATGGTCTTGTATGAAGTTGATTGATGTAGTATGTGCCTATTGGAGAGTTTTTTTTATGTCCATGGCTTTGTCAGAATATTTAAAATTTTTAAAAGCACTATTTTAAAAGTTTTAATAAATTGTCATTGACAAATTGTAAATCTATAAACTACTAATGATGGACATTGATGTGATGTTTAAATGATGTAATTCAAATTTTATTAATATTATTATATATTTAAGAAGAATAATTATAGTATTTTATTATTTTAATTGTATTCAAGATATATTAGATTCAAGATATATTAAATAAAAAAATATAATTATAAGTATTTCAACTTATATTAATATAATTAATTATATAGTATATTATTTTCCAATATACTCTAGAAATTTAAATTTAAATATTTTAATTATTATATAATCATAGTTTAGACGTTATTGAAAAGCTAGTTAGGCTTTTATTTTTATTTTGAATTTTTTTCTATTATTTTATAAAATACTAACTATTTTTAATTTATTTTTATTTAAAATTTCGATTTTAATTATTTTATTATGAAATAACTTTTACTTCAATGTTTTTTAAGAAAAAATTAAAAATAATTCATTTCGGAAAACATATCAAATTTTTAAACATTTTAGTTCTTTTTCTATTATTTTACAAGACAATCAACTTTTTAACTGAAAATACATTTATGTTAGTCAATAAGAAGTAGGCCTACCCCGTTGAATAGGATAGTTTCCTTCGTCGGTCCTAGATTAGGAAACACAAGTTTCCAATGTCAACTTGATAGGACGAGGACAAAAGTTCTAAGAATTGTGAACTCCCACCACCCTGTCACTAAGTTCTTGGTTTCGTCATTGTCACTGATGACAGCCAGCATAGTTAAAAACGATGCATTTGACCTAATGGGTGTACGCGGAGGTTGGAATAGAAGAATTTTTTCACACTGCTTTTTGGAGGAAAGAAAATTGCAGTAAGCAGGGAGAAAATGGAATGAGAAAATGAACTAAAATGAAACTACCATTTGAATAAAAAATAATTTCATAGCCTCCTAATATTGACAACACGTGTTGAATTACACCACACGGTTTTATCGGTTGTCAGTCTTCAACTCTAATCGAAACCTCCGGAGGAAAGATTCCTAGATATCTAAGAACTTGAAGAAATACATAATGATTTTTTATGGATTTCCCGATATCACATAAACAGAAAGTTAATAAAATGAATGATAAGAATTTATTATTTTACTCGGTTTACTTTTATTTATAGGGAATAGTATGTGCCATTTGAATTGAACCATTTGTAATCATCCAAATATCTCCACATGATGCAATTACAATCCAAAGTATGGAGAGGTAAAATGATAAGAATCATCACTCGAATCCATATTATGAGAATCATTGGTCAAATTACATTGATACCTTTCCTATCTAAGCATCATGATGGTCATACCAATTGACCTTAAGGTGGTAACCGTTGGATTTAATCCAAAACTATATTTTAATTTTTCCATTACATTTTCCCGTATCTTTTTATGCTATTAGTTTCAAGCATATTATATTTTATTTTATTTTCAACGTCTTATCCCTTGCTTTAGGATTCTCTAAGTTCTAATTTGATTAGCCCCATAAATTTGAGAATGCTTTACGACGTCACATTTAGTTTCGTTTACAACGAAGGCACCGCGGTATTGGATGTGGAGTAGCCACTATTGATTGACTCGAGACATATCTCGGGCAAGGTACGACATGATATACATCCTGACGATGCCAGAGGCATCGTCAAGGTCATGGGCACAACACCACGCTCAGTGCGGGCGCACAATTCTTACGGGCACGGGCACGGGGTTATGTGAACTATTGGTCTCTTACTGAGATATCAACTCATGGTTTGCTTATTTCATTGTAGGTTTAAGCGAGCCCGACGTCGATGGTGGTGTCTTGGTGTTAATCTATGCATGGAAGAATGAGACGGTGTCATGGTGTCAATCTATCTAGTTTTTTAAGTCGTTTCTTTAGCTCGTTTGAACTGTTTCCAATCGGTTGATTGGGATCGATGACTCGTTTTTTCCCTTTGGTTATTAATATGCATCGGTACTATTCATTTTGAAAAAATGGTTCCATGAGGCTTCGGGCGTGAATGCACCTGGCCGGCTGTTGGATTCGGACATAGATTTTGTGGGTTTGGGTCGTGACACAAGCTTGGTGATTTTGTCGAATAATGTGTTTAGTCTTGTTTATGATGAGTCACTTTAATAGTATATATATATTTTTATTTGGGATATATTAATGCTCTAGTTGTTTGCGACACATGCGTTATACGAGGTTGGACTCATAATTTGCGAGATTAGGATGTCACAAATGTGGAGGGAAACGACTCATAAAACGATCAGAATCGCACAATCATCCCACACGAATTGGCATGCAAATCCACACGAATTGGACCTTAGGAGCAATTCCATGCGACCAGGCAATGCAAATCTACGCGAATTCCGGAACAAAACGAAGTAATGAAGTACAAAACACATCCACGCGAGTTGGATTACAAATCCACGTGAATTGAGACCCAATCAATTAATAAACACAATACTATCATTGATATAAAAAATCCAGAGGGAAACGACTCATAAAACGACTGAAATTGCATAGTCGCCGCTATTTGACAAATCCACGCCAATTGGCACACAAATCCACACGAATTGGAACTTAGGAGGAATTCCACGGGACCCGGTAATGGAAATACACGAATGGGAGCTAAAGAACAAATCCATGCGAATTTTAGCCTTGGAAGATATGCCAAGAGTTTAAACCCTTCAAATGACTTGGGACCTCATATTTATATGAAAAGGGGCATATCTTCAGTTCCTAGGCCGGTTCCTAGGATCATTGTTGCACAAAAATCCCAAATTCACATAATAACTCATAATGCGTACCGATATCGCTGTTCACTTATCGTATGTAAAATAAAGCTAGTCAATATCACCCGAGCTTGTCGATCTGGAAGTGTGATGGCATAATACTCGTAATACTATAGTAAGAACTATTTATATATCAATGTTTAAATCCGCAACATAAACGTAGAAATAGCAAAACAATTTTAAGCTTCAACAAACATAGCAACAAGAAGGTAAACCATATCCCATCCCATCTCAAGACTTCTCTAAATTAGGAAATGAATGAAAACATGTCACCTACAAAATCATTGAATTAGGCACAATCTAATAAAACAAAATTCTCCACTCACTCAAAAAGCAATTTAAATACTTCAATTCACATTCATAAATCGATTACACCTTTTACCATTCTATTAGTTTCGTTTTTACCTTAATTGCAACTAGACCCCCCTTCACTTTGATCTGTTTATACCCTTATTGTGAGGTCCCCTCGGGGGTGCGAGAGAGAGGGCACCTTAGGCGAATCCCTACATCGGCTATAGACGGGGAACTATCGTATGTTAAGTATAATGATTCGTCTCCCATTGCACGAGGCCTTTTCCCTAGCAAAGTGGCAAGCGGAACGTTAGAACTGGAAAGTTAAGCTTGCTCACCCTGGAGCAATTCAGGGATGGGTGACCCACTGGGAAGTGTGAGAGCTAGGGAAAAAGTAAAGCCGTGAGGACTAGGTGGGTGTCATTAGGGTCAGTCTAGTCCAAAGTGGATAATATCGTGCAAGCGGAAAGGCGGGTCGTTACACTTATGATCCGACACCTTGTCCTAACGGTCGTACTCTTTTTCATTCGATGATTTAGGTCGTTACATCCTCCCCTTATTTGGAGTTTTGACTCGAAACTGGCACGTACCATTCCTGCATCATGTGAGGTGCACTTCTAGTTTTCTCCCGTTGTACATTCCAAGTGACCTCTCCGTCTCCCTAGATCGACCATTCTACCTTCACCATGGGGACCATCGTGTTTCATAGTTTTCTTTCTGCCATTTCAAAAATCTGCAAGGGTACCTCCTTGTATATTAGCACCGGTGTTAGCCGTAATGGTTGGGAAGGCTGGAAATCCACAGTGAATTTACCTGTTAAAAATCCATGGTGAATTTACATATTGAAAATCCACTGTTAAATACCAAGGGTAGCGAAATCTATGGTGAATATGTGTCCTGAAAAAACGTGTTGAATTTATTCTTTGAATTTAAGCAATGAATTCTGATGTTATCATGAGCCTGACCTGATATTTATAGTAGTGGGCATATGGATCGAGATTTAGAGAAAATATTGACAGGAGTCCGAATTTAGTATCTTATCGACCTCGAAGATCTCCACTCACCAGTCACATAGTAAGTCCTACTAGAGCAACACATAGTTCTAGTTCCCTTGATCTTCATTAACTAGAGTACATTTCTCTTGAGTAAGTCCATGATATAATGATACTTTAACTCAATATACTTCGTTCTCGAATGGAATACAAGATTCTTTGCCAAACTTAAGACACTTTGACTATCACTTTACAATGTTCATCGATCGATCCCCTTAATGATCTTCATCAAGAAGTTTTGGAGCTACACCATCTCCATTCATGCTTTCGAAATTCCAACATATTCTACATCGGTCGACGAGAGTGAGACACAACTCTCCAACTTCAACTTCCACCTAACAATTGTACCATCAATTGTAAATTCATACCCATATATATTTTTTTTGATAATCCTGGTGTCCTCTCAGATCCGCATCTACGTATCCTAACAACTCGATCGGTCCCCTCCAAAACACGGCTCTCTTATTGGTTATTTTTTCAAACATCACAACAACCATATCAATGTTTCTAAATACTCTTTTCCAAGGTTCGACATGAACCTGCTCATGACTCACACTCCATGGGCTATGTTTGACCTTATATATACCATAACATACATCAAACTTCCGATAGCCGAAATGTAAGACAATCCTTCATCTCTTCAATATCATGATTGATCATTGACTCTTGTTTCTTTTCATGTAAGGACTATCATACATTCTCAGTAATGATCTACACGTTTGGCTGATGCGAGCAAACATGATGCCGGGGGTGTTCCCACATCGGCCATAGTCTAAGTTCATGTTTCTTTATTCGTATATTTATTTGGAACACCCTACCCGACGGCATCGTGCCTACCGTGATCTTGTCTTAAAATTTTTTATCAAATGTTCGATGAGTCTGATTTTTTTTTGTTTTTTTTGTTTAAGACATGAAAAGTTACAAGTTGGTCCCACAATGTGTGGGTTTAAGTCTGCAAGAGAGAAGCTGTCATACCCCCTAAACTAGTATGATATGTCATACCTAAACTAGTATAAGATCTAATGTATCATTCTTAAAAATAAAAATAACTTACTTTAAACTTGTTGTTTTAACTTGATTTATTTTATCTAATTTGAGTAGCATAAAAGTCTACTAATCATCTCTTACATATATACAAAACAAACATATACATAATATGTACTATTTTATTAGATTAGAACACACTAATTATTTACAAGTGTAACAAAAAACATAGACAACGTAAAACCAGACTGGACCTACTTCCTTCGCGACAGCTGATCAGCCTAGACTTCACTCGTTCTTTTCGAGTCCTGTATAGATTTTTAGTGGTCATGAGCTTGAACAAGCTTAAGAATATGTAATGAAACAATCAAATGCATACAATATATCAAGAATGGAATAGAAATAAACACATAAGAACTGCACTCTTATTTATGTTGTTGCCGGCATTTCCAGACCGGTGACTCATCCGAACTCTTGGCTTAGGCATCACAAAGGGTCAGAATAGCTAAATCTAAAATAGCAAACTCTCAATTCTGATCCGAAGGTGCCACCCTTTGTCACAAAACCAAAAGAAGCCATCATATGTAATCGAGATCTCACTCTTCTATCGTTGGCTATATCCATATTCATGGTGCCGCAAGCTAGCTTGTTTTATGGCTAATTCCATGGTACAACCATGTTGCCAGGAGTGCCCGTCCACCCTCCTCGAATTTTCAGATACACAATACAATTTACTCATATGAATTCACGAAAAACAGTTTCTGATTTTTCTGTGCAGTTCGACAGTCCCTTACACCAGATCTCTTTTGAGGGGCCAAATGAACTTAAAAATTCATGAAAAAATACTCATTAGGAAGCAAACACATATGGCTACAACATACAAAAAGAATAATTTCATTTGGACCACCCAAAACGCTCCAGTTTATTCCTGGAACACAAGACTTATGCACTACCCCGAGTGTAGAAACAATTTTGACAGGTTGTGGAAAACAACTATATATCGAACTCTTCTGAACACGTATAATACTCAAACATATTTTTAGTGAACAGTAGTCAAAAAACGGAGAAAAACCATATAAAGCTTCACTCCAAAATCATATCTAAACAACAACAGAAAATTCATGTTAAACACATAAGAGCACTTAAGCACATAAAATGTTAAATCTGTTTTCTACTTGCACAAACTCAATCATGTCACTTCCCTATGTGTTTAACCCTCAATTTCCGTGTCCAATATGTTCATATATCTCTTAAGTATGCATTTCTGTCGAAAACCAACACTCTTAAAGTATTTCCTAACCATAAACATAAAAAAACAGCAACACTCCTCATATCCTTACATTGTTCCTAATCTCTTTGTTGTATTGTTGTTGTTATTTGCTTCACGTTTGGAGCTGGATAATTTCGATCTTTGCTGTTTCTAACATAAGTTTATCTATTTGTAGGAGATAGGCAACGTGGAGGCCTTAAAATATAGCACCAGTAACAACAAAACACCTCAAAACACTTGTCTCATGTTGAACTTAGACTATGAATCATAATTCATTCTTTCTTCCACTTCTATGTCTCTAAAATTATAATACTTTGTTGATTTAAGTCTCAAAATGAGTATTATATCTCAATACATTCAAATCAAAACTTACTTACTTCCACCAACTTACAACGCATTACCAAATGCACATAAATTCATATTGTTGTTGTAAGTTGTTCTTGCTCATTTTTCATAGGTATCACAGAAGGTCTACTTGGGGTGTTTCAATATCAATAAAGTTCAACAATACAAAATATGGTCTCTTTGATCAAAATAAATGATCTAATGCTAATCAGGATCGAAGATTGAGTTTGATGTTGAAAACTGGGATGAAAATGTTGAAACACTATTCATTGCAATAATTCACAACGGATTTGATTCTACGCTGCAAATATGGAATTTTTATTGCAACAATATTCCCCTCGATTTGTGCTCTGCAACACTATCCACAAACTAAATTCTCCGCATATTTGGGTCCATGGGTAAATTCAATACGTATTTTTAGACTGCACTCAATTCGCCTTGATTTTTACAAGGAAACTTTATTCACACAAAAATTCACTTGGATTTGACCTTCAAGTGTAAATTCACACGGATTTTTGAGTTACAATACGATTCCATGTGATTTTGTATACTTTGTCACCAATCATCATCATAATTCACCGCTGATCTGGCCTGGGTGCAAATCCACCACATATTTTGTGTTGTAATACGATTTCTCTCTAATTTTAGACTTCAAGACTATTCATCAAGAAATTCACCGCAGATTTGGCCCGATAGAATTCAACTTGTTTTTTAAGATGTAATACGATTTCTTGATATTTCTAAACTTTGTTACTATTCACTTATAAATTCACCGTGGATTTAGCCTGGGATACACGTTCACCGTGGATATTTGGACTTGTTGTGATTTCTCGAACTCCAACTCTGATTTTGTGCACCAATTTAGATTCCGAACAACTATTTTGTGCCTAGGGGCCTATATTTATTGAAAAATCATGCTCAACAGTTCAACTTTGGGTCAAAAGTCCAATCTTATCCAATTCGGCCCAATTTGACCTGTTTATTCCAAAAATGCTCAATTTTTGCTGGGTGTCTATCGTGACCCCGAGATTGTTATATGATACGATGATGATCAAAGTGACTTTCAATACCCTTGAGAAATTTTAATTTCCTTGTCACTTATGACAATATATTTTTCAGAGTTATTTGAGCGTAATGGAATTGTACGTGTGACATTATTGATCAAAGGAATGCGATTTAATAGATTCATATATTTGCGCACATTTAATATATGATTTTCTATGATACTTTTGCTTGAAGGCAAGTAAGATTTAAGTGTGGGGGAAGTGAGCGCACAAATCCGACAGCATGCTTGTATACATGAGTCACAGGGCAAGGCTGTTAAAACTTAATCAAACCTTTAAGGTCAAAGACCTTAGAATTACATTATCTCCGAAACCCTTTATTTACTTAAGACATCTCTTAGAGTTTCAAGATGAATTTTCATCTCATAATCTTTTCTATAGCTCACTCTTTGGAGAACTTAAGAAAACAAAAATTTGTTTATTTTCACACAAATGTCCTCTATTTATAGGGACTAGAAATAAATCAAGAGTCACACAATTCATGACTCATTATTCCATTTAGTAATTGGAAAGCCAAAGGTCATGGAACTTAATACAATTTATGTAAGAACATATATATGTATCAATAGTTAATGTGTGCACTAGAAGTCTATACATTCATAATATTGAGACATGAATAGATCTTGGACATATGAAAGGTGGAAGAATAGACTACATCATGATCTTTATAACATAAGTTTCATGGTGAATCAACATTAAATAAACCTTAATATATATTATTATATGGATCGCATAATGACACTAACTAACATTCTCCTACTTGATCCATATAATTATGATTTAACAACATTAGTGCGCAGTCGTAATGTTAAACCATAATACAAAGTCGGCTTATTTATCATACTTAATATAAATCAATATAGATCATATTGGTTATATATCATTTATCGATATACTTCCTTCTATGTACTATATATTAATCACATATTATTACGTAATTTAATAAATTATACATAACAACATGTATATCAAGACATAATTAAAAATTTATTAAATCTTTATAAGAAAAGATATTTTATAGATCTCAATTTAGTTTTCATACAATAATAATAACTTTATTTCATCATTAATAAACTTTTATCGACAACACCCATGTTGTCGACATGCTCCTTAAACTTTTTAGGAGCCAATCATTTTGTAAGCGGATCCGCAATCATGAGATCAATTCTAATATGCTCGAGTAATACTCGTTTTTCTTGTACTTAATTCTTTACAACACGATACTTCATATTCATATGTTTAGTGTCATTGGAATACTTATCATGTTTGGAAAAGAAGAACGATGTGGAATTATCACAATAAATTTTCAATAGCTTGGCAACCATAAATCTACTTTCAACAAGTCCAAGCCCTGAAACGAAATTCCACAACCATAAACCATGAATAGTGGCCTCATAACATGCTACAAATTCAGTCTCCATAGTGTTTGCTGCTATTATGGACTCTTTTTCACTTTTCCAAGAGATGATACCATTAGTCAAAAGAAACACATAACCAAAAGTAGATTTCGTTGAATCTACATAATTCGCGAAATCTGAATCTGAGTAACCAATAACCTCAAGAGAATCAGATTTCTTGTACGTAAGTATGTGATCTTTTGTTCTTTGTAAGTATCTCATAACTTTCTTTGCAACCTTCCAGCGAGTAATTCTTGGGTTGTTTAAATATCTACCCAAAATACTTACAGAAAAACTTAAATCAGATTGTGTGCACGTTTGTACATACAGCCAACAACAGAAGCATAAGGGATGTCTTTCATGCTATCCTATTTCAATTTATTCTTTGGACATTGATCATTACTTAATTTGTCACACTTATCAATTGGAACAACATTAGAGGAACATTTTCTATATTGTATCTTTCTAAAACTTGTGATATATTCTTTTTGAGATAATCCTAAAATTTTTTGTGGTCGATTGCGTAATATTTCAATCCCAAGAACATAATAAGCCTTGTCCATATCTTTCATTTCAAAATTTCTTGAAAGAAATTTCTTGGTATCATGTAATAATCCAAGATCATTAGTTGCAAGCAATATGTCATCAACATATAAAATTAAAATAATAAACTTACTTCCACTAAACTTCATATAGATGCATGCATATGCATCGTTTTCTTTGAATACATATGAAGTTATGGTATCATTAAACTTTAGATACCATTGAAGAGAAGATTGTTTTAATCCATATATTGATTTCTCAAGTTTACACACTAAGGTTGTGTTCTGCATAAATTATGAAAATGAATTATGCATTATAGAATGCATAATCTGTTTTTTGATACAGAACAATATCCATTTTAAATTCTGATTATAAATTATCATCATAATGCATTCTTCTATTTCAACTATAATGCATAATCAAGTTTAAACTTGATTCTAAAAAGGCATTATACATTCTGCTTATTATTTTTCACGAGAAAATTACGGCATTAGCCCCAAATGTTTAAAATAATGTAAATACTATGCTCCCAAAGTTTGTAAATTACATGAGAAGCTTTCGAAGTTTCAAAGTCATTCAATAATGACTATCTAGTTAATAATATCAGTTTTTCATCTTTTTCGTATAAATGATTTTGATAATTTATGCATTAGTTTTAAATTTTTCAAAGATTAGAGATTTAGTCATTTCATATTTTTAAGGTTAATTGATCAATACAAACTATTGATTAGGGGGTTAACTTAAATATTAACGAGTATTAGAGTTCAATATAAACGGTTCTGGAAGTTTGAGGGTCAACCACACAATTCTTAAACTTTAAGGATATGACATTTACAACATTTAAAAGTTTATGGTTAACATCACGCATTATATCAACTTCGGAGGTATTGTATACTATTTACAAATTTTGGAACAATGTTTTTAAATTATTAAAAGTTTGGTGGCTAGTGACAAACAACACTTAATTTTTCACATATATATATTTTTTTTCAAATCAAATATTTATCTTTTTCATAATAATAAATTCTGTTTTTCTATAATTTAGTATTTATATATCATTTGTTTAATTTCTTATTCGATAATATCGTTTTCAACATTTTTGTTTTATTTTTTATTATAAGATTTTTTAATAAAAAAATGTTACTAATTTATTTTGTATTTACAAATATTATTTTAGTTTAGAATTACAATTTCAGATATAATTATTTTTTATATAACAAGTCATTTTTCACATATATATATTTTTTTTCAAATCAAATATTTATCTTTTTCATAATAATAAATTCTGTTTTTCTATAATTTAGTATTTATATATCATTTGTTTAATTTCTTATTCGATAATATCATTTTCAACATTTTTGTTTTATTTTTTATTATAAGATTTTTTAATAAAAAAATGTTACTAATTTATTTTGTATTTACAAATATTATTTTAGTTTAGAATTACAATTTCAGATATAATTATTTTTTATATTATAAGTCAATTCACATTATATATTTTTGCAGAACGCTTTTACATTTTATAATTCATTATATATTTACACAGAATACTACGCAGATTCTAATTATAAAATTTATCTTTTTCATAATAATAAATTCTGTTTTTCTATAATTTAGTATTTATATATCATTTGTTTAATTTCTTATTCGATAATATCGTTTTCAACATTTTTGTTTTATTTTTTATTATAAGATTTTTTAATAAAAAAATGTTACTAATTTATTTTGTATTTACAAATATTATTTTAGTTTAGAATTACAATTTCAGATATAATTATTTTTTATATTATAAGTCAATTCACATTATATATTTTTGCAGAACGCTTTTACATTTTATAATTCATTATATATTTACACAGAATACTACGCAGATTCTAATTATACATTCTGATTCTGTATTTTAATTATAAATTCTGATTATACATTATATAATTTGTGCAGATCACACACTAAATGTTCATTCCCCTCAACCTCAAAACCTTGAGGTTGATTCATATCGATATCTTCATCTAAATTTCCATTCAAAACATCTGTTTTAACATCCATTTGATGTAATTCCAAATCGTAATAAACCACAAGTGCCATAATAATCCTGAAAGAGTCTTTTCTAGAAATAGGAGAAAATATTTCTTTATAATCGATGTCTTCTTTATGAGTAAAACCTTTAGCAACAAGTCGAGCTTTATATATTTCGATATTTCCATTGACAATTTGACAAGATCCCAAGTTTCATTGTTTGCCATCGATTTCATCTCTTCATTCATAGCATTAATCCATCTTTCAGAATTTTTACTATTCATGGCATTGATATAAAAAACTGGATTTTCAAAACATTCAGAGTCGAAATCAGACTCATGTAAATAAACCATATAATCATTAGAAACAGCAGAACGTCTTTCTTGTTGTGATCTTCGTAAGACTATATCTTGTGGTTTATTTGCACTTTCATTTTCTATGATGATTTTATTATCTCGAATTCCATAGTATCTTTATGTCTTTCAGCAACATCAGGATTTGAGACAATGACTAGAATGTCGGTTTCATTATGAGTTTCATTTTGTACTTCTTTTAGTTCCACAATGCGTGGATCAAAACCGAAACAAATGTCATCATTTTCAATGAATTTTGCATTTCCAGTTTCTACATTTCTTGCACTATGTTTAGGACAATTAAAACAAAACCCTTTAGATTTTTCTGGATAATCAATAAAAAACCACTAAGTGTTCTTGAATCCAATTTTCTTTCATGTGAATTATATATTCTAATTTCAGCCGCACAATCCCATCTATGAAGATTTCGTAAACTTGGTTTCATAACGGTCCATAATTTAAAAGGTGTATTTTCAATAGACTTAGTAGGAACCCGATTTAATAAGTACATGGTAACTCATACAACATGTATCCACAATGATAAGGGTAATGTTTAATTACTCAACATACTTCTAACTATATACATAAAGTACGATTTCTACTTTCTGCTACACCATTATATTCCGATGGGCCTGACATAGTATGTTGTGCAACAATGCCATGCTTTTCTAGGAATTTAGCAAATGGACTTGGACATTGGCCTGATTCATTATACTTTCAATAATATTCACCACCTCTATCAGATCGTACAATTTTCACTTTCATCTCTAATTGTCGCTCAACTTCCGTAATGAGTACCTCAAAAGCATTCAAAGATTGAGACTTATCTTTCAATAAGTAGAGATATCAATAACGTGAAAAATCATCGATAAATGTTATGAAATAAGTTTATCCATTAAAGGACGGAATATCAAAACTACCACAAATATCAATGTGTATAATTTCAAGGAGTTGTGTGCTTCTTGTGGCTTTCTTTTTAAGTGTGTGTTTTGTAAACTTTCATTTTAACACATCCCACACAAACCCCGAATTTCGTAAAATCCAAGTTTGGTAAAATCTCATTTTTAATCAATCGTTGAATCCTTTCTCGGGAAATATGGCCTAAAAGCATATGCCATAAAGAAAGGGAGTTTTATTGACCATGATTATTTTATTCCCACTAACTTGATGTGTATGACAAAGCTTCTTCAAAATGGTTATCAATATTAAGTTTGTAAAGACCATCAAGGCGATTATCGGAAACAACATTAACATTATTTTTAAATATATTAAAACTCTTATTTCCAAATAAAAAAAGTACTCTATATTAGCGAATCTCGAAACAAAAATTATATTTCTGGAAATACTAGGAACATAAAGAATATCATAAAGATTCAAAACATAGTCGGTATGGAGAACCAAGCGATAAGTTCCAACGGCTTCAACATTATCCTTGTCGCGATTCTCATATGCACAAATCGGTTTTCATTTGGATTTGTGATTTGGATCATACGGAATATCTTTCTTTTTGAACCATTCCATATGTTTCTTACAATCTTTCTGTAAGTCTCATTGTTTCTTGCACAAGTACCACAAAATTTATTTTCATTCTTGGTGTTGGTTGACGAAGATGCATGAGACTTTGGTCTATAATTCTCCTTTCGTATCTTTCATTGATTCTTTCCGTCAACTCCATTTATGAGATTGATTGTGTCAATTCCATGTTTCTCAAGTCTGTCTCCTCTTGAACCAACATAAATTGTAATTCCGAAAATTCCACTTATCTTTATTGGAATTGTAAGTAATTTGAAATGGTAATAAATTCATAATAAATTGTACAAGGAAATTTTCATTCATTGCCATCCTCATAGCATCAAGTCTTGCCGCAATATTCATCATTTCAGTTATGTGCTCATGCATAGCACGACTATTGTCAAACCTCATGGTAGTCAATGTCCCCATAAGAGTTCCGGAAATTGATTTGTTAGCACTTTCAGAACGAGACTTTGACTTTGTGGATTCCATAAATTCTTTAGCACTCTCGATTTTCGAGATTGATGGCTTAATATTATCCGCAATAGTCATTCTCATCAACATTAAGCTTAACCGGTTTGAATGTTCCCATGTGGTTTGGAACATTTTTTCTTCATCGGTGCTTGCATCTGTAAATATGAGTTTATCACCTAATAAAACCGTATCAAGGTATTGAACACTTAAGTGATACATAATTTGTTCATAACAATCAATATAATTCAACCCATTAAACCTCACAATGAAAGTAACATTCAAATTCATAGACATATCACATAAGAGGTGCTTAAAAAAGAACAACAAATATTAAACAATAAATTCTTAATATGTATTAAAATTCTCCTTTGGATGACAAAAATACAAAAAATACATTAGAATAAAAATAATTGAACATCCTATTAATATTTGGATTTAAATCATATTCAATATTTTTATAATAAAATAACTTTAGTATTAGTGATCACAAAATTAACCTTTAGGTTCAATTATGTAAGCACTAAAAACATAAAATGTTTAGATATCTAAAACATAATAAATTTGACCACTTTGGTGAGACAAATTAACTTCACATTTCTTCCACATTCTTCTATTTCTCTTCTCACTTACAATCTAAGATCGTAACAATTTTAGATCAATAAAACGTGAAGACGCTGGTTTTATTTTATGCTGTAAACCTAAGCTCAAAATCTAGGCACACAATTTTATATCAATAAAGAGAATCCAGTACCATTTATTTTCACAAAACATATATGAATAGGTGTGCATGGGCGGTGTTCTTACTCCAGAAGCCTAAATTCAAGGCAATACTATACCTTGTGAGCAGGATTCCAACTCTCTCAAACGAAGGACAAGAGCCAAACATCAGTTTAGGAATAGAAGAAACTCAAGTAGCTATGCTTCTAGCACATGCTTCTTCATCTAAAAGGTGAAAAACGTGTTTGCATCAACAGATAAATTTAGACTGAGATTCCATAATTGCTTATCTTTGTGACTTCCGTTGACAACGCATTTCTTTCTTTCTTCACTTCTTTTGCGAGGTTTGTTACCTGAAAGAAAGAAATCAACGAGGATATAAAGTTAAGTGTATCTCGAAGAATCATGAAACGTGAGATATAAAAATGAAATTTGTATTCACATACTTGTTTTCGAAACCGTGATGCGTCTATGCTGGGAAGATCTTTAAGAACATCCTTCAAGCCTGAGGTCATTCATCCAAAAAATCAGATATGACAAGACATTTCTTTTACCTCAAAATGACAAAAGATGAAGGATATCAGGTTACTCACCACTTGCTTTCCTTTCAATCTTATTGACAGAATTTATGGTACTTTGTATTTGCTTTCCAGCTTGTCTGTGATGAAAAAACCACAAATTGTGATTCGAAAGTTTAAAAATATTGACTGAGAAGTGCAATATCCATAAGTAATTACAGACTTCAGTTTGTTTCGTCCTCGAACTAACTCATCTTCAGCTCGCAAAGCGTTCTTCTGAAATGACGAAAACAGCAATGAAAATTCAGCACAATGGTCAATGCAACCTTTCACTTTAGTGAATATCAAGCAAAAAACTTAATGAGAAAATAATGCCTCTAGTTTTTCTCCTTCGAGCTTTAAAAGATCAATCGATTCTTTCAACTGCTTGACTTTCACGTCTGCCCGAGAAAGTAATTTCTGCAACAAATAAACATTGTTTCAGTTTCCATAATCAAACACAGATATTCTTGATAACTTGCATTAGGTATTTCGCATTCTCTTTAATGATATACAGTGCAGAAAAAATATATAATAATTTCAACAGCTGTACAGAACAAAAAAAATTGCAATCAAATCACAGTCAACCGAGATAAATTCAGTTTACACTACTGATAAGTACGAATCGCTGCCCAGAAAATTGATCAGTTACCTCTTCACTAAGAAAGAACCGCATACTTTTGTAGTACAAAAAGTGACTGCTCCCTGAAGGTGTACATTCGGAAGAAATTACAAAACAAATATGAGGCAAAGAGACAGCCCAAAATTAGCAGAGTCAATCAAAGAAGACCTTTTAGAGTGAGAAGACCAACACCAATAATAGCTCCTGTTGTAATGAATGGATGAGATGTGGCAATAAGAATGCTGTCTGCAAGAGAGGAGAAAAATAAACCACATGTGAAACAGCAGGATAGTTATCTTTGGTAAATGAAGATCATTTGCTTCAATAAATAACCTTTTATTTTTCGGACACCAATATCTTCATATTTGGTATATTCAGACTTGAAGTCCTGTAAGGAATTCTGCAACATATACTACATAACCAGAATCATATTTATAATCATCAGACCCAAATCAAGAAGTTCATAATAAACAATCGAATCCTATTCCACTTAAAATGCACGTTCAGAAAGCATCACGATCCAAAAAACAGATTGATTAAAGCATAGTACTGTTCTCTATTATTACGATTAAAAAGTACCAACACCTTTATCTATCCTGATTTAACAACAAGAAAAATAAAAAAAAATAGAACATGTACTTCATCAGCACAAGGAAGAAGTGTTACAGTGGATTGATCAAAGTGAGCCGAAGCAGTTGTTAGAAACAGATCAATTCGCGATTTAGTGACTTCAACTGCGTGATCCACGGTGACCGCGACGTTCTTCTGCGCAATTAGAGCTTGTTCCAAAGCATAGTCCGTCCAAGGAACAGTCGCGTTGATTATTGCCATCGATTTGGGATCACTTGGTCCTGAAATGTTAGCAATAGCATCAATTCCCTGCGATTGATCGGCGTTCGCTGCCATTTCTCCCTCGCTTGGAAACGAAGCGTATTTGTTCTATTTTCACGGCTCAATAACGCCTTCACTTGAATTCACATATATCAGTTGAATTTAGGGCGACTTTTTTACCAAATTAACCTAGAGATTGACAACCGGGCGAATCTAGGGTGGTTACCCACTAATGGCTACCCTTCTATTTACGTAACACTTAATCGTTTCATATCCATCTCTCCATATTCTCTTCATAATCCGTCCACTACTCGTTTCGTCAAACCCAATGGTTAACCGTTAACTTAACGGTTAACCGTTGGTTTATAAATTTATTTTTTAAAAATTTATTAATATAAAAAATTAATATAGTAATAGTTAAATATATTTTATACAAAACACAAATTAATTATTTTAAAATCATAACTTTTAATATCTTTAACGAGACAACTAAAGAATATCAATATCAAATTAAAGAAATTTTGTAAATTAAATTTTTATATCGTACAATATTATAAATTTTTATGAAATATTAATGCAAAATTGATAAAATATAAATTTTTGAAAAATAAGCAAGTAATACTATCAAATTCGATAAAATTGAGTTTATCAAACAACATGCATATTCGTAATGAAAATTATTCAATATTGTTATGGTCCCTTTTTATGGGTACCAACAGTCGCCCGGTTTGTCAGCAGACGAACTCGATTTTGATTTGTTTTTGATGTGGAGTACGATTAGAACTGGAAACAATAGATGGACACGGCGATTTATAGTGGAAACCCCAGGAATTGGGGAGAAAACCACTTGACTAAGAGCGAATTACGCTGATAGCCTGTTCACTAATCAAATAATTCATACAAAATACAATAGATGCTTAATGAAAATGACAAGGGAATAGAAAGCAGTAAGAACTCCGACAGGGTAACGGTCTGTTCTTACGCGTCCAAAAGGTCCTCCTATTTCCGTCGTCGCACTCTGTATTTATACAGTCAGTGGCGTGTGTAAATCACGCTCTGTAACCACCTCTGACAGGTTTGTTAGAGGTTTTTGTCGCGCGATGTAAAACGAGGCTGGGACCGAGGCGTGGTCTGCGTGATCGGGCCCGAGGCGTGGTAAACGTGTGGAGGCCCGAAGCGTGGAAAACGTGGGTTTGTAACCTTTCTGACCGAACTATGGAGCCAGTTACCAGAAAACACTTTATTTCACCAAGGTCATCTTCGGTCCTCTCGTGGAACATCGGGCCGCTCTTCGTTAAGTGTATAAGTGGACTGCAAGGGTTCGTTTCTACCATTTGAATCGGCCCAATTGTTAATGGGTCTTATCCGTCACAGGGTGTCTGGTCCTAGAGTTCTCATCACTAGCCCCTCGGGCTTGATTGCCATCGTAGAGGTGATACAAAGCCGATCACATGATGTTTGCACATTCGTGAGAACATGAGACCGTACGTGTAGGTAGTGAGCGTCCAGGGGACCGATCTTTCCCTTAGTGTAGGAATTACTTGCATTTAAAACTTAATAACGTATGTTTATGTTATATTTTTATCTTTGTTATTTTTTAAATATTAATATCCCGATTTGCGCATCTTCACATTCGATAGTTCAAGAGGCGTGATGAGTGCGCTTGTACTGCCATTGTCTGGGGCAATATTACGTGGCGGCTGACTATTGGCTGGGAGATGAATATTTAAATCGGGTTTTGGGACACTGTTTTCCCTCATCGTCATTTTCGCGAAGGAAGAACTGCAAAATCAAGCTCTCTGTGCCCTCAATCCATTTCACTCCGACTTTTTTTAAGGTATACACTATGGCTCCTCACAAAATGAGATACTCAGCCATGTCTGAGTTAGATATTGAGGAGTTTAGGTCTAGGTTTTCGATTTCGACACATTATTCCATCTGGAAGGGATGGGAAGATATTCCATGTTTCCTTCCGGCGGAAATGAATGTGCAGACATCCGCTATTCCGGTCAGTTACGCTTCTTTAAAGTGCGGGCTTCATTTTCCGTTGCATCCCTTTGTAGCGGCTGTTCTTAAAGAAATTCACTGCCCCACTTTTGCGTTATTCCCGGGTAGTTATGTGTATATAGTGACGTATATATTTTACTGCCACCAACAAAATCGGGCCCCGACCTTAGAGCATTTTTTTAACCTGTTCTTGGTGGGATCCCGAAAGGGGAAAGGTCTATTAGTAATGCCGCAAACATTACTTTATCTATTGTAGATAAAGAAGAGTCTCTCCATGCGTGGGAGTCTTGTTATGTGTGGATAATAGTCCCAAAAGAGGACATGTTGAAGGTGTGGCCGCGCTTAACTCACCCACGCATAGGTCAGTTGGACCGAACTAGGTTCAACCTTTCTCGTCCAGACACCGCAAATACGCTTGCAATGTTCCTCCCTCCCGAAGCGCGCCTTAAGCAAATAGATCTGCTTCGGGAGAAAAGATTGATAGAAATAGGTGTCGTGGGTAGGACCGTAGCCCCAGCCCCGAAGGGGATGTTTTCTAGCTCAGATCCATCAGAAGGATCGGGTATGAAGTAATGTTTTTATTTTATCCTTTCCTGATCCTTATGTATTTGTTTTGCAGATTCGACTGCGACAATGCCTAGCTCACGTTTCAAACGTATGGCGGCTGCTTCGGTCCGTCCTTCTGAGGGACAATGCGAAGCATCGGGCAGCGCTGATGAAAGTGAATCAGCAACGGGGGTACGCTAGTTCCATCGGGGTCCGGGAACCCCCCGATCCAAACTACCCGCGCGGGCACATTGACCCTTCGCTGTACAGGGCAGCCTTCAACCGGGGAAGGGCATGCGTTTAGGGTATTTGGAGTGGTAGAGGAGGTGATAAATGCTCGGATTCGTTCTTTGAGCTTATCTAGCCTCTATCAGATCGGAAATAACTCCTTCATTAATGCTAATACTATTGCTTTATTACTGCAAGGAGCCGTTCATGTGGAGAACGTTCTCCCCGGTCCTCACCTTAAGGCAAACGTCTCCCTGTCGCCGATCCCCTTAGGAAAAGGGAAAAGGGCGACCGAAGCGGAAGCCCTGAAGGATCCAAAAAGGCTGAAGAAAGGGGAGAGCGCTTCGGTCCCTACAATGGGGATCTTTTGGAAGGAGCCTGCATCGGGCCCTAAAACTAACTCCAACTGGGGAGTTGCTGTGGGCCTGCTGGACAGGTTCAGTAAGGGGAGGAAGTTAACCTCCTGGAGGAGTGCTTTCCTGAAGGACTTCCACCTTGATGGAGAGCAAAACCCAGATAACGTCCAAGCGAACATGTCTGGGAAGATATTATGGAAGGTTTCCTCGACCTCACGACCAAGGTAATTTTATTTAACATTAAGGCCCGAAGTTTCATCTTTTTAAAAGTGTTATCTTATGCAGATGTTGAGGAAAGCCTTCACAACTGTCATCACCGTGGAGAAGAACCAGGGTGACAGCGTTGTGTACCAGAAAGTCCAAGATCAACTTGACCTTGCGAAAAGGCAAGTTGAAATCAAGCATGGTGAGTTGGTCACGGTACGGGAGGACCGGGACCGGCTGGACAATGAGTTGCTAAGAGCATGGACGAAGATCTCGCTCTTAGCAGATAAAGTCTCTAATCTGGAGAAGATAGGGCAAACAGCTCAGGGGCGAGTTTCTGACCTGGAGGCCAAGTTGCGGGCCAAGAAGAAAGAAATCAACGAAGTCCAAGGTCGGGCCCAGGAGAAAAGGAATAAATTGAACGAACTTCTCCTTTCGGGCCCAAGAAGACAAGACGACCTTGGAAGAGGAGTGGACAAGAGCCCGCACTTCGACCGAAGGTTCGGTCCGGGAGGCGGTTCTGGGTTTCGCTCGGTCCCCTTTGTTATTCGCTTTAGCGGATAACATACATTGGGTATATACTGCTAAGTATTTGGATAACATGCGAGAGCAAGTTATACAGCAGTTCGGGCTTTCCCCTTCGGATGAGCGATGGAAGGCGATTGAGCCACTTGAGAGAGATGGTAAGTTTCAGGTTATTCCAACTTGGGAAGAACCTGTTCTGGAAGAAAACCTTTTCTTCTATCTCTTTGAAGAGATGGAGAGAGTGGTCAACCAAAAGGTGGCCGATCAGGAAGAAGAACTGAAGCAGCTCGCGGCCCGGACCGAACCGCACGAGCAGGAGATTGAAGATAAAGAAGATGGGCAGGATAACTAGATTTCGTTTATACCTTGTATCTGCCTTGCTTCTTATTTTCAATATATAACTCTTTTCTTTCAGTTCTTATTCATTTAATTACCAGAACGAAGCGTTATAACCGACTTTGAAGTAAACTAATATGTTTCATATTAATGAAATTGTTTTAACCACCAAGTGTAAGATCGAGGACGCTTATAGGATGTTTAATCCATCGGTCCCAGATATTATGTTTGACTTATTTGTATCAATTCTGATTGGATCGGTCGTTGTACATTATATGTGGGTCACTCTTATTCCGTCCTTGGAGTCAATACTTGATTGGAGAGGCGTGGTCTACGTTCAATGTGAGTTTTCATGAGTTTCGGCTGAACCTTGGTTCTAATAAAGTCCCGTAGGTTATATTGGCTAAGCTTTGCTCATACCACTTCCAATATTAGGACCGATCTTATGTTTGGATATGTTGAGTACCATTCCTTTTATCATGGCAGATTTCATAAGTACAAAAGGCCATTTCTAAAGACTGAATGCCGTTGAAGGGAGTGTTTTAGTTCGTAATGAGTTCTGGGAGAATCACGACTCATTCATGGGGCTAGGCAAGTGCAGGAGCATCTGACTCGTCAGAGCAATCACTACAACTTGGGAGCCTTGCGGACAAAAAGCTTCGGTCACTAGTCCAGATTCGTCCTAAGTCACCCAACTTCAAGATCGGTCCATCATTCCATTAGAAATAGTTTGTTTTGTACTTACTTGTTTTCTGCTTACGTTTAAAGGAATGTATTTTATTGAGTCAAACATATTAATCGAAGATTCACAAGAAATATCGCCTTAAGTTCATGACGTTCCAAGTTCGAGGGATCTCTATACCATCCAATGTCTCAAGTTTATACGCAACTGATTCCAATTTCTTTGATATTCGATACGGTTCTTCCCAATTTCTATCTAGCTTTCCAACGTTCCTCTGCACTTTAATGCTTCTGAGGACGAGATCGCCTTCAAAGAATTCTCTTGGGAGGACTCGCTTGTTTTGGGCCCATTCCATAGTTTGCTGATAAGCACGCATCCGTGTGTAAATTGCATCTCTCTTTTCTTCGATCATCTCGAGGTCCAATAATCTCCTTTCACCATTCATATGCTCATCATACTGAGATATCCGAGGTGATCGGATAGCAACCTCCACTGGGCTAACAGCTTCGGTCCCATACACCAATGAGAATGGTGATTCCTGGGTTGTTGAGTGAGGTGTAGTTCGGTATGCCCATAAGACCTCGTAAATATGTTCAGGCCATTTACCTCCGAAATCTTCTAACTTGGTCTTCAATCCTTTCAGGATAACCTTGTTAGATACCTCCGTAAGTCCATTAGTTTGTGGGTGGGCTACTGATGAGAAATGTTGGACGATGCCCAACTTGGTGCATAGATCCCGTATGCTCTTTCCGCGGAACTGAGTCCCATTATCTGATATGAGCGCTCGGGGAACCACGAAGTGGCTCACGATATTTCTCCATAAGAAGTGTTTGACCACCTTCTATGAGATGATGGCTATTGCTTCTACTTCAATCCATTTCGAGTAATACTCCACCGCAACAATACAAAATTTTCTTTGCCCTATTGACCGAGGAAAAGGTCCGAGGATATCAATCCCCCACCTGTCAAACGAACAAGGCAGTGGGGTAACCGATAAGGGAGCCCCAGGAAATTGCGGAATAGGAGCATGATATTGACATATGGCACAACGTTTAGTGTATTTCTTGGCATCTGCAAGCAATGTTGGCCAAAAGTATCCGGCTCTATTGATGCGGTGGTACAAAGATCGAGCCCCTGAATGAATGCCGCATATCCCTTCATGAACATAAATCATGACGGTTTCAGCCTCAATAGGGGATAAACAGCGCAGAAGCGGGCCCTCAAAACACTTTTTAAACAAGCGTCAATCGACTAAGATAAATCTCTTGGCCCAGACTTCTATTTTTCTGGCTTCAGACTTGTCTTCAGGGAAATAGCCGTTTGAGAGGTATTTAATAAAGGAGTCCATCCAATTGGGTTCCCCCCATAGACTCAGTAGCGTTAATATTCAAACCCTGGAGTTCATGGCATAGAGCCCCTATCTATTCAATAGACTGTTCGGTCACTGATATCTCGACCGAAGGTCGGTCCTGAATATGGACCGAAATAGTGCTTGGCTCTATGTTAGGTATGCCTGAGGCAAATCTGGCGAGTGCGTCGGCAACCTTATTTTGCTCTCGTGGCACGTGGTCAAGAGAGAACTCACTGAATTTTTTGGATAATTCTAGAACTTATGTACAATATAACCTCATCATCGGGTCATGAGTTTCAAATCTCCCTGCGAACTGTTCTACTACTAACTTTGAGTATGAGAACATTCGCACTCTGCTAACTCCCATTTTTCGGGCCAAGGTCATTCCTGATAACACGGCCTCATATTCGACCACATTATTTGTTCCAGCAAAGGAAAATTTAACTGCGGAATGAATAAGGTCACCTTGTACCGTTGTCAGGGTAATGCCCTCTCCTCTTTCTCCGAAGGTCGACCCATCGACGTGGATCGTCCATCGATCATCCTCTTGGTTAAGATATATGGCCGATCGGGTCATTTCAACCACAAAGTCGGCTAGGACCTGAGCTTTGATCGCCCTTCGGGGCAGGAATTCCAGATACATAGCGCTGAGTTTGATTGCCCATTTTGCCAATTTCTCATTCAAATCTTTCTGTTTAAGGACCACCTTCAGAGGTTGATCCGTATAAACATAGAATGTTCGGCCTTCGAAATAATGTTTCACCTTGGATACAACTTTTTTCAAAGCTAGCATGAATTTCTCCAAGGTGGAATATCTGGTTTCAGCAGATACCCGAGAATGGCTGACATAATAAACATGTCTATGAATGTCGTCTCGGATGGTTACTAGAGCTGCGCTGACGGCAACTTCTGATACTGCAAGATACAACCCCAAAGGTTCATCACAAGTTGGACTTACCATCACCGTGGGAGTGCTTAAATAAGTTTTCAGCTCAGAGATGGCCCGATCGCATTCTTCGGTCTAATCTAGATGGCTTGCTTTTCTTAGCACTCTGAAAAAGGTAAGGCCCGGTCTGTGGATTTCGAAATAAACCTGTTAGTGCAGCGAGTCGGCCAGTAATCCTTTGAAACTCTCTTTTGTTTCTTGGAGGTTGCATATCAATGATAGCCTTCACCTTTTCGGGGTTAACCTCTATGCCTTTCTCTGAAATGTAATATCCTAGAAATTTTCCACTTTGGATCCCGAAGCAGCATTTGTTTGGATTTAGTTTAAGCTTATATTTTCGGCATACTTCGAAACAACGAGACAAACAAGAAAGGTGGTCTTCATCATTCATAGATTTAACAATCTTATCGTCAACATAAACTTCCATCATATGGCCGATCAATTCTCTAAAGATCCTATTGACCAATCTTTGATATGTTGCACCAGCATTTTTGAGACTGAATGACATAACCACATAACAGTAAACGCCATCTTCGGTCATGAATGATGACTTCTTCTTATCTTCTTCAGCAAGGAAGATCTGATGGTATCCAGAGTAAGCATCCATGGTACTCATCATGGTGTTACTAGACACAGCGTCTACCAGTCGGTCGATATGCGGCAAAGGGAAAGGGTCCGATTCACAGCTTTTGTTAAAATCGGTAAAGTCGATGCACATTCGCCATTTCCTATCTGGTTTGGAGACCACTACTGGGTTTGCAACCCATTCAGTATAGTGGATTTCACTGATGAATCTCGACCGTAGCAATTTATTCACCTCAGCCCGGATATTCTCGATTTTTTCGGGAGAATAGCGTCTCCTTTTCTGCCTAACAAGCTTCGTTCCAGGCTCGGTGTTGATCCGATGTTCACTATCGGATCAGTCAATCCCCGGAACATCGTCCGGGGTCCATGCGAATATATCTACGTGGCTTCTCAGCAGGTGGATCAATTCTTTTTCAAAAGCAGGGGCTAAGTGTGCCCCGATGCGAGTTGTTCTGGTTGGGTCATCTTCAACCAGGTTAATCAACTTGAACCCTACGGGTTCCATTGCTTGCCTCGGGTGCAGCAGCTCTTCTAGCAGGTCCACCTAAGCTTTTTTGATAGGTGCCAATGTTCGGCACGAGCTCATGTAGCATTGCCTAGCTACTTTCTGATCCTCTTTAACAGAAATAACTCCATGAATGGAGGGGAATTTGAGCATCATATGATAAGTGGATGGGACCGCCTCGAACTTACTAAGGCCGGTCCGTCCAATAATGACGTTATAAGCCAAGTCGACTTCAACGACAATGCATTCCAGATCCTCTGATCGGTCCATGGATGGTTCTCCAAGGGTGATTAGGAATAAAGTCTTCCCGCACGGAATGACCCTCCTTTGGTCGAACGACCAAAGAGTAATATTAGCGATCGGGAGGTCATGAGCAGCAGCTCCCAACATTTCGGCGACCTCTCGCTGCATTAGATTGAACGAAGCTCCGGTTTCCACTAAGATCCTGTGGACACGACGATTCCCGATGATTCCAGTGATGGTAAGGGGATCATCGCATGGGTCGATGATCCCTTCCCGATCGGCCATGGTGAAAATGATATCCTCCCCGAAGGGAAGGGACCGTTTAGCCGGATCATATTTAACCAGCGCCACAGATTCGGAGCTCTCAGCGGAGTCTACGCGCGCGGTTTTCTTTCGTTCCCGGACCGATTCATTTATCCTCAAACCACCGGAGATAACATGAATATCCCCGGCTACTTCTCGGGGTGCCGCCTCATTTTGAGGAGGTTGGGCACCTGTTTCAGCGGGTGGAGGAGCAATCTTCTCCTGTCTTCCACCCTTGTTTTGTGGGGCTCTGCCGCCACGGCCCCACCATCTTCTTCTTCGGCCCTGACCACGGTTCTCTCGACTGTGTTGGCCTCTATCTTGCTCTGGAGGAGGAGACATTCGGTCCTCCGTCCGATCATTATAATTTCGGGGTTGTCCCCGATTATCCCATCCCCGCGGCCTGTGACGATCGTCACCTTGGTGGCCCTTTTGGGGGGATTCTGCTCGCTTGCCATTCTGACCATTCCGGTCGGACTTTTCTTTATTCATTGCCGCTACTGTCTCTTTCAACAGCGGGCACTTCAGGGTCGGGTGATCGCGATTAGGATGTAGCTCGCAATACACCCGGTTGTCCTAGTGTTCGAGGGGACGTCTTTTTCGCTTACAGCCGCAACTTCTCGCGACTGCTTCTTAGGGTAGGAAAACTTATGATCACCTGCGGGCTCAGAGTTCCCACTAGGTTTCCGATAGCCTAGCCCCAATGCTTCATCCACCTTAATATACTTGTTGATTTTCTGAACAAGTTTTCCCAAGGTGGATGGTGGGCTCTTTACCAAATTGGCCGAAAGGCCGCATGGTCCCAAGACCTGCTGTAAAATATCAATCTTATCCCGGAGCTCAAGCTTGATGCCTTGGGCGGTCCTATTGAATTTCTCCATGAAGGACCGAAGACTCATTTTTGCCGGGATATATTTCAGCTGATATAGTTCCTGCCTGCTTTGGGGTGGTCCTACATTTGGAGCAAATTGCTATGAGAAGGCCAGAATAAATCCGCCGTATGACTATATGGATCGGGCCGGCAAATTTTTGAACCACGTTCGGGTGTCGCCTTGTAATCCTGCCGCGAAGATGCGGCACTTTAGTGAATCTGAGGCCCGAACCGTTCCCATGCGTAGATCGAAATCGGCAATGTGATCGATCGGATCACCGTCACCACGAAATGTAGGCAACCCCTCGGGGTTGCGATAATGCCAATCACTCTCGTATCCTTTGCTTTTCGGAACAGGGCTTGAAACAGCTGGTGGTTCTGTTCCACTTCTCTCCGGCGTAATTTCTAGTACCACCTTCTTGACGACAGCTTCCAGATCATGCAAAGTGAATGTTGGTGCTGGGAGACTGTCGGGAAGCACGTCACTATCATTTGTCGAAGTTCCAGTCACCATGCCTTTGATTGTCCTATCCCTGGTAGAAAACTCAAATGGGATTAGAGAATCGTTCCCTACGGACGGCGCCAAACTGTTATGGTCCCTTTTTAGGGGGTACCAACAGTCGCCCGGTTCGTCAGCAGACGAACACGGTTTTGATTTGTTTTTGATGTGGAGTACGATTAGAATTGGAAACAATAGATGGACACGGCGATTTATAGTGGAAACCCTAGGAATTGGGGAGAAAACCACTTGACTAAGAGCGAATTACGCTCATAGCCTGTTCACTAATCAAATAATTCATACAAAATACAACAAAGGCTTAATGAAAATGACAAGGGAATAGAAAGCAGTAAGAACTCCGGCAGGGTAACGGCCTGTTCTTACGCGTCCAAAAGGTCCTCCTATTTCCGTCGTCGCACTCTGTATTTATAGAGTCAGTGGCGTGTGTAAATCACGCTCAGTAACCGCCTCTAACAGGTTTGTTAGAGGTTGTTGTAGCGCGATGTAAAACGAGGCTGGGACCGAAGCGTGGTCTGCGTGATCGGGCCCGAGGCGTGGTAAACGTGTGGAGGCTTGAAGCGTGGAAAACGTGGGTTTGTAACCGTTCTGACCGAACCATGGAGCCAGTTACTAGAAAACGCTTTATTTCGCCAAGGTCATCTTCGGTCCTCTCGTGGAACATCGGGCCGCTCTTCGTTAAGTGTATAAGTGGGCTGCAAGGGTTCGTTTCTACCATATGAATCGGCCAATTGTTAATGGGTCTTATCCGTCACAGGGTGCCTAGTCCTAGAGTTCTCATCAAATATTAAATGTAAAACTTGAGAAAACATAAATTATAATTTTTTTCTATCAAATGTAGTTTTTGAAGTATATATATTATTTTTAAATGGATAATTGGTTTTGTAAGCAGGTAACTATTAGGGTAGCGGGACGGATACATGTAAAACCACTAACCGCCCCGTTTAAGGTGGGTAAGTAATTTTAGAACCCGTCCCACATCTATAACCGTTTAATTATCCAAATACACTCTAAATGGGGTGATTATTCGGCGGGTAACGGAGCGGATAACCCAAATTGTCATCCCTAAAATAACCCATTTTAAAAATATGTTGATTAAATTAACCTATTTTCTATTTTTTTAACTAAATTAACTTAGGTATATGAAAATTAATAGATTGTAGGTCGTAAACTTTGCAAATAACCTCTATAAACAGATGAATTGATTAAGCATAACAAACATTTGACATGTTTTTTTTTTTGAATGGAAAAAAAATTAGACCATTTCTGGATTTATGTGTGTCATCCTTGCGCAGGGGCCATGCTAATCTTCTATGTAGCGTTCCAATTTTATCGGATGTCCCCGAAGGGACAACATTTGACATGTTTGGAATAACGTCTTATAGCGGTGAGATAATATCATTGTAATGTGTTGTAAGATGATTGTCATACAAGTAATTATGTTTAAAATAACTCTTTTTGAAACAACATACATTGATTGTGATTTCATTTAATAATTTTTTTATGTTTATTTTTAATTAGTTTTGGATCAAAAAATAATATAATAATAAAGTATGTATGTTGATAATTGGGGAGAACCTATTCCATGAGATCCATATTTTTGTGTTCAAGTAAACACATTTTATATTTATGTTTTGTTTGTATTAAATAGAACTATGATGCGGTAACCGTACTGCACCATTTACCATGGCTCCAAACATAACCATTAACTTTTAACAACAAATACAGTAGATTAACAAATTATTGGTTTGTAAAATATTGATTGTAATCTATCTCAATTTGTAGGACCAAGATGTAAACGAAGTTAGCTTTAATTTTTTAAGGGTCGAACTTGATATGCTATAAATTAACTTTAGTTCAACATAAACTAATTTTGGTTTGAGATTTGGTTTGAGTTCAAAATTAAGAAATCAATTGGAGTTTAGGTTTGATTGAGCTTGAGTTTTCACTTGCGTTTGAGTTTGGTAACGAATTGATTTAAAATAATATATACATTATAATACGATTAGATTTGAGAACTTCAAATCAATGTTTTAATATTGGTCCAGATTTTTTTTTTGGACCAAACATGTATGACTGGAACGATATGTATACCGTCCGATAACAAAATATATATCTAAAATAAAATTAAGATATATATATTGTTGGGAACCCTTAAACCGGGTACCACAAGTAGGGTTTAACCGACGAAAATAGTTTAGTCCAAGAATACAGCCCAAGTCAAGATGGAGGTGATCAAACCAAAAAGCATGACACAACCCTCAATAAATAAGAGGTTGCAGACCAAGAGAGACTAAACCCTAACCGTCGTTTTCTGTTATTGAACTATTCTTCTTATTGCATGTTTTCACTTCATTTATTAATCCATTGTAACAATTTTTACTTTTTTTTTCATATTGGATTAGGAGAGGAAGTTCGCTTCCTGACACCGTGGTTTTTTTCCCTTTTCTTATGAGATTTCCACTTTTAAATCGCATGTTTCCTTTCTCTTTTCTACATTTAAAGTTATCTCACTAAGCAACTAAGAATCAAATTTTGATCGCCATCTCGATCATAATTCAGTAAATGTTGGTAACCCTTAAAAATGAACTATATATATATATATATATATTGGAAAAACCCTGTACCGGGCGGTACTGTTCAAAATACATGTGCTTCCAAGTTTTTGCCGTATTGGCCAATAAATGCCGGTATGAAAACATGGCCTAGAATTTGTTAAAAAAGATTTGTGGTTCGATTCAAAAAATATTGAGATGAAACTTAATTATCGATCAAACTATTTTGAAAAGCTTACGAACTACTTCACTTCATTTACACATTCTCTAGACATATTAACTGATCGAAATATGATTTGTTAGTATTTGACATATTGATAACCCACATACCCACATTTTTAGATAAGTTGGTTAACGAAGTTAGAAAAATAAAAAAGTGAGTTATTTTGATCAAAACCAATTATAACCAATTTTTGGCCAGTGAATAATTTTTGCTACTCAATGAACTAGTACATTTTTTAAAAGTAATTTACATTTTACACAATGAAATAATGTTAATCCTATGGCATATTGTGAAAATAAAAGTAGAAAGTGCAGATTGATTTCAGATTATTTCAAATTACATTCTAACTTAATATTTAGTGATGCCAATATTTTGTGAACAGTAAATGTAAATGAAACAATATTCGACTACGATCTTGTGTTGATATTGTGTCTCATCTCATCTAAATATTTTTGAGTATTTTGTATCAATCAATTATATATTTTTTAGCTTAATAAATTGGAGATATGTTATCACATATGCGATTTACAAGATTGAAGTGCACTATGTGACTTTACGTCATCTAAAAAATAAAACTATACTTGGATGTTTCACTATAATATGTTATAGAATCAAATTAAAAATACCCTTGGAAGGCTAGAGCAACTGAATAAGCCTTTATATAAGAAACCGGGATGAAATTTTGAATGCCGGGGATCTAGCAACAAATTTGCAATGAATTTGATGGAATTCTCGAAAAAAATCTACATTTCGCCGCAACAAAAGTGCAATTTCGCGCGAAAAACTCACATACAACACAATTAGTGGCAAATATGTCCATTGCAAGTTGCAACACAATTCCTAGTGAAAATCTCTTATGCAACACAATTCCTCGCGATAATCTCTAGTGCAGTACAATTCCTCACGAATATCTCCCTTGCAGCACAATTCCTCGCGATTTTCCTCGTGCATCATATTTTTTCATGAATTTTGTCTTCCTTGGGACCAAATTCCTAGCAGTTTTTTTACAGTAAAATTCGTAGCAAGCTCTTAAGAATTTGTCGTGAAAATCTCAGGGTATGCAAATTACTCGCGAATTACACTGGAGATCAATGTCCTCGTGAATTTTGTACTTAGTATTATCCCTCGGATGTATACTTAGATTCCGAATCTTTTTCTGTTCAGAAGCTCATATTTATAGAACAAAGATGTCTATCAGTTTAACTTTTGCAACGAGTAAACTTCAGTGTGCCTCAGATCGTTCAGGATATGCCTTGAACGAGTAAACTTCAATGTACCTCAAATTGTTCAGGATATGCCATTATATGCCTCTCGTCTTTTACATGACGAGAGGCGATCTAATTGCTATTTTCGTCATGTAAAAGACGAAAATAGCCAATATATCACGCCACCTAGGAATTCTTCGAAAAATTCAATACACCTTGGGATATATGCCAAACGATCAATGAGTATCCAAATTATGAAAATACCACTGAAAAATATCAATAGTCCACTCGCTTGCTGATCTAGTCTCTAAAGATGTGTTATGTACTATTATTATATATCTATTTTTTTTAAATGAGAAAAAAAATGATTTTGAAAAAGAGAATGCAAAATGACTAAATTGTTATGTGCAGATTTATTTGATAAAGATAATTAAAAATGAATTAGTATTCTGTAGTATAAAAATCTTTCTGTTAAAAAGAAAAAATGTCAATTTTATCTTAATAACTATAAATGATGTTTAAACCAAAACAAATTATCTTATATTTAGATAATCGCACAACCGAAAAATTCTCCCCACAATAAATCAAAAACAAATTGATAGAAAAATATAATTGTAAATTACAATTGAATATAGAAAGCATTCACATGCGATTTTAAGATCACTCTACAAAAATTAATCAAAAAAGAGCTTCCACAAATGTAAACCCAAACAAATGTTTGCAAGGAACCGAAACCAGCAAAAATCTAAGACTATAAGATTAAAATAATTTGATATGCTTACCTTGTTGAAGAACTTTCTTTCTACAGCTCGTGTAGAAGATTGAGAAGAAAAATTTTAGAAGTGAAGGTCTTTGCGGTTGTTTATTTTGAATGGGGAAGTTTTAGAATAAACTTAAAACCTACAAATTAAAGATACAATGGTAATTTACTAGTTTATGCATGAGAAATAGAAATAAGATATAAGAAATATGTTCTTTTTTGAATTCTAGCCAAAGCACAATAAAATTGTTTTTCCTTTCCCAATTAACAGAATAAAAAAGAGGCCGTGTTCTATAAAATATTATTTTTACTTTTATGGAAGTAGAAAGTGATTATAAGTGAATGCTGAGAAAGCCAATGATTTTCCTTATGATTTTTACTTTATTGGGACACAATCCAATGATTTTCCTTATGAGAAAGCCATACCTCTAGAAAGTCTCGGCTTGCTAGTGCCATCATTTTGACAAAAGAACTAAAATCTGGTTCAAACCAAAATTTTAACTTAACTCTATTCGTTACTCCACAAGTATAAATATTATGTCAAAACCCCTTTCTTTGAAATTCTTTGTGAATTAGCCTCTTGCAAAAAATCGCAAATTTTGTACAATTCATTGTGAAATTTTTTTCCCTTCCTAATTAATCACGATTATGGTAATAGGCGACCGTTATAATGTTGATGATGTTGGGACGATGAAGTCAAGGTACATAATATTTATCGTAGATGGTATTCCCCTGCTTCCGATTTCCTTGTCTCTATGGGGATTAAATGCATATGATTTCCAGCTTGAACAAGTAGCAACATTCTAGGGCTTCATAGAAGAAGGGAAAATTCCTAAGCCTAGATATGAAGTTAATGAAGGGATTCAATCCACTGCTGAGTCCGCACCAATTAAGCAGGGCAAGGACTTTGATGGTTGTTCTTCGGGTTCTCGTCGTGCCTCGTGACAAGACAAAGGTAAAGGAATATTCGTGGAGGGGGGAAGAATATAACTAGGAGTCGGAAATGCGTAAGTGAGGATTGGATATTGCCTTCTCCGATCACTTCGAAATTCATGATATCCGTCTAGCGACCGCGGATGATTGGTTCCCATATGGTAATGTCGTGGCAATGTAATGTTGTTGAATGTGGTGCAAAACATGATTCCTCAAGGCACTCGTGTTAAAAATTATTAGGCTTCTATTTACTTGCGCATCAATCCTAAACCATGGTCCCATGTCCGAGATAATCATTGGTATTTTTTAATACAATTTGATGATGAAGAACGGGACCACATTAGCCAAAATGGCTCGATAGGTAACTTGAAGGCATCTATGGTATATATCTTTTGTAAACTTATATGATATCATACTTTCCATTCTGCAACATCAAGTAGCCACTTACCTAGGCATACCTGCAACGATAGGTGAATATTTCATCCTTTGACATTCTAAATTGGGCAACCAAGAGTTGGAAGAGGAGCAGCTAGGGCTACAGCTTGAAGCACGCAAGGTCTTGGAGGAAACATTTGAGAAAATATGAATGTAAGTTGAGAGAGTCCAAAGCAAACTCAGCGTGATGAAGCTTAAATCAAGAAATCTGTTCATATCCGGGTGAGGTTGAATGTAACACCAGTAAACCCAACTTAGCAAATTTATGGATAAGCACATAAGTTGAGTAGTTTACTAGGTACATGAATTTCAAAACGAAGCTTTTTAAATGTCATACAAGAAATAAAACTACACAATACTGTGAAAAGAAAGAAATGAAGTTTCCTGAACTCAATGACAACCAATCTTAATAGCGAAAAACTGACGACCACCTCTCCTTTCTCGTCTCATACCTTTATCTAGTCACCTACAAAATATATACAACGATCTAACTCTATTAAAGGAAACTTCTCTAACAACATAATATAGCGAACTCTCTTTTTTGACTTTACTTATTTGATTGTGGTGTGACACACTATTTTGTGTCGGAAAATTAAGATAGTTCATAAGGGGTGTGTAGTGGATATAGATGCAGTAAGGACAAATGATAACTTGATTGAGTTAGGGAACATGGCGTAGACACCATACCTGGAATGGATTGTTGTCGAATTACGACGAAGTGTGAGATGTAGAGAGCGCATGATTTTGTTTGGAGCACCACACGAAAAGGTGCAAGGTATGGTTGGAACCCAATCTACGAAGTTGGGGAAGAGTTAGAGAGGTGTGCTGGTTATTTAGTATCGTTGTCCATGCAGAATATGGGACAACCTTGAGTATGGTTCAACTGAGATGTGAATTTGATGATGTGTTTCCAAAAGAACTACCGGACGACACTGGGGAGGAAGGTAAAATTGGAGATTTTGCTTCTTCTAGGTATCCAACCAAACTCAAAAGCGTCATACCCCATGGCACCAACGTAAATGCACGAGCGTAAGAAGAAAATCGTGTATTTGTTAGAAAAAGTATACCCCCGACCGAGTAGCTCTCCCTGTTGGGAGATAGTGCTATTTATTAAAAATAACGATGGTGAGCTGAGTTTAGTCTACAACTATTGGGAATTATATAAGGTAACCGTAAAGAACCAATAGGATTGATAACATGTTTGATGAGATGCAAGGTGCGACCGCGTTTTCAAAGATGGACCTAAGGTACGAGTATCATCAGGTAAGCTTGATAGAGGATTACATCCAAAAACTACTATCCGTACAAAGTATGATGATTAATTATGGACAATGGTTTCATTTGGACTGAAAAATGCTTCTCCAGTTCTCATGTATATGATGAATAGAGTCTTTCTACAATATTTGGACAAGTTTGTAGTTGTGTTTATTGACGACATCTTGGAATACTCGAGAAGTAGGAAGTAACATGAGAAAATACTGAGAATTGTATTGCAAACAATGAGAAATGAAAAAATGTATTCTAAGTACAATAAATACTAATTTTGATGGACAATAAAAAATTTTCGGGATATGTTATATCTGCGGAGTGAGAGCGAGATGACATAACAAAGATAAAAGCAGTTAACAAATAGCAAAATCATAGGATTGTTAGAGAGATAAGGAGTATTCTAGGGTGAGCTGTATACTATATAAAATTTATAGAGGAGGTTTGGAGAATAGCATGGCCTTGAACAAACCTCAATAGGAAGGAGGTGAAGTATGCATGGGACGAGAAATGTGAGGAAATCTTTAAATGTTTAAAGGTAAGTTGACATCACCACATGTATTGATACCAACGAAACGAGGTTGAGGTTTCACAATTTTCAGTGATACATCGAATGAATGATTGGAATGTATCCTAATGAATAATGAAAAGGTAATTGTGTATGCCTCCCGATAACTGAAGGAGCATGAAGTAAACTATATGACTCTAGGTATCGAATTTGCAGCGGCCATGTTCGCCCTATAAATTTGTAGACACTACCTGTATGGAGTAAGATGCGAGGTGTTCATCGATCACAATAACTGTAAATATATATTTACTTGAAATGAATTGAACATGATGTAGAGGAGGTGTTCGGAATTGATTAAAGACTAAGACATTATTATTAAATATCACTTTGGAAAAGCGAGGCCCACGCTTTAAGTAGGAAAAATTAAGGTATGTTGGCCAAATTTTTTATGAGACGGATGAAGGAATTGAGGTTGTTAGTTTTCGAGTCAGCGCAGATGAAATTGAACACTATGTTGCATGACCATGCATCCTCGATAAGGTCGTAAAGGTGCAAGAATCTGATACTGAAATAGTTCGGTGGATGGAGAAAATAACACAGATTGGCGATTATAGGATGACCATTGGGATGGGTGGATGTGTCACAATACAAGGGCGAATTTTTGTACTGAACACCCAAAATTGAGAATGAAGATCATGGAAGAGCTACACCATTTAATGTTCTCAATCTACCCAAGTAGTATAAAAGGTATCGGGATGTAAAAATACATTGTTGGTTGAATGAATTAAAATTGACATAGCATACTTTGTATGCACGATGTGATACATGTCAAATTGTTAAGTTCAAACATCAACATCCTTGGGGCGAACTACAACCCCTATAGATTCCTGAACTAAAATGGGACCACGCCAGTATAATCTTCTTTGTTGGGTTAACAAGAGCTCGCGGAGGAACGACAAAATATGGGTAATAGTCTAGAGGTTGAAAAAGACAACAAACTTCATGGCGATTGAAGTTACAAAGGAAGTGGACTGAATATCAAGGATATTCATAGATAATATTGTAAAACTGCATGGGATATCCGCAATCATATTATCAGACATAGATGCAAGATTCATCTCTAGACTCTAGTAGAGCCTACAAGTAACATTCGGGACAAGACTCACAGTGAGTATATCGTACCACCCAAAAACAGATGATCAAATAGAGATGATAAACTAGATCCTATAGAACATGCTGCGATTATTTTTTTGGAGTTTAAAGGGAGCTGAGATGAGTTCTACTGTTGATGGAGTTTCAATACAACAATAGTTACCAGAGCAACATTTGTACGACACTATATAATGTGTTGTATGGATGGAAGTGAAAAACCCCTCTATGTTACAATGAAGTCGGAGAAATAAGAATCAAAGTTACAAAATTAGTAGAGAAAACCAAAGTGCAGGTCACCATTATAAGTAAGAACACTAAGATCGCGCGAGATTGATGTGAGAGTTGGCTAATTCAAAGAGATGAGCATTGGAACTAGGGGTTGGGGATAGATCCTATTTGAAGGTTTCATCGTTGAAAGGAATATTTCTAGTGACACGTTCAGTAGGAATGGATGCCCTCAACACAAATGGTGCACCCCGCCATGAGAGGGGCCGCATGTATTACAACAAAGCACTGAAGAAGTCAGGAATTAGTAGCTTCTCAAGTGCAATGTCGGAGGATGCTTGGGCATGAATGATTCACCTATAGGAAAAGTTGGAGTTGATCGAAGTGCCCGAAGAGATGAGGAAGAGACTGGCACCATTATGGTTTTATGGTAGCACCGTCTGTTAGTGAGGAGAAATGCGTCGGCAACTATGTGGAACATTGGAGCGGTACTATGGGCGAGATCCACGAATGCATTCTTGGACTACTACGTTCCACAAACTAGTGCAGGGGAACCATACGATCATGGAGCACATGCAAGAATTTGTGAATTTGGGAGGTACGCTTCATAGGTTATCGAGAGCGAGCAGGAAACAATGCATCCCTTTACAGAAGACCTGAATGAGAGGGTCAGATTTGTATGGCATGGATGATGAGGAATTCTCATTTTGGTGGCAGTTAAAGTTAGAGTGAACGGAGGTTCCGAAGAATGGACTGCGTGCGAACGAATGGGTCAGTAAAGACTAACTCTAGAGACCACGATAATTGGAACGGGAGAGCAACACATGGAGCATGTGGGAGGAACCATTTTGGGGAATTTTCGAGTTGGGAGTAGTGCATGCTACACGTGCGATAAGGAGGGGTAATATACAATGTGTAACCACCGTAAACTCGACCTAGCTGGATTTCCGTGCGTCACCGTAAATCTATGTTGCACGGGTGATTGTTAGGTGCGCGGGTGCACGGATTCACTCATCCACATGCAATTTTATTAAAAAAAATTAGTGTTAATGAGAGTGGCATAAAAGTCTTGTGGGTGGGGATAAGAACTACATATGGGATTGAAAGACCGTGAAAATAAGAAGTTAACAAATGTGCATTAAGAATTCCATGCTTATTCGTAAATTATTTTAAAACTCATTATTTTTTACAGATTTGTATATTTTGAAAATTTCGAATATTTATATTGATTATTTTATTATCTTGAATTTAACACACCCTAAATCAGATACATCTAAAATCACCGCTCTCCGTACCCCCGCACCCCGCAGCTCAGCCCCCGTATCCCATACCCGTGCAACATAACCGTAAATTGAAAGTGTTCACTTAAAACATAGTTCGAAACATAAGGAAGTAACATAAGTTTAAAAAATGACATCTACTATAATTCAAAAGCCAAAAGGTCGACTTGGATAGTGGACGACCGACGAAGTCTGCTCTCTCAGTCAACACCTCTGCCTCGTCGCCTACAAAGTCTATAAAGACATCATAGTCTATTAAAAGATACTTCTCTAACTCAAAAGTAAAAACTAGTTTCGTTGTTATATTTTCCTTTTCTCTCTTATCTTTCTTTTTTTCTTCCTATTGTTCCTTACCTTTTCCTTTCTCCTTCCATATCCCTTTTCGCTTTTTACTGTTGCATGGTTTTTACGTGCCTGGTCACATGTCCTACCTAAACAGACCGTGAGGTATTGGCTGACCCAGTGTTAGTATATGCTTCCCTTCCCCATAAGGGGATCGAGGCGCTACCTCGTTCCCATCTAATTCTGTTCGGCCTTGTGGTACATAAATTCCATCTCTAGGAACCTCTGGTTCCTCCCTCGGACATGCCCTTCCTGTGCATATCGTGCTCATGAAACACGATGTCAGGCATGCTTCCACCTTATCCCGAGTCTTCTTCTTCTTATTCTTATACTCATATCTTTTAACTGTGACTTTACTCTTGTTCCCTATTAGTGAACCTTCCCTTAATTTACTATTTTACTCGGCTTACGTGATCGTCAAAGTATTTGATGCCTAATATGTTCCCTTTTTCATAAATACACATATCAAAGTGTTTGACTTCATATCACCCACTCGTTGATTGTTCACCGGCTACTTTACTGTAGGTCTCCGCTATTCCTCATTTCGTCGTGTTTCTAGATTGTTCGCGTCGAATCCTCTCTTCCTCTTCAAATATGCGGAGAGTGCAAGAAAGTCCCTAAATTCCATGGTGAATTGCAAGTCCGTCCCCAAATCATCGACATATATACCAAAGGACTTCCAATACGAATACTAAAGCAACATTTGTTTGGGTTAAACTTCAAGTAATACTTACGAAAATCTTAAAAAAACCAAGACAAAAATGAAATACAATCAAAATCATAAGATATTTTACAATTATATCGTCCACATACACTTCCATGATGTGATTTATTAACTCCTTAAACCTTGTATTGACCAGGCACTGATAAGTAGCGGCTACATAATACAACTCAATCGACTTGAAAAAAGAGTAGTAAATCACATCTTTAGTTAAGAAAGCATATTTCATTTGATCTTCATCAACTAGGAAGATTTGGTGGTACCCATAATAAGTGTACATAGTACTCATCATTGTAGTGTGGACACCGCGTCGACTAAACTATCAATATTAGGAAGCGGGAACGAGTCTAATTCATAGTTCTTATTACCATCCTTGGATTCAATGCAAACACGCAATTTTCCTCCGGCCATCGACAAAACCATCGGGTCAACAACCTACTTAGCATTATCCACCTGTGTGTCGAAGCGGCTTCTTCACTTCTCCCTTAACAATTTCAACCTTTTTAGGGAAGAATTGCCTTCTCTTCAAACAAACGACCTTGACACCCTGCCTCGTATTTATGCGGTGCTCACTGGCCGTACTGTCGATTCCCATTACACCATCATGGGTCCAAGAGAACACATCTACATTGTTTATTAGGAAGTTGATCAAGTACTCCTCCAGATGAGGAGTCAGCTCCAATCCATTGAGGGTGGTTTTATCTTGTCAACCATATTTATTGTCTTGAACCACAAATACCATGGCTTGCAGGGAATGAGAATTTTCGTCAAAGAGGTCCACTCTTATCCTCTTGATGGGGGCCAACATGCAACATGAGCTCATGGAAAATGGCCTAGCCATATGCTGTCCCTTTTCACTTAAACGACTACACGAACTGAGGAGAACTTCACCATCATATGAAACCTTGACGTTACTGCCTTAAACATGTAGATATCACAATGTATCCCATGATGGAGTTGTATGAAAAATCAACATCACGATCACAAACTCTAGGTTCTCGGTTCAATCATAGAGTTCGCTCCCCAAAGTAATAGGGATCATAGCCTTCTCGGAAGGTATGGCACTTCATTGTTCAAAAGCCCAAAGGCTAGTATTGATCCTCATCATGCTAGGGCCATTAGTCCTGAGAGTCTCTGCAACTTCATAATTCATAATATTGCAAGAAGACTCAATGTCCACCAAAATCTTGTGGAGTTTGTGACGGGATATGAACCCCATATTAGTAAAGGTGTAAAGACCCTAAGCCCGGCCTAGCTGAATTGAGAAACACATTATAGAAATTAATTGAAGTTTCCAAAACATAGTTCAAAACAAACAAAACATTGTCAAATTCAATAACGAGAATATAAAGTAGTTCCAAAAGTTCGGACTCTGACACAGGACAATCGACGACCTTATTCCCATGCCTCTCCTCACATCCCACTCTCGTTACCTATAAAGTCGGTAAAGCAGTCACAATGTAATAAAAGAAACTTCATACTCTCTCCACTTCCTCTCATAACGATAAATAAAGGCATTAAACAAAATGACTTCTAGATAAATCCCATTTTTCTTTCTTTTACATTTCATTTACTTTCTTTCGTATCCTACTTTTTCTTTCTTTTACATTTAATGTATCTCATTTCATTCTCACTACGTGGCCGAGTGTAACATGCTCGGTACATGTCTAACCCAAGCCAACCGTTAGCTGTTGGTTGACTTCACGAGCAGTATGCGTTCCTTCTCCGGATGAGTACTCACGCGCTACCCATTTTCTCATCTGGGTCCATTCAGCCCTCTTCGTACGTATCTTCCATCTTTGGAACTTATCGTTCCCTTCATCAGACATGCCCTTCCTTTGGTGAATCGTGTGTTAAGCATGATGCCGAGTTTGGTCAGATGGTCCATCCTCACTCACACCGAGTCTTATTTGCATTCATTCCGTCCATTCATATCTTTTACTTTCTTCTTATTAACCCTCCTTTTACCAATGTCGGAATCTTCCCTTACTACATTTGTTAACTCCGCTTACCTGATAACTGTGATGCTCGGTATCTTCTTTTGTCCCTCATGTATTCATAAATCATCTTATTAAACTCTCATACGTTAACATATATCTTTATTACGTTAGTTTGTTACCTGTTACTCCACCGTACGTCTAAGAGACTCACTTTCTACCCAATCTGGGATTGGTTAGAGGTGAACTTCCTCTTTTTACCCAAAATCCGCGATGAATTACCTTGTATTAGAAATCCGCGATGAATTACCTTATATTACATTTCCGTGATGAATTTACCTTACCCCTAAAAATACACGATGAATTTACCCTTTACTTTTCCACGGTGAGTTTCTTCTTCACGAATCTGCGATGAATTATGCCTTGGCCAGAATCTGTGATGAATTTGCTCGTTACTTTCCGTGGTGAATTTCTTCTTTACAAATCTGCGATGAATTATGCCTTGGCCAGAATCCTTGTTGAATTTGCTCGTTACTTTTCCGCGCTAAATTTCTTCTTTACAAATCCGCGATGAATTATGCATTGGAAAGAATCCACGATTAATTTGCATGTTACTTTTCCTCGGTGAATTTTCTCTTCACAAATCCGCGGTGAATTATGCCTAGGCCAATTTCCGCGCTGAATTTGCTCCTTCCCTTGTCTTTTTCGTGTCAAAGTGCTAAATGACCTTCATTAGGCCATTTTAAGATGATAGGGGTTTTAACTCTCATTAATTACATTTTGACCTATCCTTACTAATCTCTTGTACTTTTCTCCCCTTAAGTATTCATTTCATATTTTTTCCACTCCCATTTCCATTGTCTACATTTGTTTAAGTATCGTAACTTTCTCCGTTGACATTTATCTATGGTACCTTTTACTTGGTCATCACATCATTCCCTCCTTAATTTGAGTTTCGACCCGAAACTCATGCTTGCCAATCTTCCATTAGCCCTGGTGCTATTTGGGTTATCTCTTGCTCCTTCTCCCACGTAGCTTCCCGTTCTCCGTGGTTCGGCCATTGCACTTTCACCATGGGGATCACTTTGTTTATAAGTTTCATTTCCTCCTTCACGAGGATCTTTATGGGTACTTCGTCGTACATCAAGTCCCGGGTCAACTCTAATTTATGTTCCCCTACCTGTTTCTAAATTCCCTCCGTCAAGCTTTTCCTCAATTGGGAAATGTGGAATACGTTGTGTATCCCTCCCATTTCTTCGGGGAGCTTCAACTGATAGGCCAGATTTCCAATTCTCCGTTCTATATCATATGGTATGATGTATCGGGGGTTCAGTTTCCCCGTCCGTGTTGTACGCAGTACTCCCTTCATTGGCGATATTCTTATATAGGTACGATCCCTCACGTTTAGTGATAGGGGTTTCCTTTTTGCCTCTGCCCAACTCTTATATCGATCTTGCACTATTTTCATATTCTTAAGAGTCATGGCTACCTTCTCTATGGTAACATCCACTAGTTCCGTTCCAATGGCTTTTCTTTCCCCTACTTCATCCCAGCACAGAGGGGTTCTACATTTCTGTCCATACATGGCCTCGTACGGTGCCATGCCAATACTGCTTTGGAAACTATTATTATACGCGAACTCTACTAATGGTAGGAAATGCTCCCAACTTCCCTTGCATTCTAGTACACATGCTCGGAGCATATCTTTCAATATCTGATTCGTCCTCTCGGTCCGCCCGTCCATTTGTGGTTGGTAGGCTCATCTTTAGCTTGGTTCCAGTGATTTCTGTAGGCTTTGCCAAAACCTTGAAGTGAATCTTGGGTCCCTATCTGACACGATTTTCATTGGGACCCCATGTAGTCTGACTATGTTATCCACATATATTTTCGTTAGTTGGTCTACTCCATATGTCGTCTTTATGGCAAGAAAGTGTGCTTCTTTTGTCAAACGATCATTCACCACCCATATAGCATTGTTTTTCCATGGAGTTTAGAGTAATCCTACCACAAAGTCTATGCCTATACTGTCCCACTTCCATTCATGAATTTCTAAAGGTTGTAACTCGCCCCCGGGCGTTAATGTTTCCCCTTGACTCGTTGACATGTATCGCACCTATCTACAAAGTTTGCAATTTCATTTTTTATCTCATTGCACCACCAGTTTGTTTTGAGATCTCGGTACATCTTGGTACTTCCTGGGTGAACTGAGAATGCCGAAATATGTGCGTATGAGATTATTCTGTCTCTTAATTTCTATCTATTCGGTACCCATATACGCCCCTTCATTCTAAGCAGTCCGTCGGTCCCTCGGCTTACACTCTCTTCCTTGGTATTTATCCCCTCCCTCCCGGTCACGTGATTTTGGATGTCTATTCCCTAAGCTTCTAATACCTCCTCAAGTATCCCGGGTTTCACCGTAAGCGCCCCTAGCATCGCCGTGGCAGACTCTACTACCTCCCGTTGTAAGCCCTCCATTTCTTTTATTAATGCATTGGCTAACACTCTCTGGTTCATCATGCTCAGCGTGTCTGCCACCTAATATGCCTTTCCAGGGTGGTACTGGATATCCAAGTAATAGTCTTTGATCCACTCTAACCATCTCCGTTGTCTCAAGTTCAGCTCCTTCTGGGTAGAGCTGTTATTTGATCCGAACGCGCTGTGTTCATGTTCGCTCATATTCTTATTCGAAAGAGTTCATGTTCGTTCGTATTTTATTGAAACGTGAAAATATGTTCGAACATTGTTCAAATTATTAAGTGAATGTTCATGTTCGTTCGAATAGCATGTTCGAACACGTATGTTCTATTTGTGCGAAATTTACCAAAAAACTTAAATTTTGTGGTTTGACAAACAAAATCACAAAAAATAAATATACCGAAGAAATAATCAAACAATTATTTTCATGAAATAAAGAAAACTGATTCAAGTAATTTATAATTCATCATCCATAAAAAACATCATGCGCCACACAGAACATTTTGTTGTCAAATCATAAAAAACCATTGCTATTTATTTTATGTTGGGGATTAAACACGTGTGCGAACAACCTCGATAGATTAAGTGGAACCCGAGAATTAAAGCAAAGAGAAAACAACGACACAAGAGATTTAACGTGGAAACCCGGAATGGGAAAAAACCACGTGACCGGCGGAAACGGCCAAATTTACTATCACTTGAGAAGATTACAACACACACACACGAAGAGGAATTTCGGAATACAAGAGTATTGAAGTACATAACAATGAACCCTAAGACACCTTTATATAGATGAGGTGGTTGAGATATTAAGGTAATAAACAAATATTCCTAATATTTGATCATATCTCCATATATGATTATCCATAATCAAATCATATATATGCGTCCATATATACAGATTTGATATGATATTATTTCCTTCAATATCTTCTTCCATAACTACCGATATCTTTGACCAGTGGGCCCCACCATATCTCAGTTCGGTCCTCGACCGATTGCCTCCATCTCATATCTTCGGATCACATGCTTCGGTCCTCTACCGATTGCTTCGGTCTCTTTGTCACATTCGGTATTGCGTACTTCGGTCCTAAACCGATCGGTACCAATACTGACCATCCCGTCTTCCATGTGTGCCCTGATCGACCACATTGCCGATCGTCATCCAAGTGTGATCGATCGATACCAATACCGATCTCCACACTTAACAGTCTCCCACTTGGAGATCGATAATGCATCTTCTCTTGATAGTTCCTGCTCATCAACTCACTTGGTGAGACCAACTAGAGCTACGCACAGTTCTAACTTCGCCACAGTGACTTCCTTCGTCAGCATGTCTGCCGGATTCTCAGTGCCTTTGATCATCATCAACTGAAACGCCTTTCTCTTGAGCAGATCCCTAATATAGTGATACTTCAACTCAATGTGCTTCGTCCTAGCATGAAATACCGGGTTCTTCACCAAACAAATGGCACTATGACTGTCATTGTACAATGTCCGAAGATCGATCCCTTTACCGATCTCTATCAGGAAATTCTGGAGCCATACCATCTCCTTTCTTGCTTCCGAAATAGCAACATACTCTGTCTCAGTGGAGGAAAGTGAGGCACACTTTTGCAACTTCGACTTCCAACTAACAGTTGCACCGTCAACAGTAAATACATACCCCGATGTACTCTTCCGATCGTCCAGATCTCCTCCAAGGTCGGCGTCCACGTACCCTGTTAGTTTGATCGGTCCCCTTCTAAAACACAGCTCCCGCCCTAATGTCCATTTGAGGTATCGTAGCAACCATAGCACTGCTTCCCAATGCTCTATCCCAGTGTTCGACATGAACTTGCTCAAGACTCCCACTCCATGTGCAATATCAGGTCTCGTACAAACCATTGCATACATCAAACTCCCGACCGCTGAAGAGTAGGGCACATTCTTCATCTCTTCGGCCTCCTGGTCGGTCATCGGCGCCTGCTCCTTTGAGAGTTTTATGTGTGCTCCCAAAGGTGTTTTAGTAACCCTCAAGTCTCCCACTTGATACCGATCAATCACTATTTCAATATACTTTTCCCGAGACAAGGTAAGTGTACCCTTCTGCAGATCTCTCGAGATTCTCATTCCCAGAATCTGCTTGACCGGTCCCAGGTCCATCATCTCGAATGCTTTAGATAACTCCCGCTTGACTTCTTTTATCTCCTCCATGTCACCCTCTACGATCAACATGTCATCGACATATAGTAGAAGGATTACGTATGTCCCTTTGCCCCATCGGAGATAACAACAATTGTCCGTCTTGCATCTTTTGAATCCGCATTCGGTCATTAGGGAGTCAAACTTTAAATACCACTGACGAGGAGCTTGTTTCAACCCATACAAACTCTTTACCAATTTGCAGACTAGATTTTCATTTCCATGCGACTTAAACCCCTCGGGTTGTGCCATGTAAATCTCTTCCTCCAAATCACCATGAAGGAAAGCCGTCTTCACATCTATCTGCTCAAGATGGAGATTCTCCGCAGCTACTATACTCAAAATTACCCTGATCGTCGTCATCTTGACGACCAGTGAGAATACTTCGGAATAGTCAATTCCCTTCTTCTAGAAGAATCCTTTGACCACTAGTCTCATCTTGTAACGTTTGGACCCATCTGCCTCCTGCTTTACTCTGAAGACCCATCTATTGAGTAAGACCCGATGTCCCCTGGGCAATTCTGTCAAGACCCAAGTCTTGTTCTTTGACAAGGACACCATTTCGTCCTCCATAGGAAGCTCACACTTTTCCTGCTCACGAGACTCAACAGCCTCTCGGAAATTCTCTGGCTCACCATCATTAGTCATCAATGTATGATACATTTCAGGAGTGTAACGATCGGGTGATCTCCTCTCCCTTGTTGACCGCCTCAACACAGGAGTGACTTGTTCGACATTGTCATCTGTCACCTGGTCTTTATTCTGTTGATCGGTATCGGACCGATCAGATTGAGATTTTGACTCCTCGTCAGAAGCGATACCGATCGGCTTATCCAATCGGTCCGGAGGTCCACTCCTCCCACTTGATGGTATCACCACTATCACCTCAGAAGACTTCTCCTTAGCCTTTGCGATAGTACCCTTGTAAAGTTGTCCTTCGTTGAAGGTCGCATTGACCAATCTAATTATTTTCCTCGCTTCGGTCCATAACCGGTAACCAAAATAATTAATCCCATAACCAACGAATATAGTCTTTACAGCTTTAGCATCAAGTTTATCCCTCTTCTCAGGGTCTATGTGGACATACGCAATGCAACCGAACACTTTGAGATGATCCAGCTTCACCTCCTTCCCAGTCCACTTCTCCTCGGGCAACTCGTAATCCAGTGGTACCTATGGACTCCGATTGATCAGGTATGCTGCCGTGCTCACAGCATCCGCCTAAAAGGTCTTTGGTAGACCAGCGTGCAATCTCATCGATCGGGCATGCTCATTCAACATTCGGTTCATTCGTTCGGCAACTCCATTCTGCCTCGGTTTGTTCGGGACCGATCGCTCCAGCTTAATACCGTTCGCTAAACAGTAATCTCTGAACTCCTCCCCGTCATACTCTCCTCCATTGTCTGATTTAGACACTTCAACTTGGTTCCAGCCTCGAGCTCCACCTCTGCTTTCCAGCTCTTGAATGTCTGGAATACATCATATTTCTTCTTTAGAAAATAGACCCATACCTTACGGGTACAGTCATCAATGAAGGTGACGTAGTACTTCGAGCCTCCAACGGACTCGACCGACGCCATACCCCACACATCGGTATGCACGAGTTACAGTTTGCTGGTTTTCCGATCCCGCTTCACCTTCGTAAAGGTTACTCTCCACTGCTTGCCAAGCACACAATCTTCAATGAACCCAACCTCTTTGTCCTCAGAGGTCGGTAAAAAGCCTTTCCGGGCCATGATCTTCATCCCCTTCTCACTCATGTGGCCAAGGCGATCGTGCCACATCTTCAGCAACCTCCTTCGGTGCTCCGTGGATCGGTCCTCATGCGATCGATCGGTCACCAGTGTAGTGAGAGTGGATCGGTCCCCATTTGCCCTGATCGGTTTCTCCACGTACAAAGTTCCCGACTTGATTCCTTTAGCAATGACCAAAGCCCCTTTGGTCACTCTCCACCGACCGCTCCGGAAAGACGTTCTGTACCCTTTAGAATCCAACTGTCCGACCGATATCAGGTTCTTACTCAATCCGGGTATATACATTACATCCTCCAAGGTCCAATAGTAACCATTTGAGAATCGGATCGGTATATCACCCCGACCTGTGATCTCCAGAAACTTCCCATCGGCAAGATAAACCTTCTCGAAATTCCATGCTTTGAAAGACTTAAACAACTTCTAGTTAAAACAAGAGTAAAAGGATGCACCTGAGTCAACCACCCATGACTCCACTGGACTCTCGAGACAAAGTATAAGTGCATCATCAGATTCAGCCGCTACCGATGCTGAATTCTCCTCCTTCGGTTCCTTGCATTCCCTACGGAAATGTCCCTTCTTCCGGCAATTCCAGCAATCGGGCTCCCCCTGATTCTTCAACTTTCCCCGATTCTTCGATCCAGCCCTGCTCTCGCCATTCTGCCCTCGGTTATTCTTCCGACCCCGGGAAGAATCTGCCACCAATGCATTACTCTTGGTATCCCCCTTATGCTTCCTTCTCAATTCTTCACGGATGTGTCGTGCCCGCACATCATCAAAATTGAGTTTCCCCGGTTGACTACTAATAATATCAACCGTCGTCAACCAGCTTTCGGGAATGGTACCAAGAATGACAACGGCATGCGTGTCATCATCCATGTCATGTCCAACCAGCGACAACTGGTTGGTAAGATTGCAGAAATCTTTCAAATGTTCTGCAATGGAGGCACCATCTCCCATCGTCATGGTATACAACTGCCGTGTCAAGAGCACACGATTTGTCGATGATGCCTGCTCGTACATATCGGACAGCGCCTTCATCATCCCATACGTCGTCGTATGTTTGTTGTAGTTAAACGCCACCTTCTTCGACAATGATAGTTGAACGATCGCCAACGCCTTGCGATCCAATTTCTGCCAATCCGCATCTTCCATCTTTGCCGGCTTCTTTTCTTCAAACGCTTCCCCAAAATCATTTCGATAAACGGTATTACAGATTTGCATTTTCCAATAGGCAAAATCTGATCCGTCAAACATCCTTAAGCTTCCCTTATCGTCACTCATCGCCGATTGCACCACTACACCCCACAGCCACCACCAATTGTTGGGGATTAAACACGTGTGCGAACAACCTCGATAGATTAGGATGAACCCGAGAATTAAATAAAAGAGAAAACAACGACACAAGAGAATTAACGTGGAAACTCGGAATGGGAAAAAACCACGTGACCGGCGGAAACAGCCAAATTTACTATCACTTGAGAAGATTACAACACACACACACACGAACAAGAAATTCGGAATACAAGAGTATTGAAGTACATAACAATGAACCCTAAGACCCCTTTATATAGATGAGGTGGTTGAGATATTAAGGTAACAAACAAATATTCCTAATATTTGATCATATCTCCATATATGATTATCCATAATCAAATCATATATATGCGTCCATATATATAGATTTGATATGATATTATTTCCTTCAATATCTCCTTCCATAACTGCCGATATCTTTGACCAGTGGGCCCCACCATATATCAGTTCGGTCCTCAATCGATTGCCTCCATCTCATATCTTCGGATCACATGCTTCGGTCCTCTACCGATTGCTTTGGTCCCTTTGTCACATTCGGTATTGCGTACTTCGGTCTTAAACCGATCGGTACCAATACCAACCATCCCGTCTTCCATGTGTGCCCCGATCGACCACATTGCCGATCTTCATCCAAGTGTGACCGATCGATACCAATACCGATCTTCACACTTAACATTTTAATCATTTAGGGAAATGATAGATTTATTGCTTTATCCTTCTTCATCTTCATCGCAAGCTCCAATATTTTTTTTCGTATTCTTCAATGCCTCACTAAGTATCTTTAGCAAGCTAGTATTACAAAAATGATAATTTATTAGCTTAAATGTCGTCTCTTTTCAATCTTTTGAATCCAATGAAGAATTGAGAAGTGATTCACAGCCGCCACTAAAGTAAAGGAGTGAAAATTGGGTTTTTGTAAAAGTTTGTAAACATAAATATTATAATAATATATTAGAAAAAAAATGAACGTTCACATTTTTTCACGAAAATGTTCGTGTTCGTTCAAATTATAAACGAACAAAAAATAATGTTCGAACAATGTTCATATTTTTATTCGAACGAGCGAACACGATCACATACGAACCGAACACATATTATTCACTAACTGTTCGGATCATGTAATAGCTCTACTTCTGAGTGAATAAGTACTTTAAGCTCTTATGATCGGTGAATATCTCACACCTAATCCCATACAGATAGTGTCTCTATATCTTAACTGCGAACACTACTGCGGCCAGCTCTAGATCGTGGGTCAGGTAATTCACTTCATGTATCTTTAAGTGACGGGAACCGTATGATATGACTTTTCCTTCTAGCATCAATATGCATCCGAGTCCCTCCTTCGAGTCATCACTATAAATGACAAAATCTTGTCTAGGTGTTGGTAGCACTAAAACCAGAGCTGATGTTAATTTCATCTTGAGGCATTCGAAACTTTTTTCGCACTTGGCGTCCCAAATATACTTGGCTTCCTTCCGGGTTAGGTTTGTCAATGGTTTTGCAATTTTGGGGAAGCCCTCTATAAATTTCCTATAGTACCATGCTAGTCCGAGGAAGCTTCTAACTTCACGAGCGTTCGTTGGTCTTGGCCATTTTGTCACGGCCTCAACCTTTGTTGGATCCACCATCACTCCGTCTGCCGATATTATGTGCCCCAGAAAACCTATGATGTTCATCCAGAATTCGCACTTGCTATATTTGGCGTACAACTTCTCCTTTCTCAGAATCTGTAGCACTGTCCTCAAATGTTGTTCATGTTCTTCTCGATTTTGCGAATAAACCAGGATATCGTAGATGAAAAATACCACATATTTATCTTGGTACTGACACAACACTCTGTTCATCATATCCATGAATACTGCTAGGGCATTGGTCAGTGCGAAGGGAACCATTGTACATTCGTAATGACCACACCTCGTCCGAATAGCCGTTTTCGGGATATCTCCCTCTTTTACTCGGACTTGGTGGTATTTTGACCTCAAATCCAACTTTGAAAACACCTTTGCGTCTTGTAACTTATCAAATAATTGCATTTTGACCCTTCCTTCTTAATCACTTATACTTTTATCCCCTTAAGTATTCCTTTCTTATTTTTTTCACTCCCATATCCATTGTCTACATTAGTTTAAGTATCGTAACTTTCTCCGTTGACATTTCTCTATGATACCCTTTTCCGGGTCATCACAAAAGGGATGCTCATTGGGATCTATGATACCATCACGGTCGCCGTTCGTGAAGATAATGAAATCGCAAATTCCCGGTTCATCAGTTTGGTTGCCCTTATATTTTAGTAGGGAAACCTACTCTTTGTCCTACCTATGCATCTCACGGGAGAGCCTTTTATTCTCACGAATTGACTCCCCAATCCGTGTTTCTTCAGAGATCACGTAGATCTCACCAACGTCTTACCTTTCTTTCACGGCTTGGGTCTCAATCCCATGAGGAATGTGTGTCCACCTCAGGGGGTGGAGGAAATCCCTCATCCTCCTTTCGAACCCATTCATTTTGTAGTGCTCTACAACTCAACTCCATAAGCGCCGTCTTCGGCCCTAGATACGTCACTTGACCATTCGGGCCCTGCATGTAGACCGGAGGAGCGGATCTGTATTCCCCTCAGTCATAATAATTTTGGGGTGGTGCTCCACCGATTATTCTGCCCCATCATCCTTGTCAATTCTCTATCTTAAACCCCTCGCAGGGAGTCTCCTACTGCCTTCCTCCACATGCCTTCTAATTTGGAAAATCACATGTGCAATTTTGTTTGAGGCTAGACATCTCTAGTTCGAGCCACATCGCTTCTTGGGCTTGACTCACATCATGGTACCTAGTCTAGAAGTTTCCATCAAACCAAATTACAAGTTGCACAAGCTAACTGATCTTGTCTTAAATATTTTAGTTGAACTTTTGATCAGTCAATATTTTGTTTTTATTTTGGGCTCAATTAGTTGGAGATATGTGTGGTACAAGCGACAACGTTTTAGCTTACTTATTCGGGATAAAGCTTTAAATGAGTTTCCACTATGATAAATTGATGGTTACAATACAACTAGGGATCACATACATACAAAGTTAAAAAACTGTAAAAGATCGAAATCATGCAATTACCACGCAAAATCTGCAACTAATCTATGTGAAATATGATAGGCACTCCGCAAAACAATAAAATCCCTGAGAAATGACAAAACCACCCGAAAACGAAGCAAACCCACACACATTAGCCCAAAATACACATCCACGCCAGTTTTGATGCAAATCATCACTGATTAGGCCAAAATTTATAACCATACCAATTTCCGAGCAAATAAACATCTGTATAGAAAATGCAAATCCACACCAATTCTTGGGCAAATCCACACCGATAGGGCGAAATACAGATCCACGACAATTCTGGAACAATTCTACACTCATTAGGCCAAAATACTAATCCACACCAATTTAGGAGCAAATCCACACCGATTAGGGCAAAATACATATCAACACCAATTTGTCACAAACCTAGATAGTAACCGAGAAATAGACGAATGAACGAGTTAGAAAGGGGGAAGAAAGGGGGGAGGATGAAGACGATGGAAGGAGGGGGAGGAGAACGGTCGTTGAACCAACAGGAGAGGATACATAATTCATAATTTCGATTGATGAATGTTAAACACACAACACAAGGTTTTTATACCCAAAACCATACAAATAAACCTACAACTTAATAAAGCCCAACATATAATATGTTCAAGCCCGGAGATATCCGTAAGCCCATATTCTTCATAGTATTCTAAACTATCCGATTCAGGGATGTAACATAACAAATTCCTCGAAACGATCGTTGATCCCAACGATCACTCTAAATTGAGCGCAATATTGTTTTACACTAGCTAAAGCTTTTCAATATATATGCATGCCAACTGTATCTGATACCAACTGCATTCTCAGCTGATCTGTAGAACTTCTCAAAGTGCAAATCTTGATGAAAGTTCCTCATGTACTTATCAATGTATTGAAGCTTTTCAGTTTTCTCAAGTTGGATAGCTTGCTTGAGAATTGAAATCCCATAATAATTATTAATGAATTTTTTATGTGGATCACAATATTCTTCACATGAATCAACTAATAAAATACTTTTACCTTTTGTTTTCTTGATTTTCCCCCGCAACCAATTTTGAGCAGAAAATTCAGGGATGAATATATCTCCCAAATCAAGGTTTTCTTCAAGAAATGAATCCAATAACAGGATGTCCTCTTCAATGGCATGCAAAAAATGGTTTCTTCCAACAAATTGTACATCTGCTCTACACTGAGGACATAAAACACAAAATGTTTCTTTTGACACGTATTTTACCACTCAAGAAACATCCATTGCAGAAATTGTGAAGACATGGGGTTACTGTCACAACATCGTGGCATACATTGAGACATATAGAACACTTCGTATGGTCCGGATCTAGGTTTATCTTTAGCTGCTTCTTGAAAATTTCCGATGTTGACATTATTTTAAACATGTACCTTGAAGATCCATCAGGTTCATTTCCAAGAATTATCTCACTGCCACATTCTATGATTACGAAGTCATCAGGTTGAACAGCCGTGCTATCGATAGTGATCGAATATAAACTCTTGTTTATTATTGAGGCAGAGACCAACTTTCGAGAAGACCAAGTTAATTTTTCAGTATTACCCATAAAATCTTGAGCTATTTTTTATGGCTTCGTAACACTCTCTCGCATTTCCTCGTAACTTGTGAATGTTGTTCTTCTTCGGGTGACCATAGGCCTAAGTCAGAATTCCACTCACTGTAAATCGAAGTTTGCTTGCTGCTGAAAAATTGTTGGGGATTTTTGATTCCCAATAAGGAGCGTTCTTGTGTTAACGCATGGAGTTCTTGAGAGACAATGGAGAGCTGATTGCAGGAGAAATTTATTGCTTTCCTTAATCATCTTATTCATTCTCTCTTCAAAGCCCCATAATTGCTCGTGGATGGAGTCTCGTAAATCAAGTAGGGTGGACTTACAATGCTGGATCTGGGAATGATAATCATGCTTCACATCTCCTTTGTAAACTGTGAACATTATATCACAAGAATACATTCCGTCTGAGGTTCGAAAGCCCTGATATCACTTGTCACAAACCTGGATCGTAACCGAGAAATAGACGAAGGAGTAAGTTAGAAAAGGGAAGAATTAGATGGAAGAAATGGAGGAGGATGAAGATGAAGGAGGGAGGGGGAGGAGAACGGCCGTAGAACCAACAGGACAAGATACAGATTTCATAATTTCCGTTGATGAATGTTAAACACACAACACAAGGGTTTTATACCCAAAACCATACAAATAAACCTACAACTTAATAAAGCCCAACATATAATATGTTCAAGCCCGGAGAGATCCGTAAGCTCATATTCTTCATAGTATTCTAAACTATCCGATTCAGGGACGTAACACAATTATGGAGCAAATTCACACCCTTTAGGCCATATTATAGATCCACGCCAATTCTAGAGCAAATCCACACCGTTTAGGCCAATATACAAATCCATGCCAATTCTACATCAAAGCTACACCGATTAGGAAAAAATACAAATCCACGCCAATTCCTAAGAAATTACACTGATGGGCCAAAAAACTGATCTACGAAAATACCGGACCAAATCCACACCGATTAAGCGAAATTACATGTCCACGCCAATAACAATGCAAATCCACTCGACTTGGTGCAAATCCATGTGAACCAGAGCAAAAACAATCAAATCCCTTGCTTAGGATGCATGGCAATGGAAGGGGATAAGGAGCAAGCTTACTGTAATTTATAGCAAACTTTTTCCAATGCAAGCATCAAGATCTGAAGAGTTCCAACTTTCAAATGATCTTGGAGTATCTATTTGTAGGGGCTCATTTCCTCATTTATAGTACCAAGTTTTCAAATTGTAGAAAAAAGTGCAAGTTTATAAAATACCTTGTAATGCATGCCGATAAGTGTTGTCTAATGATTTTCTCGAAAATCAAGTCGTCAATATCTTAATCTGTAAAAAATCAAATATTCTACAATGCTCACCTTGCCTCCAAACTAAGCAAGGTGTTGACCAAATAAGTAATTTAGGCCAAAATACCCCAAAATTTCAGAAGTGAGTCTCGTCATCTATATAACTCGGTTTACGTCAAATCTTGACTCTTGAACAACTTTATGAGGATATGTTTATCCTCTTAATAAATGTCTTTGGGCTATATCAATGTGAATCGATTATAATCGATCTGTGCAGTATACCAAACTTATTGGCTATATGGATACTGTTGTGGTTCGAAAACCGGGGGTGTCAACAGTCGATCGGTTTGTTGCAAGACGAACTCGATTATAATTTATTTGATGTGTGGAGAACGATTATAAACCAAAGGTGAAAAGACACAGCGATTTTAGAGTGGAAAACCTCGAAGACGAGGAAAAAACCACTTGACTAAGGGCTAAAGAAGTGCCCTTAGTCGGTTCAATAAGCAAATTAATGATCATACAAATCATGTTTGTTCTTAAGACAACAAAGAAAAGGAGAAGTATCGAAAATAAATCGACAGAGAATTCTCTATGCGAAAGCTCCAAGGAAAATTGGAAGATCATTTTCTCACATTCTAAGTGTCCTTTTTATACTCCCACTGTGTTGTATACAGTAGGGTGTCGTTTTGTGCCTGTCCTTTGTGGCTAGGTTGGCTAATGTCAGGAGGAACAGCCGCCGGAAACGGCTTCACAAAGCTGCATGGCGCTAGACCTTTCGGCGCTACTCACCGGCTATTCCCTGGCCACTGGAGGCTCGTACGACCTTGCCGGACCACGCCTCTGACAAGGCTGTCGAGGGTTGTCGTTGCATGGGAGGAGTATGGATGGCCCGAAGCAGGGCCTGTAATATGTGGACTGATAGGTCTTGGCGCGTGCGATAAGTTGGGTCCTACATATCGGGACCGATTGCTAGGGACGATCGATCGGGCCACAGGGTTTGGATGGGCCATTCACTCATGTGGGCTAGATCTGAGCCTCCAAGTTCGGCTTACGTTGTATGGGCTCTTCTGATCAAGCTTGGCCTTGATCATGTTCGAAGCACCAGGTTCCGGAGATCTCATCACTAGCCCCTCGGACTCTGTCGCCATCGTGGTGGTGATTGGGGTTCGATCAACGGATTGAGATCGTTTGTACATAAGTGCCCGATCGAAGCAACGGAAACGTGTACCCGAACTGGTTGTAACGGCGTCCTTGGGGACCAATCATGCACTTAGAAATTTCATGACGTGAATTTCAAACTTGAAATCCTTAGCGATTGAGGGTAGAATCGTAATTCTAGGCTCTGCAATAGCTAACGCCTTTCCGTATTCCAAAGGGGGGACAGACTGTCAGACTGCAGCCGCATGCAGTGATGACGTGTCACCCTGTGATTGAGCAATACGCGGTATAAAAGTCGGGATTTTTGCTTTGTGCAGCCATTATCACACTTTTTGCGACAGATTGCTCTAGTTTCAGAATCCTCCGGCGATTTTGCTCAACCGTTCCTCAACTTCAAATTTCTTGCAAACTCTAAGGTAACCATCCATGGCACCTCGTAAGCCTAGGTATTCTGATATAACCACAATGGACCTTGAAGCATTTCGGGTCAAGTTTTCCATTCCAGCCCATTATCCCATCTGGAGAGGGAAGGAAGACGTTCCGTGCTTCCTTCCCTCCGAGATGAACGTTCCGGCTAACGCCATACCCGTTAGCTATGCTCCCTAAGATTAGGCATGCGATTTCCTCATCACCCTTTTGTCGAGGCTGTTCTTTGGGAGATTCACTGCCCTACTTTTGCTCTTTTTCCGGGCAGTTATGTTTATATTATCGCTTTTATTTATGATTGCCACAAACAGAGGATAGAGCCAACCCTCATGCATTTTTTCAACCTGTTCCTGGTGGGATCCCATAGGGGAAGAAGGTTGTTAGGGGGTCGCAAGCTATATTATATAGCTACCCGAAGGAAGGAGTGTATTATCGTAGACAAGGAAGATTCCCTTCATGAATGGGAATCTTGCTATGTCTCGATAGACATCCCGAGGGAGGACTTGCTGAATGTTACCTTCCTAACAACACACCCAGACATCGGGAAGTTCAACCGAAGCCGGTTTAACCCATCCCACCCTGATATTGCCAACACCTTGGTAATGCTTCCTCCTCCCGAACGGCGTCTGAAAAGAATTGGCATCCTTCGGGAGAAGAAGCTGTTAGAGATCGGGGTAGCAGGAAGAAAAGGAGCCCCTGCCCCGAAGGGTATCTTCTCCAGTTCTGACTCTTTTGAGTCAGAAGGATCGGGTACGACTTAGCTTGTTTTAATTCATATTTCTTGATCCTTATTATTTTCCTTTTGCAGATTTCACTGATACAATGTCTGGGAACCGACTTGCAGAAGTGGCTGCTGCTTCAAAAGCCAAGAAGGAGGCTCAGCTGCAGTCATCAAAACTTAAGCCTAACGCTGCGGCTGGGCCTTCACGATCATCGGGGAGCTCCAGCAGCCACAGGCTAGAGCCCCGATCAATGGACGAGGTGGATGAGGTTATCTCTAAGAGGATACACTCATTAGGCCTTCCTGCCATGTACAGAATAGGGAATAATTCCCCTCTGGATCTTAACGTCGTGCGGTTATTTCTGTAGGGGTCAATGCGGGTGCAAGACGTCCGCCCCTCATCCAGTTTAGGAGATAGGGCGTAGAGACCTTCAGTCTCTGCGTCAACTAGCAAGCGGGGCCCCGAAGAGGAAGCCCCGAAGCAATATAACAGGATGCGGTCAACTGTGAGCAGGCCCGTAGTCCCGATCCCGACGAAAGGGGTCACAATTGGGGAGAAACCAGCCTCGTCTTCGTCTAACCCCGAGGCTGTTCGCGGGGCTATCCAGGAGATGGTAGTCTCCGTTTTTAAGGCCCGGGGATCGAAAAAAGTCCCCCCTTCATGGAAGGATGCCGCCGTTGAAGAATACCGGCTCTTGGGGAAGAAAAACCTGCCCGGTATTGATGGCACGCTGCCCAGCTTGGTGTCAGCATTTCTGGAGTCCCAAGTTGTGGTAAGTTGTATTCAGCTCATGCTGCCCCGCTCGGGTATACATTCTTAATTCAATCTGACTCTTGCAGGCACATAGAAGGGCCTTAGACCTCACTTCCGCCGTCCAGCTCAGCCGAAGCATCTCCTCGGCGTCTGAAGATCTAGAAGGTCAACTTGTCTTAGCTCAGCGGCAAGTTGAGATCAAACAGAAAGAGTTGGAATCGGTTAGAGCCGATCGGGACCATCTGAACGGAGAGTTGCTTGGAGCGGGTACTGAGTTATCCTTAGCTGCTTCTAAGGTGGGAGAGGCCCAAGCAGCAGCAAACTTCGCCACGGCCCGAATTTTGGAGTTGGAGCGTCAGATACAAGAGATATCTGACGAAAGCAACAGACTTCTCCTGCAGTCCCAGGATGAAAGAATGCCTTGAAGGAAGAGCGGGAAGCACTTAAAAAAGACTTGGTTAGGGTCCTAGGATCAACTGAGGGTGCGGTTCGGGAAGCCCTTTTAGGTTTTGCCCGATCGCCCCTGATGTTTGCCTTAGCTGCAAATGTTTACGGACCGAACGTCTCCCAATACATGGATAATATGAAGGACCAAATAGTTAACAAGTTTGGTCTGGATCCCGAAGATGATCGTTGGGAGACGATTGACCCCTTAACCAAGGATGGAAACTTCCGTGAGATCCCCGAACTAGATGAGCCCCCGTTGGAGAATGATCCCAACTATCCCCTCTTTGATCTGATGGAGAGATCGGTCAACGAAATAGTTGAGGAAAGGGGGAAGGGGGAAGAAAGTGGAGGATCTCAAGACATGGATTGCAGAGAAGTCCGGTGGAGCAGATAAGGAAGAAGGACAAATAGATTAGGATTTAGTTTCCCAGTCCTTTGCTTCCTGTATTTGTAAACTCCTCGCTCTTGAATAAAATATCCTTCTTTTGTTAAATCTGCACTTGCTAAGTATAAGGTCGGGGCTTAAGCCAAATCTGGACCGAACGGTCTTTACTACTTAACTCTGAATCCTGCTAAGTCTAGTAAGTTAGGGAATCCCAACTATACCAAAAGATCACACTTGAATCCGTCCCATAAAATATTATAACTTTGGCGGCGTTGCCTTGGTTCTTCAGGAGTCCCACGACAAATTTTAGCCAAAGCCCCGGTTCTTAAAATAGTCCCATGGCGGGCTTTGGCTCGCAATTTGACAGGTTAACTCTGTCCTTGTTATCTCGCTCATGGATTAAGCACAATGGAGCAAGGGCTACTTTTAGGTGATGTGTGCCGTTTGAAGGGGGAAATTGAGTTCGTAGTAAGTTCTGGGAGTATGCGATTCATCTAAGTACTCAGCAAGCGTGGAAGCAACTGATTCGTCAGAGCGGTCACACTACTTGGGAGCCTTATGGATGATGGCTACAGTCACCAGTCCAGACTCGTCCTGAAAATCCAACTCCAAGATCGGTCACTCACATAGCTAGAAATAATTTATATTGCATCCATTGTAACCTATTCATGTATAAGAAACGCTTTAAAGTTCAGAGTTACCAAATATGTCAAATTCTTTATATAAAATAAAGCCTTAAGTTTATAACATTCCAGGTTCGGGGGATCTCACTTCCATCCATATTTTCTAGCTTATAAGCCCCAGCACCAAGGTTCTTCATGACCCGATAGGGCCTTTCCCAATTTCTGTCCAGCTTCCCCACATTTCTCTGAACTCTTACATTCCTGAGAACGAGGTCGCCTTCCGAGAATTCCCTGGGCACAACTCGTTTGTTATGAGCTCGCTCCATTGTTCTTCGATAAGCACACATGCGCGCATAAATGACGTTTATTTTTTCTTCAATCATCTCCAAATCCAGGGATCTTCGTTCATTATTCAGATGTTCGTCATACTGGGTTATCCGAGGTGAATTTATGGCTACCTCCACTGGACTGACCGCTTCGGACCCATATACCAAAGAGAATGGGGATTCCTGGGTCGTTGAACGGGGAGTAGTGCGGTAAGCCCATAACACCTCGTAGATGTGATCGGGCCACTTTCCTCCCAAATCTTCCAACTTAGTTTATAATCCCTTCAGGATAACTTTGTTGGAGACCTCCGTTAATCCGTTGGTCTGGGGATGAGCCACCGATGAGAAGTGTTGAGCGATACCCAATTTGACGCAAAGATCCCGAACGGCTTTTCCGCGGAATTGAAGTCCATTATCAGATACAAAAGCTCGAGGTACTCCAAAGCGGCTTATGATGTTCCTCCATAGGAAGTGCTTCACAACCTTTTCGGAAATAATAGCCACCGCTTCAGCCTCGATCCACTTTGTATAGTATTCAACAGCTACAATGCAAAACTTTCGCTGCTGGACCGATCGAGGAAACGGTCCCAAGATATCAATCCCCCATCTGTCAAATGGACAAGGAAGTGGGGTCATCGACAAAGATGCCCCTGGCAATTGGGGAACTGGAGAATGGTGTTGGCAAGCAGCGCAACGTCTTGTGTACTTCTTAGCATCCTCTAGGAGGGTTGGCCATAAATAACCGGCTCTAACGACGAGATNCGGGGAAGGGAAGCATATGGCCCGTCGAGTCATCCAACAGCTAACGGTTGGCTTGGGCGGGACATGCACCGAACATGTTACTCTCGGCAACAGTAAAGTTAAAGTATGATGGGAATGATAAGGGTAAAATAAGAGGGAAATAAGAAAACGGTTAAAAGGAATGATTCACGTGTGCGTGTACGGTGTAATTAAGAAATGAAAAGATAATGTGTAGCGTGTGTGAAGTTTCCTTTAATAGATTGTGACCGCTTTACAGATTTTGTAGGTGACGCGGACGAGGTATGAGAGGGGCATGGGAAGGAGGTCGTCGGTTGTCCGGTGATAGAGTCCGGTCCTTTGGAGAACATTCTAAATTATGCTGTCGAACTTTGATGTTTTCGAACTACGTTTTAAGTTTACATTCGAATGTTTTCATTTTATTTAGCACGTTTTAACAAAACATCTAGGCCCGAATTAGGGTCGTTACAAATGGTATCAGAGCGTAACATTGTTACTAAACCGGTAACGGTGCGGTCCTACGTAGAAGAGTCTAGGAAACTCGTAGGAGGACAACCGACCATACGAAGGGATGGGCATAGAATGTAACGGATGACATGAGTAGGCATAGATATAACGAAAGCTTAATGTAGGAATGGCGCCTAGGACGAGAGCGCATGGAAACCGAGAGGATGATAGCAATGCATCAGAACAGGCACCGGCGACAGAGACTCCGGTTGCGGATTCATCGACGCCTCTCACGTTTAGCCAGAAAAGTCTCAGGGATCTGTTGAAGACCATGGCGAGTTCCCTAGTTTGCGCAATAAGACAGGGACAGACGGAGAGGGGAAACTCCGTGCAAATGGAACCAGTGGCAAGACCGGAGAAGGGTAGAATGTACTACAACGAGGCATTAAAGAAGGCTGGGATGAACAGTTTCACGGGGGATAAGATGGGGGACGCGGAGGCGTGGATTATCCGCCTTGAGGAGAAGTTCGAGTTGATCGAAGCCCCAGAGGAGCTTAGGGCAGGATTGGCCGGCTATGGTTCGACGGTAGCACTGCCCGATGGTGGGGGAGCGTGTCGGCCTCACTACAGAAGGATGGACCCATCTCTTGGGAGAAGTTTAAGAATGCATTCTTGGATTACTACGTGCCGAAGGGACTTAAGAAAGAGGAGAGGGCCGAGTTCGACAGATTGACTCAAGGAAACCGCCCCGTAATGGAGTATATGCAGGAATTCATAGAACTAGGCAGGTACGCCCACGAGATCATTGGGAGTGAACAGGAAAAGATGCACCGCTTTACAGAAGGGCTGAATGAAAAGGTGAAACTGACTATGTATGGCCGCGACGACGAGGAATTCTCGAGTTTGGTGGCGGCAGCAGTCCGAGTAGATGGAGGATTGCGGAGAATGGATAATTAACGCACCAGAAGCTCTGCGAGGAACGAAGTTTAGGGATGGGGAGAATGGAAAGGAAAGATCACTAGGGAGAGTTTCAGATCGGCACAAGGACCCCCGATCAGGCCGGCGTGCGCCAAATGCGAGAAGAACCATTTTGGAGAATGCCGAGCAGGAACCAACAGTTGTTTCAAGTGCGGCCAGGAAGGACACTTTGCCAAAGATTGGCCGAAGAGGAGGATGATCGAAACCGGGGTAACAGAAAACATGGCAAGGGAGAGGACTACTGGAAATGCTCGAGTGTTCGCAGTAAACAAGGAACAGGCCTCGGAGGCTAAAGACTTCGTGGCAGGTACACTACTTATTAACGGCTTTACAACTTTCGTATTATTTGACTGTGGGGCGACACATTCATTTGTGTCGGAGAAGTTAGTGAAACGGTTTGGGATAATGGGAAGTAACGCTAAAATCAAAGTAAAAACACCGGGATCCGAAGCTATGGAGGCAAATAGAATCTATAAAGGATGCATGGTGGAAGTGGACACAGTGCGAACAGAGGCAGATTTGATTGGGTTGGGGGATATGGGATTCGATGCCATACTAGGAGTGGATTGGTTATCTAAATACGATGCGAAGGTGAGATGTCGAGAACGTACGATCACTTTTAGTACGCCGTGGGAAGGGAGAAAGGACATGGTCGGAAAACCGATTATGAGTGAGGATGAGGAATATAAGGATCGATCAAACTGGTTAGCGTTCGTCAAGGCAGTGAAGGAAGGGACGCCATTGAAGTCCGTTCCAGTGGTTTGTGAATACAGTGATGTATTTCCTGACGAACTACCGGGTCAACCACCTTTGAGAGAGGTGGACATGGAAATAGAACTACTCCCTGGAACACAACCGATCTCCAAGGCTCCGTATGGAATGGCACCCAAAGAAATGCAGTAACTGAAACAGCAGATTGAGTCGCTACTGGAAAAAGGATTTCTTAGGCCAAGCAACTCCCCTTGGGGAGCACCAGTGTTATTTGTTAGAAAGAAAAGCGGCGAGTTGATACTGTGTTACAACTACCGGGAGTTAAACAAGGTCACGATAAAGAACAAGTATCCGTTGCCTAGGATCGACGACTTGTTTGATCAGTTATAAGGCGTGAAGGTGTTCTCAAAACTAGACTTGAGGTCAGGGTATCATCAAGTCCGAGTAAGAGAAGGAGACATACCGAAGACAGCCATTCGAACGAGGTACGGCCATTACGAATGCACGATAGTACCGTTTGGATTGACTAATGCCCCAACAATTTTCATGGATTTGATGAATCGGGTATTTCGTCAGTACCTAGAAAAGTTCGTGGTGGTGTTCATTGACGACATCCTAGTTTACTCTCGCAACCAGAAGGAACACGAGCAACATCTAAGAATAGTATTACAGACTCTCCGACAAGAGAAGTTGTATGTCAAATACAGCAAGTGTGAATTCTGGATGGACAGCATAGCTTTTATAGGCCACGTGATATCAGCAGGAGGGGTGACGGTAGACCCAACAAAGATAGAGACAGTGACGAATTGGCCCAGACCGACAAATGCTCGGGAAGTAAGGAGCTTCTTAGGATTGGCCGGGTATTATCGGAAGTTCATCGAGGGGTTCACAAAGATTGCTAAACCGTTGACAAATCTGACCCGAAAGGAAACGAGGTATACGTGGGATGAGAAATGCGAAGAGAGTTTCGAATGTCTCAAAACGAAATTGACATCTGCACCAATACTAGTATAACCCACACCAAGACAGGACTTCACGGTATACAACGACGCATCGAAGGAAGGACTCGGTGTGTACTGATGCAGGGATGGAAAGTTATAGCATATGCATCCCGTCAATTGAAGATACACGAGTTTAACTATCCGACACACGATTTATAATTAGCCGCGGTGGTATTCGCACTCAAGATTTGGAGACATTACCTGTACGGTGTGAAGTGTGAGATATTCACCGACCACAAGAGTTTGAAGTACCTATTCACTCAGAAGGAGCTTAACATGAGACAACGGAGATGGTTGGAACTGATAAAAAATTACGATCTGGACATTCAGTACCACCACGGAAAGGCAAACCAGGTAGCCGATGCACTGAGCAGGAAGACTCATGGCGTGCTAGCCAACACGTTGGTAAGGGAAATGGAGAACCTACAACTGTAAGTGGTAGAGTCGACCAAAGTCATGTTAGGGACGGTTACCGCGAAGCCAGGGATACTGGAGGAGGTACTAGAAGCACAAATATCAGACCCCGAGAAACCCGTAACGCGAAAAGAGGGAAACAGAACCGATAAATCAGAAATAAGCAAAGGAAGCGATGGGCTAATCCGAATGAATGAACGTGTATGGGTACCAAACAGGCCAGAGCTAAGGAAGAAGATTATGGCAGAAGCACACAGTTCAGCTTTCTCGGTTCACCCAGGAAGTACAAAGATGTATCGGGACCTAAAGACACACTGGTGGTGTGTAATAGCCGAGAAAAAGGTATGTCGAAACAAATAGTAGGGAATGTAACGGTAAAGTCTAGACGAGAGATAATGAGAGATACGGGAACGAAAGAACGTAAAAGGGAACGAAGAATAGAAAAGTAAAGAAAAAGATAAAAGTGGGGTCAAAGGTAAAGGAAGGAGGGGTCAAAGTGTGAATTAGAAAAGTTAGGATATCTATAAATAGGGGTGAGGAGGCCCAAAAACGAGCTAATCATCATTAAGACCCAAAAATTCGGAAACTCCCGCGAAGAAGGAAATTATCGCGGAATTTTGAACTGCATGCATTTTATCGCGAAAATTTTTGTGAAGGAAATTGTCGCGGATTTCACGTGAAGAGGAAATTGTCGCGAAAATGAAACAGGTGTAAATTAGCGCGGAATTTTTGACTGCATGCATTTTTATAGCGAAAAATTTTGTGAAGGAAATTGTCGCGGATTTCACGTGAAGTGGAAATTGTCGCGAAAATGAAACAGGTGTAAATTATCGCGGATTTGCTTAGTGAAGAGAATTGTCGCAGATTTGGTTTCAAGAGTAAATTATCACGAATTTCATATTGCAGCATAGAATTATCTTGAATTTCGAGGAAATTCTAAATTTAGGTGTTTTCGTCGCGTCTCGACGTCGGATCGTAAGAGGAACGGAACACGTAAGGTCTACGGTAACCACAAAGTTAACAATAGGATAATAACGTCGAAATTCGAGTAACTAAAACGTATTACGAAATGCAGGAAAGCGCGGAAAGACTATAGCAAGCGAAAGCAACGGTAAGCGGAGTGAACACAATATAGTAAGGGAAGGTTCAGACTTAGGGAATGGGATTGGGTTAATAAAGAAGGAAGAAATGATACGAATGAATGAGATAAATGATAATAAGACTCGGGGTGAGGAAGGATGGACCGTCCGACCGAACCCGGCATCGTGCCTAGTACACGATCCGCCAAAGGAAGGGCATGCCTGATGAAGGGAACGATAAGTTCCAAAGAGGAAAAGATACGTACGAAGAGGGCGGAACGGATCCGGGTGGATAAATGGGTAGCGCCTAAGTACCCACCCGGGGAAGGGATGCTTATGGCGGTCGAGTCATCCAACAACTAACGCTTGGCTTGGGCGGGACATGCACCGAGCATGTTAATCTCGGCAACAGAAAAGTTAATGAATGATGGAAATGATAAGGGTAAAAGAAGAGGGAATAAGAAAACGGTTAAGTGAAATGGTTCATGTGTGTGTGTAAGATGTAACTAAGAAGTAAGAAAGATAATGTGTAGTGTGTGTGAAGTTTCCTTTAATAGATTGTGACCGCTTTACAGATTTTGTAGGTAACGCAGGTGAGATATGATAGGGACGGGGAAGGAGGTCGTCGGTTGTCCGGTGATAGAGTCCGGTCCTTCGGAGAACACTCTAAATTATGCAGTCGTACTTTAATGTTTCGAACTATGTTTTAAATTTGCTTCTGAATATTTCCGTTTTAATTATCATGTTTTAACAAAACAATTAGGCCCAAATTAGGGTCGTTACAGTTTGGATGTCTATAAATAGGGATGGGGAGGCCCAAAAACGAGATAATTATCATTAAGACACGAAAATTCGAAAATTGACGCGAAGAAGGAAAATTATCGCGTAAATTTTGGTCTTGAAAAATTGTCGCGGATTTCACGCTTTGGAAAATTATCGCGATTTTGAGAAAGGCAATTATTGTTGCGAAAACGATTTTGTAGAAAATTATCGCGGAAAATGATGAAGAACAAAATTGTCGCGAAAAGGCTTGAAGTTTAAAATTGTCGCGGATCCGATCCTAGCACAAATTATCGCGGATTTTGATTTCAGCACAAAAATTATCGCGGATCCTGTTTACAGCACAAATTATCGCGAATTTTTAAAGAAGAAGGGAATTTTTGCGGAAACAATAAATTTGAATGGTTTCGTTACGTCTCAACGTCGGATCGTGGGAGGAGAAGGACACATAGGGTCTACGGTAATCACATAGTTAACAATAAGACATTAAAGTCGGAAATCGAGTACTAAGGCCTCTTACGAAATGCAGGGAATCAAGGGAAGATTATAACAAGCGAAAGTAAACGGTAAGTGGAGTGAACACAATATAGTAAGGGAAGGTTCAGGTTTAGGGAACGAGATTGGGTTAATAAAGAAGAAAGAAAAGACACGAATGAACGAGATAAATGGTAATAAGACTCGGGGTGAGGAAGGATGGACCGTCCGACCGAACACGGCATCGTGCCTAGCACACGATTCGCCAAAGAAAGGGCATGCCTGATGAAGGGAACGATAAGTTCCAAAGAGGAAAAGATACGTACGAAAAGGGCAGAACGGATCCGAGTTGAAAAAGGGGTTGCGCCTAAGTACCCACCCGGGGAAGGGAAGCATATGGCCCGTCGAGTCATCCAACAGCTAACGGTTGGCTTGGGCGGGACATGCACCGAGCATGTTACTCTCGGCAATAGTAAAATTAAAGTATGATGTGAATGATAAGGGTAAAAGAATATGGAAATAAGAAAACGGTTAAAAGAAATGAATCACGTGTGCGTGTACGGTGTAATTAAGAAATGAAAAGATAATGTGTAGCGTGTGTAAAGTTTCCTTTAATAGATTGTGACCGCTTTACAGATTTTGTAGGCGACGCGGACGAGGTATGAGAGGGGCATGGGAAGGAGGTCGTCGGTTGCCCGGTCCTTTGGAGAACACTCTAAATTATGCAGTCGATCTTTGATGTTTTCGAACTACGTTTTAAGTTTACATTCGAATGTTTCCGTTTTATTTAGCACGTTTTAACAATACAGCTAGGCCCAAATTAGGGTCGTTACAATGGTTATACCATGATTTATGCGATTAAACTATAGTTTAAATACTTATGACGTTAATTCATACTGTTATGACTTGCATGATAATTCCGTTTTCGAGCATACTTATTTTGTATGTACGGCAAGTATTTGTAATGCTAGTTTTTATTTAGATTGAATACACTTGAATTTACCAAATTTACAATGTGATTCGGACGAATATGATTTGACTCATTTGTCACATTGTTCTACATGTTCTAGATTGATTATTTGACTTCTATTAAACATGACTTGATGTTGTTAAAGCATGAATACATGTTGTTAGAATAAAGAATAACTATGTTATACCAATATTTATGTGATTAAACTATAGTTTAAATGCTTATGACATGAATTCATGTTGTTATAACTTGCTTGATAATTCCGTTTTCGGACATACTTATTTTGTATATACAACATGTATTGTCCGCTTTGGATTAGGCTGACCCTAATGACACCCACCTAGTCCTCACGGTTTTACTTTTTCCCTAGAATCCACACTTCCCAATGGGTCACCCATCCCTGAATTGCTCCAAGGTGAGCACGCTTAACTTTCCAGTTCTAACGCTCCATTTGCCACTTTGCTAGGGAAAAGGCCTCGTGCAATGGAAGACGCATCACTATACTTAACATAAGATCGTTCCCCCTCTATAGCCGATGTAGGGATTCGCCTAAGGTGCCCTCTCTCTCGCACCCCCGAGGGGACCTCACATTCGGGGTCCAAGCGAAGATGTCCACATTGCTTCTCAGCAAGTGGACCAGCTCTTCTTCGAAGGTCGGGGCTAGATGTGCCCCGATGCGAGTAGTCTTGGTTGAGTCATCCTCAACCAAGTTGATAAGCTTGAACCCAACTGGTTCCATAGCTTGCCTCGGGTGCGGGGGCTCTTCGAACAAATCCACCCGAGCTCTCTTGATTGGTGCCAAGGTTCGGCACGAGCTCATGTAGCACTTTCTTGCTACTTTCTACTTTCTTGCTACTTTCTACTTTCTTGCTACTTTCATGTAGCACGAGCTCATATGGTACATAGATGTGACCGCCTCAAACTTACTGAAGCCGGTCCGTCCAATAATAGCGTTGTAAGCCAGATCGACTTCAAAGACTATAAATTCCAGGTTTTCCGATCGATCCCTACCCTGTTCTCCTAGAGTGACTGGGAAAAGAATTTTGCCCCACGGGATAACACTTCTCTGGTCGAATGACCAAATGGTTATATTGGCGATAGAGAGATCATGGGCCGCAGCTTCTAGCATCTCCGCCACTTAATGCTTTATCAAATTGCATGAAGCCTCTGTGTCCACCAAAATCCTATGGACCCGTCGGTCGGCGATAACTCCAGTGATGATGAGGGGGTCATCACACGGATCGGTAACCCCTTCTCGATCGGCTGCGGTAAAGATGATATCGCCCTCAAAGGTCGAGGACCGCTCAGCCGATTCGTACTTGACTAGCGCCACATATTCGGAGCTTTTGGGAAACTCCTCACGCGCTGCTCTTTTTTAGTCCCTAACAGACTTGTTAATCCTTATTCCGCCGAAGATAACATAAATATCTCTGGCGACCTCTCTTTCTCTGGGCACCTCCTCATTTGGGGGAGGTTGGGTGCCCACTTCGGCAGGTGGGGGAGCTGGCTGCTCCCGCCTCTCTCCTTCATTTCGCGGGGCCCTGCCACCACGGCCCCGCCATCTCCTCCTTCGGCCCTAGCCACGGTTCTCTTGACCATGCTGGCCTCTATCCTGTTCGGGTTGGGGAGACCTTCGGTCTCCTGCCCGGTTGATGTAGTGTCGGGGATGACCCCGATTGGCTCTTTCTGTAACGACAGTAATTTGGGCCTAGCTGTTTTGTTAAAAAGTGCTAAATAAAACGAAAACATTCGAATGTAAACTTAAAACGTAGTTCGAAAATATCAAAGTTCGACATCATAATTTAGAGTGTTCTCCAAAGGACCGGACTCTATCATCGGAAAACCGACGACCTCTTTCCCATGCCCCTCTCATACCTCGTTCGCATCACCTACAAAATCTGTAAAGTGCTCACAATCTATTAAACGAAACTTCACACACACTACACATTATCTTTTCATTTCTTAATTACACCGTACACACACACGTGAAACATTCCATTTAACCGTTTTCTTATTTCCTTCTTCTTTCACCCTTATCATTCCCATCATTCTTTAACTTTAGTGTTGCCGAGAGTAACATGCTCGGTGCATGTCCCGCCCAAGCCAACCGTTAGTTGTTGGATGACTCGATGGCCATATGCTTCCCTTCCCCGGGTGGGTACTTAGGCACTACTCCTTTTTCCACCCGGGTCCGTTTTGCCCTTTTTCGTACGTGTCCTTTCCTCTTTGGAACTTATCGTTCCCTTCATCAGGCATGCCCTTCCTTTGGCGAATCGTGTACTAGGCACGATGCCGGGTTCGGTCGGACGGTCCATCCTTCCTCACCCCGAGTCTTATTAACATTTATCTCGTTCATTCGTGTCTTTTCCTTTTTTCTTTATTAACCCAATCCCGTTCCCTAAGTCTGAACCTCCCCTTACTATATTGTGTTCACTCCGCTTATCGTTTGCTTTCGCTCGCTATAATCTTCACGTGCTTCCCTGCATTTCGTAACAGGTCTTAGTTACTCGAATCCCGACGTTATTATTTTATTGTTAACTATTTGATTACCGTAGACTCTACGTGTCCTTTTCCTCCCACGATCCGACGTCGAGACGCAACGAAAACACTTAAACTTAGTATTTCCGCAATAATTCCCTCTGCTTTGAAAATTCGCGACAATTCTATGTTGTAACTAGGATCCGTGATAATTTTGCGCTGAAATCGAAATCCGCGATAATTTGTGCATGAATCAAGATCCGCGACAATTTACACTTCAAGTGTTTTCGCGACAATTTTGTTCTTCGACGTTTCCGCAATAATTTTAACCTTCGACATTTCCGCGATAATGTTTGACTTTCTCCAAAAATCGCGATAATTTTCCAAAGCTTCCAAATCCGCGACAATTTTTCAAGCACAGAATTTCCGCGACAATTTTTTCGCGACAATTTCTGGATTTTCGTGTCTTAATGATGATTAACTCGTTTTTGGCATCCCCACCCCTATTTATAGACATCCTAACTTTCCTAATTCACACTTTAACCCCTCCATCTTTCCATTTTGACCCCTCCTTTATCTTTTGCTTTATTTTTCTATTTTTCGTTTCCTTTTACGTTCTTTTATTCCCATATTCCCCGTTATTTCTCGTCTAGACTTTACCGCTACATTTCCTATTATTCGTTCCATCATACCTTTTTCCTGGCTATTACATCCTGATGGCCCGCTCGGGGAGAGTCAGCCCGCTTGCCCCTGCGATCATCATGATCGGGTTTTTCCTTGTTCATTGCTGCTAGTGTCTCTCGCAGTAGCGGACATTTCAACGTTGGTAATCGCGGTTCTGATGCAACTCGCAATAGACCCGATTGTCCTCCTTCTTCGGGGGGACGATCTTTTCAGCCACAGCCGCAACATCCCGCGGCTGTCTCTTAGGGTAAGATACCCTATGGTCACCTGCGGGATTAGAACTCCCGCCAGGCTTTCGATATCCCGCTCCCTGCGCTTCATCCACATTGTTGTACTTGTTGATTTTCTTAAGGAGCTTCCCCAAGGTGGATGGTGGGCTCTTCACAAGGCTGGCCAAAAGGCCACATGGTCCCAAGACCTATTGCAAGATATCGATTTTGTCTTGGAGCTCCAACTTGATACCCTGAGCAGTTCGGTTGAACTTCTCCATAAAAGAACGGAGACTCATCTTCGCCGGGATATACTTCATGTTATATAGTTCCTGTCTGCTACGAGGCGGTCCAACATTTGGGGCGAACTGCTCCGAGAAAGCCAGGATGAATCTGCCAAACAACTGTATGGGTCGGGCCGGCAAGTTTTTGAACCAAGTCCGGGCATCGCCCTGCAACCCTGCTGCGAAGATGCGGCACTTCAATGAGTCAGAGGCCCAAACAGTCCCTATCCTCAACTCGAAATCTGCGACGTGATCGATCGGATCATTGTCGCCTCTGAATACTGGCAACCCTTCGGGGTTACGGTAGTAACGATCGGGGACTGCCGCCCAGATCTCTTCGGAAAACGGGAGCATCAAATCTCCCAATGTGGCGGAGACGCCTCCAGATTGTTGGGATGATGCCTCGGCTATTTGTACATTATGCCACCAGTCATCATCCTTGCTCCGCCTGATTGGGGAATCCATGGCCAGATCAAATAGTCCAGGATTGCGCCCCAGATTAGGCTCGCAATCCCTCTACGTTCGCAGGGTTTCCAACTCCCTGGAAAGCTCATCGATGCACCTCTGCATCTGTTCCTGGTTCGTCCCAAGAATCGGAGTTGGAGTTCTAATTGGAGGAAGCGGAGTATAATGGTATCTCGACCTCCTCATTGCCACTCCGCGCCTGATAATCTCCTCTTCGTCGGAGCTCGGCGCATCTGGGTCGCTTTCGTACCCTCTGCTTGCTGGAACAAGGGTTGTGATAGCCTGTGGTTCTGTTCCACTCCTCTCCGACGTAACTTCCAATATAACTTTCCTGACAACAGCTTCCAGGTCCTGTAAAGATAACGTTGAAGCTGGAAGGCAGCTGGGAAGTGTGTCACTATCGTTCGTCGAAGTTCCAGTTGTCATGCCTTTGATTATCCTATCCCGAGTAAGGACCTCAAATGGAGATTAGAAACTCGTCCCCACGGACGGCGCCAAACTGTTGTGGTTCGAAAACCCGGGGTGTCAACAATCGACCGGTTCGTTGCAAGACGAACTCGGTTATAACTTATTTGATGTGTGGAGAGTGATTATAAACCAAAGGTAAAAGGACACAACAATTTTAGAGTGGAAAACCTCAAAGATGAGGGAAAAACCACTTGACTAAGGGCTAAAGAAATTGTCCCTAGTCGGTTCAATAAGCAAAGTAATAGTCACAAAGATCATGTTTGCTCTTTAGACAACAAAGGGAAAGAGAAGTATCGAAAATAAATCGATAGAAGGTTCTCTAGGCGAAAGCTTGAAGGAGAATCGGAAGATCTTTTTTTCACACCCCAGGTGTCCTTTTTATACTCCCACTGTGATGTGTACAGTAGGGTGTCGTTTTGTGCCTGTCCTTTGCGGCTAGGTCGGCGAATGTCAGACGGAACAGCCTCCGGGAACGGCTTCATAGAGCTGCACGGCGCTAGACCTTTCGGCGATACTAGCCGGCTATTCCCTAGCTACGGGAGGCTCGTACGACTTCGCCGGACCACGCTTCTGACAAGGCTGTCAAGGGTTGTCGTTGCATGGGAGGAGGATGATGGCCCGAAGCATGGCCTGTAAGATGTGGATTGATCGGTCTTGGAGCATGGGAGAAGTTGGGCCCTACATATCGGGACCGATCGTTATGAACGGTCTATCGGGGCACATGGCCTGGATGGGCCATTCACTTATGTGGGCTGGATTTGGGCCTCCAAGTTCGGCTTACGTTGATTGGGCTCCTCTGATCAAGCTTGGTCCTGATCATGTTCGAGGTACCGGGATGCGAGGATCTCATCAGTTATAAAATTGAAAAATAGAAATTTTACTTCTAGAAATGTAAAATAAGAAATAAAATATGTTCTGAATTTCTACTTTCTAGACTGGTAAAACAGAAATTTAAGTTGGGCAGAACACACCCTAAGTGTCTCGCGAGTTTTCATACCAAAAGTCGCGAGTGTTACTGTTCGTTCGATGAAGTCGCGAGTTTTGCAAGCAGTCCCGAGATTCTGTGCACAAAGTGGTGATAGATATTGTTTAGGTTTTGATGTCGTGAGTTTTCGTCACCAAGTAGCAAGATTCACTGTTAAGGCGAGGTAGTCGTGAGATTGTGTTACAAACAGTCGCGAGAGTGTTGAGTTTGCGAGAAATGACGCTATAACACGAGAAAGAAATGTGTATTTATAGGAGCGGATCCGTGGGTCGGGAAATCACGAGATTTTTGCCCAATCTCCGAATATGACATTCTTAGTGTCAAAATGACCGCGTCGGCGAGGAGATTCAAACCCTATCATGCTTTTCTCAAGAGAATTTTCGAACGAACGTCGAATTTTGGGACGAGCTGATATGTTGTGGTTTACGACTCAGATTCTGAATCTGAAAACCAAAGGACTATTGATATTACCCGGGGGTATTTAGGGTATTATAACACCTCGGGTGCTCGTCTGACGTGGTTAAATGGTATTTCGGTTTGCTAGTATATATTTGGAATAATGTGATTTTGGGAGTATTCTCGTAATTTGGACTTCCCAGGCCCACGTATGATGCTTCCAATGGTATTTTCGTAATTTGGCAACTAAGAGCGCGATGGCAAGTTTTGGTGATATTTCAGGCTATTCACTCAATATTTAAAGATAAAGATATGGTCAACATTATTTTTCGATATTTTTTCATCGTTATTTCTTACTAGCGTTCGACCGGAATGCAATTATGAAGTTCTGGGACATTGTGACATTTATTCCATTTGAATTGGATATTTTCTAAATAATTTGGGCTAAGTTGATTGAAATTCGGCTAATGGGCCCGAAAGTGAGTCATTGGGCTGAGATTTTTATAAGTATAAGCCTCAAAGCACTGAAAAAGGGTTCAGAATATTGACACGCTTCCCAATACAATGTTTTCACTCGAACTCACCTTGTGACTCATGACTTTCTATCTAGTCGAGAGGTTTTGATAAACCTAGTCATGAGTTTGTGCTCACTCGTGACTTTCTGCACTGTTTCATTGGTCCCGGAGTTTCGTATCTTATTTCGTAAACGTACACTCGTGAGATTTCCTTTTGAGTCGTGAATTTTTGTTTCTGGCAGTCACGACACTTTTCCCAATCGCGAGTTTGTCTTCTAACTCGAGAGTTGATTTGATCGATTTTCGAACTTTTTTTATTTGGATTGTGGATATCTCTCAATTGAAATTATATTCATTGATTGTTATAATGAAAACCAATGTAGAGCTCCGATCTCCCGATGACGTAAGCCACACATTGTGTGCCCAACCTCATATATCGCTCGTGTCACCACAACAATTAAACTCAAGATTATAAAAGAAATCGATTGATTTAAAACAAATACACAAAAATATTTTTTGACCAGATGAGCCTCCAAGTCAATCCCAATAATTATATCAAATTGTGTAATCTTATATATTTAAATATCTTCTCAATTAAGTATAATCCTCTTTAATTTAATTTTCACATTTTCTCCTTAATTCGATCTAAATTCAACTAAATCACAAAACACAATTAATTAACATGGTTCTTCTTGTGTTGTGCCTTAATTTATCAATATCTTCAAAAATTAGATTATCTTATTTGTTATAATATATCATAAACTCTATCAATCTTTTATTAATAGCTATTAGAATATTTTAATATAATATATTGTATATAATTATTATTAATTTACGTATTAAATAGTTTCTCTAATATATTTTAACAATTAATTTTTATCTCATTATATTAATATTATCTTATCTTTTACTTCACAATATATTCAACAAATTCTATATTAATTTATTGTAATCTACATATTTTCTTGACTATACAATTTCCATCGTCATATCGTTTCGTATTCATCTACAACTTCTAATTATCTATCATCTCTTTATTATTAAACACAATTACCTTTTCTACTTTCTTTAAACTAAAGGACACCTTCAATATATTCATTAATATTTGTTAGAAATCTAATTCTCCTAAATTTCGAGTTATGACATTCCACCCATCTTAAAATGAGTTTCGTCCTCAAAACTCGTCGTTAATATATTAAACTTTTTTTCTTCGTAATTTCTCTAAGTTTTCGAGTTATTACAATGTCGATCGCCACCTGCAGGCATTGACATATCGATTACAAATCGTCTTACGTGACTATCGATTGATCCTTGCAAACTGCATGTCGATCACCCTACGCGAAGAAATCTTTGTAATATGCCAATAGTCACTTAACTCATCTGACCCGTCCTGTTTGATCCATCGTCATAAATTCTTGCATGATGCTTATCTAAATTGGATTTCGGATTCCACAATCAAGCTTCAAATTCATAATTTCTTGTTGTTGGTGATCACGACTTGTCATTGGCATTGACGATGGTCTGAGGACATGTAGAAAAAAAACTCAAATTGTAAGTGTTCCAATCTTTATTTATGAATTTGTTGTGAATTTTAAGTTTTAATAATTTTGTAATTAAGTATTTTTTACATTGTTTTTTTAATATGTTTCGCGTATTTTTAAAAATAATTAGTTATACATAGGGATGGCAATTTGGATTATCCATCCTGATACCCGGTGGATATCCACACCGTTTAAAGAGTTATTTGATAATTAAATGGGTAGTGGAAACGAGACGGGAAAGAAAATCACATATCCGCCTTAAATAGGACAGGTAGTGATTTGGTACATAACAGCCTTGTTACCCGTTCGGTTATTCATTTAAATAACCGTATTCGACAACTTATATTTATTAAAAATATTTAGTATTTTTAAAATTTTGCCTTAATTATAAAACCTTTATTATGATACTTAGATTACCATTTCAACTCATTATTTCATTTTTCAAATTCTCTAGGTTGTTTTTGGTTTTTTCATCTACCTCTCATTGGCATCAATACGATTATTGCTCATTATTTCGTCCATGTTCTTCAAGGTTTGAATTCTTGTAATGTAGATCTTATTTTCAGGTTTTCTTTTTCCTATTCCTTTTTTTCGATTTGTATGAGTTTGAAGGTTTTGTTTAAACCCTAATTATATTTAATTCCTTGTAACATTTATATTGTTAATTAGTTATTTATATTATTTTTCGTACGGCGAATTGTACCAATATTCTTAACTACAATATCAAAACCCTAGTTAAGATTGTACTTATATTTTGATATATTTAAATATTGTTATGGTCCCTTTTTAGGGGGTACCAACAGTCGTCCGGTTCGTTCAAATAACGAACTCGGTTCTGATTTCTTAAAATATGAAGACGATCGAAAGCTAAAAAATAAAAGTAAATGCACGACAATTTATAGTGGAAACCCCGTGAATTGAGGTGAAAACCACTCGACTAAGAGCTGATTATGCTCTTAGCCTGTTCACTAAATAAATGAATCAAAGTTTATACAAACAGGTTAGCGAAAATGACGAGATAAAGAAAGCAAGAAGAATTCGGCAGCGTAACAGCCTGTTCTTCTGCATCCAAAGGGTCATGTCTTTTCCTTCGTCTTGCCCTGTTTTTATAGAGTTGCCGGCGAGTGTAATCCACGTCCTGTAACCGCCTCTGACAAGTTTGTTAGAGGTTGTTATCGCAGGATGTAAAACGAGGCTGGACCGATGCGTGGTCTGCGTGATCGGGCCCGAAGCATGATAAACATGACAGGGCCCGAAGCGTGGAACGCGTGAGCCTGTAACCGTTTTGTAACTGTTCTGACCGAACCACGGAGCCAGCTGGCAGATAACGCTTATTTTTACTAAGGTTAACTTCGGTCCTCCGTGTTGAACATCGGGCCACTCTTCCTAAAGGTGTAATTGGGCTGTGAGAATTCGTTTTGATCATTTAAATTGGCCCAACCGTTATCGGGCCTCACCCATTACAGGGTACCCGGTCCTAGAGTTCTCATCACTAGCCCCTCGGGCTAGATTGCCAATCGCAGAGGTGATACAAGGCCGATCACATGACGTTTATACATTCATGAGAACTGGGGACCGTACCTATGGATAGTGAGAGTCCAGGGGACCGATCTTTGCCTTAGAGCAGGGGCAGATTATGCTTAAAATTTACTAACATCGGTTTAAATTATCTTTTTACCCTTGATATTCTTTAAATATTAATATCTTAGCCCGCGGCTCTTCATATTCGAAAGTTCAAAAGGCGTGATGAGTACAGTCCGTACTGTCACAGTTGTGGACAGTGTTACGTGGCAGCACACCATTGGTTGGGAGATTAATATTTAAACCAGGGTTCTGGGCACTGTTTATTCTCATCGTCATTCTCGTGAGAAAAACTTGCAGTCAAGTTCTGTGCCTTCAACCGCTGTTTCGCCAAATCGCCTCTCAATCCTTTTGTTTTCTAAGGTAACCGCTTATGGCTCCTCATAAAACGCGTTATCCCTCTATGTCTGAGTTAGACATTGAGGAATTTAGGTCTAGGTTTTCAATCCCGGCACATTACTCTATCTGGAAGGGACGAGAAGATGTTCCCTGTTTCCTTCCGGCGGAGATGAATGTGCCGGCGTCCGCTATTCCAGTAAGCTACGCCTCTTTAAGGTGCGGGCTTCGTTTTCACCTACACCCTTTTGTAGCGGCTGTGCTTAGGGAGATCTACTGCCCCACTTTTGCGTTATTCTCGGGCAGTTATGTATATATTATAGCGTTTATCTTTTACTGTCACCAACAGCGTCGGGCCCCAACTTTAGAACATTTCTTTAACCTGTTCTTGGTTGGGTCCCGAAAGGGGAAAGGTCTGTTGGGGTGTCGTAAGTTATACTATATAGCGGTGCGCACCAAGGAGTGCGCCATTGTAGATAAGGAGGAGTCCCTCCATGCGTGGGAGGTTTGTTATGTGTGNGAGCTCTCAGCAGAGTCTCCACGCGCCGTTCTCTTTCGGTCCCGGACCAACTCATTTATTCTCAAACCGCCGGAGATAACATAAATATCTCCGGCTACTTCTCTTGGTGCCGCCTCATTGCGAGGAGGTTGGGCACCATCGTCGCACGGACGATGGTGCCCACGGACGAGTACCAACTCTCTGGCGCATACTCTCTGGTGCCATCCCCACGGACGGCGCCAAACTGTTATGGTCCCTTTTTAGGGAGTACCAACAGTCGTCCGGTTCGTTCAAATAACGAACTCGGTTCTGATTTCTTTAAAATATGAAGACGATCGAAAGCTAAAAAAACAAAGTAAATGCATGACAATTTATAGTGGAAACCCCGTGAATTGGGGTGAAAACCACTCGACTAAGAGCTGATTATGCTCTTAGTCTGTTCACTAAAGAAATGAATCAAAGTTTATACAAACAGGTTAACGAAAATGACGAGATAAAGAAAGCAAGAAGAATTCGGTAGCGTAACAGCCTGTTCTTCTGCATCCAAAGGGTCCTGTCTTTTCCTTCGTCTTGCCCTGTATTTATAGAGTTGCCGGCGAGTGTAATCCACGTCCTGTAACCGCCTCTGACAAGTTTGTTAGAGGTTGTTATCGCAGGATGTAAAACTAGGCTGGGACCGATGCGTGGTCTGCGTGATCGGGCCGGAAACATGATAAACATGACAGGGCCCGAAGCGTGGAACGCGTGAGCCTGTAACCGTTTTGTAACTGTTCGAACAGAACCAAGGAGCCAGCTGGCAAATAACGCTTATTTTTACTAAGGTTATCTTCGGTCCTCCGTGTTGAACATCGGGCTACTCTTCCTAAAGGTGTAATTGGGCTGTGAGAATTCGTTTTGATCATTTAAATTGGCCCAACCGTTATCGGGTCTCACCCATTATAGGGTACCCTGTCCTAGAGTTCTCATCAAATATGAATGTTTTTCTATTTAAAAAAAATAAAATTTAAACTTTTGGTTAACTGTTAATCCAACGGTTAATCCATAGTGAATGTATTGTGTGAAATGGACGGATAACAAAAGACTGAGCCGGGGCAGGGTTGAGAACGATACACATTATAATAGTTAGATATATAACCATATTATATATTTCCTATAATATTTAAATAATATTGGCTTGGTTTATTTGTTTTTAAATATTAATAAGGGCCAAAAAGGGGGCTGACGGAAGTTTTCATGGGGACAGCCCGTTTCCTGGTGGCCCGATTGGAGAACGCCGTCACATATTCTTGTCGCTATTTCTCATCATCGGCCGAGTTCATACCTCGGCGCTGGACCCGAATTCCTGATGAATCAGAGGAGGAACAAGATGTCTATAAACGTGCTCTGAAACATCAGCGGCCATCTACTATCAAATATCGGGATACTTTACGGAACTTCGTGAGCTTCATCGGAACCATCGATCGCCCGCTATTACCATGCAAAAAGTACCCCAATTTGTCGTTCACAGTTCTTAGGATCAAATCCCACCACGGTGGAGTCAATTTAAGGTGGGACATAACATTTGTGACTTCGTTATGTTTTTTTCGTTTTGTTGTCTGGGTTTAAGCATTCCTTGGCGTTATGAACAGGATTTTACTTAAATTTCGAGATGAAATTGCAAAAATGTCGCTCCAACATTTGAAGTACAGCGATACAGTTTATGTTTCAGGGGTTCTAGATTCCTACATAAAGCCGGATGCTGACAACAAGTCAATACAGAATCTCGAGGTTTGATGTTTTTTTAGTAAAAGAGTGTAATGAATTCTTGGTTACGAAGTTATGTTTTTGAGCTAAATAAAGTTGTGAAGTCCATTTGCAATATTCTTTCACTCTATTTCTGGTTATCCTAGCACAGCCGAAAAAACTCACTTGTTTGAAAGTTCTGATGAAACTGGGATGTCAACATTCTCATTTGAGCATTTTACGATGAACTTGTCGTAGTTTTTTATGTCTTTTGACAGTCAATTTTGGAATGGTGTTAGAAACATGATGCCCATTATCAAGTGTGCCAAAGAGATGCACCTATTGAAATGCTAGAAACATCCCCATTTATAATGAATCCAGCTTACTCGTTCTGAAAGAATTCAGCATATGGATATTGCGTAATTTGATTGAAAATGTTGTATGATGGAAGTCTTCATATTCAGGTACTTGTTCAGGAGGTAAATTATGTTACACAAGTCACACAGTCCCCAAAATGTATGCAATTCTTGATGATCTTCTCTTAAGTCAACATGAAAAGGAGTTATCTTTTACAATTCTGGTGTTTGTGAATTGCAGTTTCATATGAACATAACAAGAAAAGGAGGCTAGAACGGCTTCACCTGTGGCAAGTATTCTTTGCTAGCCCCAATGAATGGTGGGATAACAGGAACACTAATTCAAAACCTGGAATGCCTATCTTCAAACACAAGGATACTGGTGAGGCACTATGGCTTAATGACAGTGATCCTCAATGGGTCAGAGAACAACTGCAGCTACTGGATTCATCCAAGTTGAGCAAAGAAAGCAGTCGATATGGATTGAATGATTGGTTACTAGCATCAATGTGAATTCAAATACTTACTGTATAGACACAGACGCAGATTTGATTTAAAATATAGGGGAAATCACACCTTTGAATTTGAGTGCTTACTTCTGGTTGGTGTAAAAGATCTTAGGATCCCGGTGTCAGGATATCAGCAAAGAGTGCTCCAGTTTCGAGAATAGAGAACTCATTTGAGAGTAGGGGTCTGAAGTGGTTGGATTTATTTAAATATATATTTGGTATATTCAAGTTAAATATATTAAGAATCTAGACGTCTAGACTTGGTCATCATCGGGTTTGATTCTTGAAAGTTAGTGTTTTTTCGATTAGGTTGCGTTTGGGTTGAGGTTTTGAATAGGATAATTATTATTACTCTGTTTAATTCAACATTTGGTTCCATATATTAATTATTTTATCGAAAAAATTTATTTTTGATCCCTTAAAATTAAATCAAAATCAATTTTGATCTCTCAATTAAAAATAATGAAATTAACTCTTTCAAATTTAATATATTATCAATTTTAGTTCAAAATTATTAAATTATTTTAAATTTTAAATAATAATTGTTGTGGTTCGAAAACCGGGGGTGTCAATAGTCAATCGGTTCGTTGCAAAACGAACTCGGCTATTATTTATTTGTGAGTGGAAAATCATTATGGTTCAAAGGTGAAAAGACGCAAGGATTTTAGAGTGGAAAACTTCGAGAACGAGGAAAAAACCACTTGACTAAGGGCAAAGAGAAGTGCCCTTAGTTGATCCAATAAACAAGTTTATGATTATGCAATACATATTTGTTCCTTAAACAACAAAGAGAGAAAGGAGGATCGAAAATAAATTGAGATGACTCCTTAATGCCAAAACTCTCAAGAGAAAACGAAGGGAAGTCCTTTTCTCACACTCTAAATGTCCTTTTTATACTCACACTGTACTGAGCACAGTAGGGTGTCGTTTTGTGTCTGTCCTTTGCAGCTAGATCGGCTAACGTCAGGCGGAAAAGCCGCCGGAAATGGCTTCATAGAGCTGCATGACGCTAGACCTTTCGGCGCTACTAGCCGGCTACTTTCTGTCCGCTGGTGACTCGTACGCCTTCGCTAGACCACTCCTTTGACAAGGCTGTAGAGGATTGTCGTTGCATGAGACGAGCAAGAATGGCCCGAAGCAAGGCCTGCAATATGTGGACCGATCGGTCTGGCATGTGTAAGGAGCTGGGCCCTCACACTTTGGGACCGATCGCTATAAGCGAACGATCTGGCCAAACGTTCTGAATGGGCCCTTCACTCACGCGGGCTGGATTTGGGCCTCCAAATTCGGCTTACGTTGTCTGGGCTTTTATGATTAAGTCTGGTCTTGACCATACTCGGGTATCGGGCTCCGGGGATCTCATCACTAGCCCCTCGGACGCGGTCGCCACACTGGTGGCGATCGGGGTTCGATTAACAGATTGAGATCGTTTGCGCATAGGTGCCCGATCATAATGACGGAAAATTGTACCCGAACTGATCATAACAGCGTCCTTGTGGACCGATCCTTCACTTAGAAATTCCACGATGTGGATTTTCAAATTTGAAATCCATAGCAATTGAGGTTAGAAACGTAATTCTGGGCTCTGCAACAGCTAACGCCTTTTCATATTCCAAAGAGGGGGACAGACTGTCAGGCTGCAGCCGCCTGCAGGGATGATGTGTCACCCTGTGATTGAGCAGTACGTGATATAAATGTCGGGATTTCGCCTTGTGCAGGCATTATCACAATTTGCGACAGACTGCTTGAACTTTGGAAACCTCCGGCGATTCTGCGCAACCGTTGCTCCATTTCAAATCTCTTGCAAGTTTTAAGGTAATTATCCATGGCTCCTCGTAGGTCTAGGTATCCTGATATCGCTACCATGGACCGTGAAGCCTTTCGGGTGAAGTTTTCCATTCCAGCCCATTACCCCATCTGGAGGGGGAAGGAAGACGTTCCATGCTTCCTTCCCGCTGAGATGAACGTTTCGGGTAACGCTAGACCCGTTAGCTATGCCTCCCTTAGATCCGGCCTGCGATTTCCCCTCCATCCTTTCATCGCAGCCGTTCTTCGGGAGATTCTCTGCCCGACTTTTGCTCTTTTTTCGGGCAGTTATGTATATATTATCACCTTCATCTATTACTGCCACAAACAGAGGGTGGAGCCGACCCTCAGACATTTTTTCAATTTGTTCTTGGTGGGATCCCGTAGGGGTAGAAGGTTGTTAGGAGGTCGCAAGCTATATTACATAGCTACCCGAACGAAGGAATATATTATCGTTGACAAGGAAGATTCCCTACATGAATGGGAATCTTGCTATGTCTGGATAGACATCCCGAGGGATGACTTGATGAAAGTTACCTTCCTAACCACTCACCCAGACATCGGGAAGTTGGACCGAAGCCGGTTCAACCCATCCCACCCCGATATTGCCAATACCTTGGTAATGCTTCCTCCTCCCGAACGGCGTCTGAAACGAATTGACATCCTTCGGGAGAAGAAGCTGTTAAAGATCGGGGTAGCAGGAAGAAAAGGAGCCCCTGCCCCAATGGGTGTCTTCTCCAGTTCTGACTCCTCTGAGTCAGAAGAATCGAGTACGACTTGACCCTCTCCAAATCATACTTCCTGATCCTCATTATTTTTCTTTTGCAGATTCCACTGATACCATGTCCGGGAACTGACTTGCAGCAGTGGCTGCTGCTTCAAAAGCCAAGAAGGAGGCTCAGCTGCAGGCCTCAAAACCTAAGCCCAGCGCTGCGGCTGGGTCTTCAAGATCGTCAGGTAGCTCGAGCAGCCACAGGCCAGAGCCCGATCGATGGACGAGGTGGATGAGGTTATCTCTAGGAAGATATGCTCATTAAGCCTTCCTGCCATGTATAGGATCGGGAATAATTCCCCCCTGGATCTTAACGTCGTGTGGTTATTGCTGCAGGGGTCGACTCGGGTGGAAGATGTTCGCCCCTCATCCAGTTTAGGTGATAGGACGCAGAGGCCTTCAGTCTCTGCGTCGACGAGCAAGCGGGTCCTCGAAGAGGAAGCCCCGAAGCAATACAAAAGGCTGCGGTCAACTGTGAGCAGGCCCGCATCCCAACAAAAGGGGTCACAATCGGGGACACATCGGCCCCGTCCTCGTCCAATCCAGAGGCCATTCGCGGGGCGATCCACGAGATGGTGTCCTCCGTTTTCAAGGCTCTGGGACCGAAGAGAGTCCCCCCTTCATGGAAGGATGCCACACTTGAAGAATACCGGCTTTTGGGAAAAAAGAATCATCCCGGTATTGATGGCTCATTTCCCAGCTTGGTGTCGGCGTATCTGGAATCTCAAGCTGTGGTAAGTTATTTTCATCTCATGCTGGCATGATCGGGTACATATCCCTAACCCAATTTGGTTGTTGCAGTCACATAGAAGGGCCTTGGACCTTGCCTCTGCCGTCCAGCTCAGCCGAAGCATCTCCTCGGCATCTGAGTAGCTGGAAAGCCAACTTGCCTTAACTCGACGGCAAGTTGAGATCAAACAAAAGGAGCTGGAGGCGATCACGGCCGATCGGGACCGTTTGAACAACGAGCTGCTTGGAGCGGGCACTGAGCTGTCCTTAGCCGCAACTAAGGCTGGAGAGGCCCAAGCAGCAGCAAACTCCGCCACGGCCCGAGTTTTGGAGTTGGAGCGTCAGATACAGGAAATATCTGACGAAAGCAACATGCTTCTCTTGCAATTCCAAGATGAAAAGAATGCATAGAAAGAAGAGCGGGAGGCGCTCAAAGAAGACTTGGTTAGGGTCCAAGGATTGACTGAGGGAGCGGTTCGGGAAGCCCTACTGGGGTTTGCCCGATCGCCCCTGATGTTTGCCTTAGCGGCAAACGTCTACGGACCGAATGTCTCCCAATATATGGAGAATATGAAGGACCAAATAGTTAGTAAGTTTGGTCTGGACCCCGAAGATGAACGTTGGGAGACAATTGACCCTTTGACCAAGGACGGAAACTTCTGCGAGATCCCCGAACTGGATGAATCCCCGTTGGAGACCGATACCAACTATCCCCTCTTTGACCTGATGGAGAGATCGGTCAACGAGATAGTTGAGAAGAGGGGGAAAAAGGTGGAAGATCTCAAGGCATGCATTGTAGAGAAGTCTGGCGCTGCAGATAAGGAAGAAGGACAAATAGATTAGATTCAAATTTCCTTGTCCTTTCTTTTCTGCGTCTGTAAACTTTGTTTTGAAATAAAGGCCAACTCCTTTTTGCACATCCTGTATTAACTCTAAGTATAAGGTCGGGGCTTAAGCCAAATATGGACCGAACGGTCTTCACCAATCAACTTTGAATCCTGCTAAGATTAGTAAGTTAGGGAACCCCAACTATACTAGGAGATCACACTTGAATCCGTCCAATAAAATATCATGACTTTGGCGGCGTTGCCATGGTTCTTTCCATGAGCCCCATGACAAATTTTTAGGCGAAGCCCCGGTTCTAAAAAAAGTCCCATGGCGGGCTTTGGCTTGCCATTTGATAGGTTAACTTCGTCCTAGTTTCTTGTTCACGGATTAAGCGTAATGAAGCAATGGCTACCTCTAGGTGATGAATGCCGTTTGAAGAAGGAATTGAGTTCGTAGTGAGTTCTGGGAGTATGCGATTTACCTAAGTACTCAGCAAGCGTGGAATAAACTGACTCGTCAGAGCGGTCACACTACTTGGGAGCCTTATGGATGATCGCTACAGTCACCAGTCCAAACTCGTCAAGAAAATCCGACTCCAAGATCGGTCACCCACTTAGCTAGAAGCACTTTGTATTGCATCCATTGTAACTTATTCATGTATAAGAAACGTTTTAAAGTTCAGAGTTACCATATATGTCAAATGCTTTATATAAAATAACGCCTTGAGTTCATAACATTCCACGTTCGGGGGATCTCACTTCCATCCAGATTTTCAAGCTTATAAGCCCCTACGCCCAGGTTCTTCATGACCCGATAGGGCCCTTCCCAATTTCTGTCCAGCTTCCCCACATTTCTCTGAACTCTCACATTTCTGAGAACGAGGTCGCCTTCTGAGAATTCCCTTGGCACAACTCGTTTGTTATGAGCTCGCTCAATCGTTCTTTGGTAACCACACATGTGCGCATAGATGGCGTTTCTTTTCTCTTCAATCATTTCCAAGTCCAAGGATCTTCGCTCATTATTCAAATGTTCGTCATATTGGTTTATTCGAGGTGACCTTATGGCGACCTCCACTGGACTGACCGCTTCGGACCCGTATACCAAAGAAAATGGAGATTCCTGGATCGTTGAGCGGGGAGTGGTGCGGTACTCCCACAGCACCTCGTACATGTGATCGGGCCACTTTCCTCCCAAATCTTCCAACTTAGTTTTTAATCCCTTCAGGATAACTTTGTTGGAGACCTCTGTCAATCCGTTGGTCTGGGGATGAGCTACCGATGAGAAGTGTTGAGCGATACCCAAATTTACGCAAAGATCCCGAACGGCTTTTCCACGGAATTGGAGCCCATTGTCATATACAGAAGCTCGAGGTACCCCGAAGCGGCTTATGATATTCCTCCATAGGAAATGTTTTACCACCTTTTCAGAAATGATAGCCACGGCTTCAGCCTCTATCCATCTTGTATAATATTCTACCGCCACTATGCAAAACTTCCGCTGCTGGACCGATCGAGGGAACGGTCCCAAGATATCGATCCCCCATCTGTCGAATGGACAAGGAAGAGGGGTCATCGATAAGGATGCCCCTGGTAACTGGGGGACTGGAGAATGGTGTTGGCAAACAGCGCATCGTCTTGTGTACTTCTTTGCATCCTCAAAGAGCGTTGGCCATAAATAACCAGCTCTAACGACACGATGATATAGTGATCGGGCCCCAGAGTGTATCCCGCACATCCCCTCATGAACATAAATCATGACGGCCTCAGCCTCCAAGGGGGATAACCATCGCAAGAGCGGTCCCTCGAAACTTTTCTTGAATAGGTGCCCGTCATTAAGCACATATCGTGTCGCCCGGGTTTCAATTTTTCTGGCCTCTGATGCGTTATCCGGTAGATGGCCGTTGATCAGATATTTGATAAAAGGGGCCATCCACGTGGTATCTTCTGGGGAGTCAATGGCGTTAATCTTTAAATCTTGGAGTTCATGGCATAGAGCCCCCACCTCCTCGAACGACTGTTCGGTCACCGGAATTTCGACCGAAGGTCTATTCTGAATATGGACCGATACTCGGCTGGTCGTGTGTCAAGCCTGCGGCCAATCTGGCTAATGCATCAGCCACCTTGTTTTGTTCTCTAGGCACATGATCAAGTGAGAACTCTCGAAACTTCTTCGCCATCTCCAAGACCTTTGCATGATATAACTTCATGGTTGGCTCGTGTGTCTCGAATCATCCTGCGAATTGCTCCACCACCAACTTGGAGTCGGAGAACATTCGCACTTTCGCAACTCCCATCTTTTGAGCTAGGGTCATCCCCGACAGAACGACTTCGTATTCCACCACGTTGTTCGTTCCAGAAAATAAGAACTTGACCGCGGAGTGGATGACGTCGCCTTGAAGTGTAGTGAGGGTGATGCCCGCTCCCTTTCTTCCGAAGGTTGATCCATCAACATAAATGACCCATCGGTCGTCCTCTTGGTTGAGAAATATGAGCGATCGGGTCATCTCGACCACGAAATCCGCAAGGACTTGAGCTTTGATGGCCCTTTGGGGAACGAATTCCAGATACATGGAGCTGATCTTGATCTTCCACTTAGCCAACCTCTCATTAGAATCCGCCTGACTCAGTACTGCCTTCAAAGGCTGATCGGTATACACATAAACCTTGCGACCTTCGAAATAATGCTTAAGCTTAGCTATAGCTTTCTGCAAGGCCAACATGAATTTCTCCAAGGTTGTGTATCTTGTTTCGGCTGGTACCAGGGAATGGCTAACGTAGTAAACGGGCCGATGAATATCATCCCCAATGGTCACCAGGGCTGCGCTGACTGTGGCTTCTGACACGGCCAAATACAACCCCAAGGGTTCGTGGCACGTCGGGCTCACCATGACAGGAGGAGTGCTCAAATAAGTCTTCAAGTCGGAAAATGCCCGATCGCACTCCTCGGTCCAGCCAAGATGGCTAGCTTTTCTCAATGTCCTGAAAAAAGGTAGAGCCCGGTCAGTGGATCTAGAAATAAATCTGCTTAATGCCGCCAATCGGCCAGTCAGCCTTTGGAATTCTCGCTTGTTTCTTGGAGGCTGCATATCAATAATAGCTTGGACTTTCTCAGGATTGACCTCGATGCCTTTCTCAGAAACGTAATATCCAAGGAATTTGCCACTTCGAATCCCGAAGCAACACTTGTTTGGATTTAGTTTGAGTTTATATTTACGGCATACTTCGAAACAGCGAGACAAATAAGGAATATGATCTTAATCATTCATGGACTTGAAAATCATATCATCAACATACACTTCCATAATATGGCCTATCAACTCCCTAAAGATCTTGTTGACTAGCCTTTGGTATGTTGCTCCGGCGTTCTTTAAGCCAAAAGGCATAACCTTATAGCAGTAAACGCCGTCTTCCGTCATGAATGATGATTTCTTTTGATCTTCTTTAACAAGGAAGATCTGATGGTACCCGGAGTAAGCGTCCATGGTACTCATCATGGTGCTGTCCGTCACATCATCTACCAATCGGTCAATATGTGGCAGTGGGAATGGGTCCGACTCGCAGCTTTTGTTGACGTCGGTAAAATTCACGCACATTCTCCATTTCCCATCTGCCTTGGAGACCACCACTGGGTTTGCAACCCACTCAGTGTAGTGGATCTCCCTGATGAAGCCCGACCGCATCAATTTGTTCACCTCTGCCCGGATGATCTCAATCTTCTCAGGAGAATATCGTCTCCTCTTTTGTCTTCTAGACTTGATCCCAGGTTCGGTGTTGATCCGATGCTCACACTCGGATCGGTCGATCCCCGGAACATCGTCCGGGGTCCACGCGAAGATGTCCACATTGCTCATTAGCAAGTGAACCAGCTCTTCTTCGAAGGTCGGGGCCAGATGTGCCCCGATGCGAGTAGTCTTGGTGGAATCATCCTCCACCAAGTTGATGATCTTGAACTCGACGGGTTCCATAGCTTGCCTCGGGTGCGGGGGCTCTTCGAGCAAATCCACCCGAGCTTTCTTGATAGGTGTCAGGGTACGGCACGAGATCATGTAGCACTGTTTTGCTACTTTTTGGTTCCCCTTGACAGAAATCACTCTATGAGTGGATGGGAACTTAAGCATCATGTGGTACGTGGAAGGGACTGCCTCAAACTTACTGAAGTTAGTCCGTCCGATGATAGCGTTGTAAGCCAGATCGACTTCAACGACTATAAACTCTAGGGTCTCCGATCGGTCCCTGCCCGGTTCTCCTAACGTGACGGGGAAAAGAATTTTCCCGCACGGTATAACACTTCTCTGGTCGAATGACCAGAGGGTGATGTTGGCAATCGGGAGATCGTGGGCCACAGCTCCTAGCATCTCCGCCACTTCACGCTTTATCAGGTTGCATGAAGCCCCGGTGTCCACCAGAATCCTATGGACCCGTCGGTCTGCGATAATTCCAGTGATGATAAGAGGATCATCACATGGATCGGTGACCCCTTCCCGATCGGCCGCGGTAAAAATGATTTCCCCCCCCCCAAAGACTGAGGACCGCTCAGCCGATTCATACTTCACTAGCGCCACAGATTCGGAGCTCTCGGGGAACTCCTCACGCGCTGCTCTTTTTCGGTCACTGACCGACTCATTAATCTTTATTCCGCCGGAGATAACATAAATATCTCCATCGGCCTCCCTTTCTCCGGGAACCTCCTGATTTGGGGGAGGTTGGGTACCCACTTCGGCAGGTGGGGGAGCTGGTTGCTCCCTCATGTCTCCTTCATTTCGCGGGGCCCTGCCGCCTCGGCCCCGCCATGTCCTTCTTCGGCCCTGGCCCCGATTCTCTTGACCGGACTGGCCCTATCCTGTTCGGGTTGGGGAGATCTACGGTCTCCCGCCCGGTCGTTGTAATGTCGGGGCTGACCCCGATTATCTCTTCCACTTGGCCTGTGACGATCGTCACCCTGATGGCCCGCTCGGGGAGAGTCAGCCCGCTTGCCCCTTCGATCATCATGATCGGGCTTTTCCTTGTTCATTGCCGCTACTGTCTCTCAGAGTAGCAGACATTTCAAAGTTGGGTGATCGCGGTTGTGATGCAACTCGCAATAAACCCGATTTTCCTCCTTCTTCGGAGGAGCGATATTTTCAGCCACATCCGCAACCTTCTGCGACTGTCTCTTAGGGTAAGACACCCTATGGTCACCTGCGGGATCAGAATTCCCGCCAGGCTTTCGATATCCCGCGCCCAGCGCTTCATCCACCTTGATGTACTTGTTGATTTTCTGAAGGAGCTTCTCCAAGGTAGATGGTGGGCTCTTCACAAGGCTGGCCGAAAGGCCACAAGGTCCTAAGACCTGTTGCAAGATATCGATTTTGTCTCGGAGCTCCAACTTGATACCCCGGGCAGTTCGGTTGAACTTCTCCATGAAAGAACGGAGACTCATCTTCGCCGGGATATACTTCATGTCGTATGGTTCCTGCCTGCTGCGAGGCGGTCCTACATTTGGAGCGAACTGCTCCAAGAAAGCCAGGATGAATCCGCCATACGACTGTATGGATCGGGCCGGCAAGTTCTTGAACCAGGTCCGCGCATCGCCCTGCAACCCAGCCGCGAAGATGCGGCACTTTAATGAATCAGAGGCTCGAACGGTCCTCATCCTTAGCTCAAAATCTGCGACGTGATCAATCGGATCACCGTCGCCTCGGAATACTGGTAACCCTTCGGGGTTACGGTAGTAGCAATCGGGGACTGCCGCCCAAATCTCTTCAAAAAATAGGAGCATCAAATTTCCCAGTGCGGCGGATACGCCTCCCGATTGTTAGGATGACGCCTGGGCCACATGCAGATTGTGCCACCAGTCATCATCCTTACTCCGCTTGATCGAGGCACCCATAGCCCGATCGAAAAGTCCTGGATTGCGCTCCAGATCAGGATCGCAATCCCTGTGCGTTCGCAGGGTCTCCAACTCTCTGGTAAGCTCGTCGATGCGTCTCTGCATCTATTCCTGGTCCGTCTCAGGAACGGGAGTTGGAGTTCTAACTGGAGGAGGCGGAGTGGATTGGTATCTCGGCCTCCTCATTGTTATTCCGCGTCTGACGATCTCCTCTTCATCGGAGCTTGGCGCTTCAGGGTCGCTATCGTACCCTCTGTTTGTTGGAACAGGGCTTGTGATAGCCGGTGGTTCTGTTCCACTCCTCTCCGACGTAACTTCCAGTATAACTTTCCTAACAACAGCTTCCAGGTCCTGTAAAGAGAACGTTGAGACTGGAACACTGCTGGGAAGCGCGTCACTATCGTTCGTCGAAGTCCCAGTCGCTATGCCTTTGATTATCCTATCTCAGGTAAAGACTTCAAATGGGAATTAAAACTCGTCCCCACGAACGGCGCCAAACTGTTGTGGTTCAAAAACCGGGGGTGTCAACAGTCGACCGGTTCGCTGCAAAACGAACTCGACTATTTTTTATTTGTGAGTGGGGAACGATTATAGTTCAAAGGTGAAAAGACGCAAGGATTTTAGAGTGAAAAACCTCGAGAACGAGGAAAAAACCACTTGACTAAGGGCAAAGAGAAGTGCCCTTAGTCGATCCAATAAACAAGTTTATGATTATGCAATACATATTTGTTCCTTAGACAACAAAGAGAGAAAAGAGAATCGAAAATAAATCGAGATGACTCCTTAATGCCAAAACTCTCTAGAGAAAACGAAGGGGAATCATTTTCTCACACTCTAAGTGTCTTTTTTATACTCCCACTGTACTGAGCATAGTAGGGTGTCGTTTTGTGCCTGTTCTTTGCGGCTAGGTCGGCTGACGTCAGGCGGAAAAGCCGCCGGAAATGGCTTCACAGAGCTGCATGGCGCTAGACCTTTCGGCGCTACTAGCCGGCTATTTTCTGTCCACTGGTGACTCGTACGCCTTCGCCAGTCCACTTGATGTACTTGTTGATTTTCTGAAAGATTGTCGTTGCATGGGACGAGCAAGGATGGCCCAAAACAAGGCCTGCAATATGTGGACCGATCGGTCTGGCATGTGTAAGGAGCTGGGCCCTCACACTTTGGGACCGATCGCTATAAACGAACGATCGGGCCAAACGTTCTGAATGAGCCATTCACTCACGNACCAGGTTTTTGTTAGAGCTGTTCATGAAGCAAAATGGATGAATGAGATGGAGATAAGCATTTACGACTCGTGGTTTGATCCCGTTGTTTCTAGTTTGCCTGGCTTGATCCCAGATGGATTTATTTATCTTAGAGCTAGCCCTGATACATGCCACAAACGTATGATGCTACGAAAAAGGTCCGAAGAAGGTGGGGTATCTCTAGATTATCTTCGTGACTTACATGAAAAACACGAAAGTTGGCTTTTCCCTTTCCAAAGTGGAAATCATGGTGTACTCTCCGTTAACAAGCTACCGAATGATGTCGATTTATCCTTGCACCCCAATATTAAAGACAGAGTGTTTTATTTAGATGGCGATCATATGCACTCAAGCATTCGAAAGGTTGCGTTTTCTACAACAATACTCTGCTTATTTCTATAGCTAATACATTCTATGAAACAGGTGCCTGCTCTGGTCCTTGACTGTGAGCCTGATCTCGATTTCACCCGAGATGTAGAAGCAAAGCAAGAGTATGTATTATCTCTATTTACATACTCGAATCCTTAATAGCTAATTTTTTTATGTTATAATGAAGATATGCTCGTCAAGTTGCGGAGTTTTTCGAATTTGTGAAGAACAAGAAGGAAGTTTGTGATGAAGAAGATGGTGATAATACAAGGGGTCGGGTGTTGATGCCTCATCATGGAAATTTATGGTTGCCTGGTACGACGAGTTCACTACAAGACTCTTCTCTAAAGTCACTTGATTTTAGCCGAGCAATGACGCTTATGCCACCACCCCAGTAAGCGCCGTAACCCCAAGTGAAGTCTTTTTGTGTTTTCATGCTTTTTTTTTGTTTTAGGCGTAGGAGTTGATCGTTAATGAATTGTAGTTTCTGAAGGTGTGTAGTTATAGTTCGTTGTTGAAGTTGTAAACTGTACTGGTTCCACTTTTTCATTGTACAGTTTGTGGCACCAATCTTCTGTGCTTTACATCAAATTATATTTGTAAGTTTTTATTCACAAGTATATTTAACGTTCAACCATAACCATACATAATATTTTCGTCATGTAAATATTAGCGATGATGAGTCTAACATTGATAAATCAGATAAAAATAAGAAAAGCATGATTGTCCGAATTCATGAATGATATGAAAAACCGAAAAATTATCATTCTAATTTACAATGGAGAACTCATCGTAGTAAATTTCTTAAGTGTTATTTATTATATGTATTTTCTTTTATTATCAATATTTAAATTTAATTAAATCGGGTAGAATCTTATTTATTATTACAATGGTAATAAAAGATTTTCCTAAAATACATTATTCATTCAATTTTAATACATACCATCATTCCTATTCTGCAATTCAATTTATCTATTACAAAACACTCAATTCATTATTGATCTATAATCACATTATGAAAACACATTCTTAAACTACATTCTAATTTTAAAATACATGTAGAATATAGCATAGAGTCTCCAAACTTATATAGTTTTGGCAAAATTTGTTCCTATAATTTGTAATTATATATTTAGTTTACACACTTCAAATTTATAGCAAAATTGGTCATATTGATTGCAACATTTGTATATTGGATCTTTAAAGTGTCAAAATCATTCATGAAATTTGATTTTGGTCGAGGACTTCATTTGCAAAATTTAAAACTCTGGGGGATCAATTTTGTAAAAACTTATAAAGAATGATTTGTTAAATGTTACAAGATCGGTTAAATTTATCAAAACCTTAAAATTGGATTACTAAATATGTAATTACAAATTATAATAACTAAATTTATCAAAATTATTAATGTTTTGAGGGAATAAATGCTTCATTTTCTTTAACTTTATATACTTTGATATCTTTATCAAAATTATTAATGTTTTCTTTGATATACTTTGATATCATTTTCTTTATCAAAATTATTAACGTCAGCTGCCAACGTGTTCCGCGGACGACGTCCACTATAGCTGGCCACGTCAGCTTTTCGCGGACGGCGTCCGCTATTCGCCCTAAAACAATATTTGATTTTTCTAATCGCATTAATTAACCAAAATAACCACATATCTAGCATATCCAAAAAATATATGTTGGATAAAATAATACATTTTAACTCTATTAACAGAATATACCTGCATTTTTATTTATAATGAAAATATGTAAAATACATTCATATTTTCTTATAAATGAAAAATGTCATTATGATTTCTAAAATTGGATTGACTAAAATACCCTTCACCCACCTATAAACTTACTTTAAATTTACTTATCTACTCATTCTCCTTGAAATTTACCTCTTAAAAAACATTAAAATATCCGGAGTATATCGTTTTCTATTTTATCATATTAATTAATAAAATTTTAAGAATATATTTAAATTATGCCATATAAAAATATTAAATATATAACACAAATTTGATACCAAAGCTTAAAAATTTGATACCCATACGAGGTAACCAAAAACTCGGTCAATTCCCATAACAATAAAATCTAAAACCAATCAGGCACTTTAGGGATATTGGGCACGTTTGGAACATCGTTTGATAAATAGCAGTGAGATGAGATGATTGTATTGTGTTGTGAGGTGAACTGATAGTGATTTTAAAAAATTGTTGTTGAAACAACGGTGTAGTGATCGTGATGTTATAAAATGACTTTTTTACCCTTATTTTTAAATAATTTTTTATAACTTAAAAATTATATTCATATTATTTTATTATAAATTTATTATGTCAAAAAATATATTTTTTATATTTTGAACATATACTTGATAAAATATTAAACGTTATTGATTAAAATTATTTTTTTAAAAAAACTAACTATAATTTGTCAATGATAAAATTAACATTAGGAAACTGCGTTCTGGTGGCCGTTAAGTTAAACCAACTATGAACTCATCGTTGTTTTCTGCCGTCGCATGAACGCAGTTATTAATGATGTTTGGTTAAAATACAAAACAATTACGGCACGTTCACCGCACCGGGCGGTACACCGTCGTTCCAAACAACACCATTAAATCACTCTTTGAGATCCCCTAAAAATTACTCATACATCATTATTGGATGCATTATTATTTTAATAATGTATATTAAATCTCAAACCACCTCAAATTAATATCGTCACAAAATAACATCAGCATTTAGCCTAATATTAATCAAGATTACCAACTACGTTACATATAATGTATATATACATGTATGTGGTTCTTTTAATTTAAAAATTAAAGTCAAATGTCATAAAATTTGGTTTAAAATCTCAAGTATCTTCTTTATATTTTTCGTTCTGTAATTAAAACCCTATTAACATCTACAAAGTAGAAACTTTGAATGAAGTTTTCGTGTTCTTTATTTTTCTTTATTTCCTCTTCTTTCTTCGTTTCAATCCGAAAATACATCAACCCTCGATCATTGTTCGTGAAGATGAAGAATCATACGAGGATAATATCGTTATATTCGAAACGTTTCTGTGATCCAAATCTTCGGTTTCTACTCATCTTTATCTTCATCTCAATTACTTATATTGCTTGTATTTCTTTACCCTCGTCTTCATCCTTATCATCGTCCTACCTTTCGATCTCGTTTCCGAGGTTACGATTTCCCATCTCCGATGTTAGGAAAAATTTGACAAAAGAGGCGGCGAGTCCGTTAAGTAAGTCGAGGATAGCGGTGTGTTTGGTAGGTGGAGCTCGGAGATTTGAACTCACCGGACCTTCAATAGTCGATAGACTCCTTAATGTTTATCCGAATTCTGATCTTTTTCTTCACACTCCTTTGGACTCAAACTCATTCAAACTATTTCTACTAAACGATGCACCGAGAATCGCGGCTATCAAGATATTTAACCAAGAACCGATATTGGAAACACCGGCCGATTTCCGAGTATTAACTTCGAGTGGCTCGCCTAACGCGGTTCAGGTAACTTGATCATCTTCCCAAATTCTTTTTACCAAATATTATACACTTTGTGATTCAATCATTAACCTACAATATAAGTTATATACAATTACGTTATCATAATTAAGTTTAAATTTTCGACCTATAAATTATAATTAGATTTCTCTTGATAAAAAGTTATTGTTAATTGTTATAATATAAATATGTTAGTTAAAGATTGGTTGGTTTGTCATGATGTTGCTTCACTTCTACTTTGTAGTTTAAATTAACTTGTCCTAAAATTAGAGGTAAGAAATACATGTGTCACCTTTCACCTGGTTCATGGTTTTTGTGTTTGGCTTTTATTTACCCTAATGCCAACTACAATATCGTTAATATTTGGGTGGATCGCATTTAAAAGCTCTAAAATTTGTATGATTTGATGAATTTGATCATCAAACTTTCTTAATTTTGAAACTGTAGTTTTCAAAGTGTTTTAAAAATAAAACTAATTATCAAACTTTAATATTTTGACAAGACTTATTATAATACTTCATAAATTTTGGTAAACCTAATTCTCAAAGGTTAATGTGTATGATAAAATTGCTTTTCAAATTTTGGAAGTAAATTTGCTACACGTTGATCGAATTAGACAAATTTAGAAAACCTTGAGTATTGTATTTGCAATAACGATATAAATATGTGGATTACATATGTTAAATTAAAATTTGATTATCAAATTTATCATAATCACGAAATTTTGAAGACCAAAACATCATTTTCTCTTGATATTTAGTATATGTTTATTTATTGTCAATTTTGTATCAATAATTAAAAATGTAGATTTAGTGTCTAAATTAGGAGTCTAAGAATTTCACATGTTGTAGGGTTTGCTACAATACTTTAATCTCGTGGAAGGATGCTTAACAATGATAAATACTCATCAACAAAAACACAATTTCACATACGATTGGATCATTCGAACTCGTGTCGATGGATATTGGTCCGAACCATTAGGAATCGAGGTTTTCAATCCGGGTACATATACGGTTCCATTGGGTTCCTCTTACGGTGGTTTAAACGATCGATTCGGTATCGGTGATTATAACACTTCATCAATCGCACTATCTAGACTATCTATGGTTCCCAAACTCGATGCTGTCGGCTTGGTCGGACTCAACTCCGAAGCTGCATTCAAGTCCCAACTTACCATACATAAGATCAAATTCGAAACTGTAAGTGTACCCTTTTGCATAGTATCGGATCGAAAGTACGAGTTCCCTCCATTAAAGTACGGTGTGCCGGTTGCGGCATTATCTAGCCATGGTCCATTAAATGGAGCTAAATGTAGACCGTGCAACGTCGTATGTAACGGATCGTGTGTGAATCGGGTTATGAGTATGCTGCAAAAGTGGTGGAGTTGGACGGAATGGGATATAAATAAGCTTGCGCTTTGTGATGCGAGTGGTGATTGGGAAGAAGGATGGGAAAAATTGTTCGATAAGGTGGCGGGGAAGAAATATAGTGATATTAGAGAAATGATTTGGGGTTTGGATATGGGCCGATGCGTGAATGAATTTGAGATTATGAGAAATAAGTCGGCTATTTGGGATGGGCCTTCAGCCCAAAAAATATGTGAAATGGGCCTCAAGTCTTAGTCACATATCCAAGTGAAGTATTCACTCTAAGATAAATATATATTCAATTTATTTTGGGATATTTTTTACCTCTAATATTCTCTTATTATTTAAATCGTAATTACAATTAATGGTGATTTGTGATGAAAATTGACGGTTTTAACATTCTAATTAACATAATATTCCTATCCAACTCTTTGGAATCAATTTTCTTAATTTCACAGCGTTATTTGTGAGAACTATAAAATCTTCCAAAATGGGTAGGTTTAGATTTTTTGAAATACAGATGTTGGACACGTGTTTGATATGTATTGGTTTACCTAAAATGGTGGGACCAAGCAACTTTTAGTCCACAATTTCATTCATAAAATGAGTTTAATGCATCTTCTCGTTGCATTGTCAGAATACATTTTCGTTTTTAAAATGTATTTTGAATTCGTTTAAAGAACACTCCATTGTTTTAATTCTCATTATAACAATCAATTCTCAAAACGCGTTATGAGTTTTCTTCTTCAACGAAAATGACCCGATTACCTCATTTTGCATTCTTATAATGCATTTCATTATATATGTGACCATACTACCCTTCCTCTCAAAAATAAAACGAAGGAAATCTCAACTTCGGTTTTAGGTTTTTTTCTATATTCTTGGAGGTTCGTTCGTTATCGATAGCATTGCATCCAAGAACCCAAGCCCTGCAGAAAATCGCCGGTAAGCTTTTTAAAGGTGTTATAATCACCGGTAAGGTTTTAAAACCTCTAGAGAGAGAGCCCTTCTCTTGATTTCACCCCAACTGCAATGTCTGGCCGAAGACTGGAGTGAATCTCTCTCTTGTTATTCCTTGTTGTTCACTCTTTTCAGTTGGAACTGAAACCGCGGAGTTTAGGTATATAGGAACTACATTGTTGAAGAATTGGCCAAACCGAGTCATTTCTGAAATAAAAAAGGGTCTATTGTCGTTGTAGAAGTTGTTCTTTTTGTTGGTATTTAAATCTGCTTCAGTTATTGCATATGAATTGACCAATTGCTTTATGTCGAGTGAAATTAGTGTAACTAATCCTAATCGGTTTATATTGCAAATACATCTGGGAAATTTGTTTACCACTTTTCGTGATTATGTGGTTTTTATTATCGATATATTGATGAAACTTTTGCGTAGAGGATATATTTTAGTTGATTGATGAATTGTTGCATAACTACTTGGAAATTGCATAATTACCTAATGAGGAAAAAAGATTAAAGCAAGAGAAAGTATATTTATTTGCTTGACTATATTTAATTATTGGAATCAAGATTAGATTGATGATTGTTATGAGTTTCATCCTCGCTGCTTGTACGAACAGTTTCTTATCCTACATTATTATTCTTTATATGTTTGATATTTTCATGTATATGATTTTGTTTAATAGTCTTTATATTACACCAGTTCTATTATGTATATAATTATGTATAAGATCATGATCTTTTCATGTATGTATTGCTATAATATGGTGTTTATGTCATTAACTAAAGCTGTTATAAGTGTTTAATCAGCATTTCATCCCACATTTTATAGTTTCTTTGATGTAGTTATGTAATGATATATGTTATTGCTTTTGCAGTTTCTTAAATGGAAGATAACATGTCAAATTCGAAAAGAAAGAAAAACGTGTATACAGAGAAGGCAATTTGGAGTGATTCACGCTTACAGTTGTATTTGAACATTTGTTTGCAAGAGTTGATAGCCGGGAATAGACCCAACACTTTGTTCAATAAAGTAGGTTGGGAGCATATTTTAAAAAACTTTAATCATGAAACAGGATGCACTTACAACATGATGCAAATGAAGAACAAATATAGAGAGCTTCGAAGTCAATGGACTTTATGGAACAAGTTATGTAATATCACTGGCGTTGTTTAGGATAGAGAGATGAATACACTACGAGCGGATAAGGAGTGGTGGGAAGATAAAATCAAAGTGTCCTTCTTGTTCAGGTTTTTTTTTATATCCATCAACTATTTTTTGTTTTTTTACATTGTCGAAATGTTAAATGCGTGTAGAGAAATCCGCCAACAAAAGTATTTAGAAACAAAGGACCTTTGCTTCCAGACATCCAACAACAATTATTTGTTGGAATTATCGCTACAGGAGAGCATTGCTATGCACCAAGCTTATGTATATTGCCACCGGGATTAGAGAATGAAAATATTGAATATCATGACTCTAATCCCACACAAGATAATATTTAAGATGATATATCCCTTGATGACATGGATACTACGTTGAATGTTGAAGAGGAAATGATTTCTTGTGCTCCAAGGAAAACTGTAGTTACTCAAAAGCGACGTCGATCAAGTCGTGGAAGCAATAGTGATAGGATTACTGCATCAGTGGAACGACTCAAAGAGATTTCAGAGATAGAATATGAGGAGATAGCAAAAACAAAGGAATATGCTACAAAACGGTGTATGGAAGTTCTACATTCTATTCGTAGTATCTCAGTTGGTGATGATGTGTATTGTGAGGCATTGAAATTATTCACCAAAGAGGTAAATCGTGAATTTTTTATGTTGATTCCCGATGATGCATGTCGTGTAACTTAGATAGAATCTTATATTAAGTAAAGACTGGCGAAGTATGGTTCATTGAGAAAATGAGTGTGATGGAAAGTATGGTTTAGAATTGTATTTGATGTTATTCATACTCTATTCTTAGCTATAGTTTAGCTATGTTTTATTTAAAGAGTTTCATCTTAATGGAGCAAATATTTTGTTTAATCTTTGTGTTGATATATTCATAATGTTTTTCTTTCTGCTTTTCATAATGTTGAAAGAACCTAACCAATCATGTCCACTTATAAATGATGGGAAAAATAAAGTATATTTCAAAAATGAAGTCAATGCAAAGAACTTGGACATGCACAAAAGGTTTTAGCATCATCGTTTTTACCATAGCAACTGATACCCAAAAATCATATAAAAATAGTTTTTAGAAAGTTAACTCATATGTCTAAAAACTGATAAACAAGCTCAACTTCATTAGAGCACTTTATCACTTTGTAAAAATTTCCACACAGATCCATGCTACTGCCTCTGTTGAAATTTTAATTTATGTCTACTTGGTAAAAATAGCATAATTTTCACACCAGAAACTCTTTTCAAATGATACAAAATTCTTATGAAACTAGACACAAAATGAAAGATAAACATACTCGATTTCAACATAAAAAAACAGTCAATTAATACAGTTTAATATTTCAACACAAGATATGCACATAGCAACAATTATATCCATTTTTTTTTATCTTTTTACTCTTATTGACTACATTTCCCTTCATTATTTATAGCTCATAATAAATAACTTATAATCTACTTATTTAAGAGGTAAACTTATCATCTTAATTATTTTGCAAAAGACATGTAAATAAATATTATTTCTAACCTTATGGTTCTCACATTGGTGCAAAAATGGGGAAAGACATAAGAATTACAGTGAAGCAAAAGAAAAAAATAACAACATTATCATAACTTAACAAGAACCCTTTCTCCTAAGGAACAATCTCTTTATATATATACAAGCAACGTATCTCAAAGAAAAAACTATTGATTTGCCATTAAAAATTATTTACTTATTTTTTTTTATAAATTGATGTTTCTAATTCATTCATTACCGCACCAACTAGCATCTCAAAACTTCCATTCATAATGAATTCATCTTCTTCTCGTTCTAACACCATTTCTTCTGGTGATGAGAAAAACAATTCAAATTCACGTACTCGTAAAAATATTAAACGCAACAATGAGGTTGCCATCGAAGTTGCTCAATACCATCAGCGGTTCATGGTCAAGCAACCAATTCATGATCGATCAACAAGTGGATGGATGATGCTTTGTCAATGCTCAACGGCCATGATTTTAGGGCATATAGATCGCTACGCATGAACACAGAAACTTTTCTTCATCTATGCGCTTTGCTTGTCAACGAGTTTGGATTAGAAAAGAGAAAATACTTAAATGTCGAGGAAGAGGTTGCTATTTTTCCTTATGATGGTGGGAAAATCACAAGGAAATAGAGATATGCAAGAATTTTTTCAACGAGGGGTAGATACTATTCACACAGCTTTTCATAATGTTCTTAAGGCGTGTACGAGAATGACTACAAAATAGGTTGCTCGAATTAACGATTACTCTGATACACACCCATATGTTCGATCAAATTCTAAATATTATCCTTATTTTAAGGATGCTATAGGAGCCATTGATGGAACACATATAGAGGCTTCCTTGTCAGAACTTGATCAGCCTCTTACTGTTTATGACTTTAACAGTAAAAATGTTTTTACTGTTTATGACTTTAACATGCGTTTCGTGTTTGTCATCGCTGGATCTGAAGGCATAACACATGACAACATGATACTTTCTCAATGTATTGAAGATGACAGATATCAATTTCCTAAACCACCACCAGGTTTAAATATTTTCATAATTTATAAAATGTATAGACTATCATTTATCTTTTTTCATATGTAGGTAAATGTTATTTAGTCGATGCTGGATTTTCAAACACTGTGGGCTACATGACTCCTCATCGAGGTGTACGGAATCATATGTATGATTTCCGACGAGTGCCCGGCTATAATGGTTCAAATGAGTTATTTAATCACAATCATTCATCTCTCCGTACGGTGATTGAAAGAACATTTGGAGTTTAGAAGAAAAGATTACATATTTTAGTTGATATGCCACCCAACCTCAAATTCAAACATCAGGTGGCTTTAATTCCAGCCACAATGGCTATACATAATTTTCTTCATTATTCAGATGTTTCTGATGATGGCTCCAAGTTAGACAGATCTGAAACAAATCAAGAAAAAAATACTGAGCAAGACAACGAAGATAATGAGGACCTAGTTAATAATCAAACTGACATTACAATGAATACACTCAGAGATAAAATCACTGAAGAGATGTGGATGGTGCACTGCTATTCTGCTAGACCATCAAGACGACATTGAAATTTAAGTATGTTAATTCTATTTAATATAAATTTGATGTATTTTTAACTAGATAAATCTTTTATATAACTGTAATGGTAAAATAGTATTTTAGTATTAATAATGCATTATCACTACTATTTTTTACAGAACACCATTCATAATTGATTACTCATTATTTACTATGCAGAACACATAAACTGATTCACATTCTACAAATATATTCTGACAATCCATTCTGAAAACACATTTACATTCTCATAATACACACATAAGACACCCTTAGATTTTTTTGAAATACAGATATTCGAAAAGAGAGTTTTTTTAAGAGGGTAGTAGTGTCATATACTTAAACAATATATATATTACTAATTTTTTTATTTTATGATTATAACATTGACACATTTCCAATCACCAAAATAGCAATGATTGAATGGTAGGAGTACTGTTTTTATTAATCTAGAAACCGAGTTCTTGATTTTTTTTATTTAAATAATATAACACAATCAAGACGAATTAGAAAGGATAATTGGGCAATATAGATTTATACCTTCTGGGCCTCAAACGCATTCAAAAAGGTTAAAATGAACAGATTATTCTCCACTGATAGGCAACAGATAATGAAGAAACAAAGAACCAAAGCTCTATTGCCTTCAACTCTAATGGAAAACGGGAAGAACAGTAAAAATTGTGAATCAAAGAATCAGATTCTGGTTTGAATCAATGGTTATGATTTATCTCAATACACGATATGAACAATAAAATACAACAAAAGATCGTTTTACTGTATTTCTGTTTACTGTATTAAAAAACTCAGAAGAAACATAACCACAAAAATAGTACCCATATTCAAGAAAGTAAATCCATTAAACAATATACCTAATTTTTAAATCCCAATTAGTGAATTGAGGGAATGAATAGGCCTCTGTTCGTTGTCTCTAGAATCCTGTATTGACTTTTCTTTCATTGATTTCAGACTGTGCAAATATTTAATATATTTTTATTAATATAGAAACATAGTTCAGTTTCTATAATTATGTTTTCAAATTTTAATAAAAAATATACCCCGGGTTCTATGTTACAGAAATCAAGCTCCTTTTGTCAGAAACGTCTTTTTATCCATCCATCACTGTTATATGCATTATAGAAAATTTGTCAGTGATAGATTGTATTTAAACCGTTTTTGACACTGTTAATGTACAATTTTTCTCGTGGAAAAGGGATGGTAGTAGCCGAATAGGCGTGGGACATTTTCCAACTCTTTTAAAATTTAAAAAATTTACAATCGTACCCATTTTGTTCGATATTTAAATAAATATAGAATATTAAGGGTTTTAAGTGGACTGGATTGGATTTAATAGTTTAATTTATGAAAAAAGAGATGTAAAGTTGGTAGAATTTTTCTATTCTTATTTTTTCAATGAAATAGCACTATAAATTTAGAATAACTTAAAAATATATGTTGTTTTCTATGTTAATTTATTTTATTTTATTATTATCGTAAAGAACTGATATACTCGATACATACATATTACATCGATGCACTAGTTCATCCATATACTGACCGATATTGGTTTTTAAAACACTATATTCTTCATTCTAAACTACACCTTTGTTCGGTAATCTAGCGTTGAAATTATAAAATTTGATCGCAAATATCATAAAGAAAATGTGAATGAATAGATTCGATATAATAACCAATTTGAGAAAATTATAATTTTCAACATTGCGACATAGTTAAAGAGTTACCGGATCGGCGATCAAAAAGAACAATATCACATTTTTTGGCTTATTTCGATGGTTAAAGCGCTTAGGTTTTGTCAACATAATAAGGCGAAATGAATTCACAAATATTTTATGTAGAAAACTCTAAATTAACAACATATAAATATCAACTGGATTGAGGCGAGTGTAACGAGTGTTAAAAGTATAGGCTCCAAATCGCACATTGAAACATATAACTTATTGTTTGTAATAGTAGTGATATTAATAGTATATGGTTTAATGTAAATTTTAATATAATTCATTTTTCTTATAAATTAGAGTATATAATTCCACTCAAATTTCTCATTTCTAAGTTTTGTCCAGAATGACTTGAAGATGAGCCTTGCGTTCTTTGAATCAAGAGATGTTGGATTCGAAATAAAATTGGTCTGTTTTAATAACCGGTTGAAACTTATCATAGAACAAAAAGTTATTATTTTTATTCTTATAAAAAATGAATCAATTGTAGATTAATACATTTAAAATAGTGTAATAAAATAGAAAAAGTAATAAAAATACAAAAAAGCTGGTATCCAATCATAATCAACGTGTGAAAGAATAATGATTTTAGTTCAGATCTTTGACGCGACGTGGTCCAATTCCAACCAATAGATTTGGTGTAAGATCATGTAATCGACAGCTCTGCAAAGCTCCTAGCTGGACCATAACTCAACTAACCAACACGGCTCGGCCCGGCCCCAGGCCAAATTTGATAAGAAATAAAAATTTATTTTTCATTTCTTTATAGGCAATTATTGTTTAGAATAGATCTATTTATTATATAAATAATAATATATTGGGACAAGTCACGAGAAATTAATAAGACAAGTTGTCAGTCACTCACCCACACGTGGTGTCGACGCTGGGGCCCAGTAAGAAACGGGCGAGCTACCATTTTTTATTTTTCGGCCCCTCCACGTAATCCAAAACTTCGAATTTATTAATGGATCTCGCCCCCTACAACCAACTTGGATATCTATTAGTGGACCCCACATCATCGTGCGGCTGACATCAACCACCACTCTTCTCTATATATAAACGCCTTCATCCTTCCTCTTTTCAGCATCATCATTTACAGTAGAGAAGAAACCAAACTACTTTTCGTAAAATCCTCCAAAAAATGGCACCTAAAATGGTGACTAAGTTCCGGAGATCTATTTCTTTTCCGAATCCTCCACCGCAATCATCGCCGGCGCATCGGCATAGCATTCACGTTAGATCCACAAGCCTTCCATGCCGATCGAGTCCTATTATTTCACGGCTCAGGGATGAGATCGTAGATCTTAGATCCAAGGAGAACAGCTCCAGAACTGCAAATTGGATTTGCGACAGTCTTAGCCGTCTCAAAGCTGTTCATGAGTCTCTCGACGATATTCTCCATCTTCCTCAAACTCGCGAGTTTCTCCGCGGTACGTACCCGTGCTTAACCGAGAAGCTTCTGGAAGACTTTCTCCTATTCGTCGACGTGTACTGTAGATTTCAATCACTCATTCTGAGTCTAAAAGAAGAGCACTCCACCGTCCAGATCTCTATCAGGAGAAAGGACAACTTGAAAACCGCCGCGCACTCGAAGAATCTGAACAGAATCGTCAAGGAAATAGGGAAATTAAATCAAAATTTCAGTTCAATCGAAAAATCATCATCCACGACCGCCGGATCATCNAATTATTCCACTAGAAAGATGGATATTCACGCACTTGGAGTTACTCACAAGATCAAGAGATTAAAACAGCAACTTCTTTTGCTTGAGAGATTAAAAGGAAAACAAGAATGCAGCGAAAATGACGAATTTGCAGCATTTGTTTCCCTTGTAAACAAACAAGTAGATCGGTATCAATCACTCCAATGCAAAACCGATGATCTTTCGCAAAGAATGGTGAGTCTACTTATCCCATATCGTATTGTCTACCTTCATTTTCCCATGACATTTTCCTTGTTTCTTTACAGCAAGACAACAATCTGAACTTGAACAGTGAATGCTCCACCACTGCTAGATATCCAGAAGAGACTAAGATTCTTGAGCAATTTCTTGAAGAAACATTCCAGATACAGAGATATATCGTTGCAACAGGACAAAAACTAACACAAGTACAAGCCAAAATCGCATCCGGACTCCAAGGCGAAGATGGGAAGATGGAAAAGCTTGCTGATAACATGAAAACCCTTTTCAGAGAAGTTCAAATGGGACTAGAAATTCGAATATCTCGAATCATTGGAAACCTTGAAGGTACGCTTGCATGTAATGGTATCATGCATCTCAAGAAATAGCTTCCCTTTCCAAGAGTATTATTTCATATTATTCGAGTAACTTGATTAATCAAATTGATATCTTATATATTTGTGCGGAAGCCGATTACTTAGGCCTTTAGTTGATAGTTAATGATTTTGCGGGTGCATACAAACCTAAACGAACTTGAGTGTTTTTTAAGATTTGAGTTCAAATTCCTTAGGAGGTTGAACTCGAAGTTTGATTAAACAAGCTCTTAGAAGACTTAATAACTTGATGCAACATAAGAAGTGTCTAGATGTACATGAAATGTATGAATAGATGAAACAAAAACGTGGTTTTTTTGAAAATCGCATGAAAAAGTGATCCTATTATTGGAGAATCTAGTGATTATTAGGAGATGTGACAAGGGAGACCACATTTTGGATGACTTCACTCTCAAACTTATTCCCTTGTAATCTCTTTATGGAGCATGCTTTTATTATCAAGCATTTATGTATTTTCCAAAACTTTTTTATGGAAAAGTTCAAAATCAAGTCACTGGCCCAGTTATTAAGAGGAGGGGGTAATTACTTATTCATCATAAATAAATAATTTACAACCAAAATTAATATATTCTTTGGTACAACACTACCCTGCTTTTTCAATAATAATAATAATAATAATAATAATAATGGGCGAGATGATCTCCTAGCATCCTCGGTTTTACAATTGTGATCCAATAAATTTTATAAACATGTTAATGTTGGTCTCTAAATTATATTGTGAACATACTTTAAGGACATGTGTTTGTAATATGAGAATGACAAATTTTATAAAAAATACAAAATTCGGTAACTTTAAAAATGAAAGACCAATTTTTCAAAATAATTGAATTTTAGAACTATATAAGCACCATTTTCTTAATATAATAATATGAATATGAATACTTTTTAGTTTGTATTTAAAGGGTATGAAACAATTATTACAAATAGCTCACTGGTTTCCAAATATTTCATAGTTATCTCAGACATGAAAACAAAATCCCTTGTTAATTACCATTTACCAGAATCCAAGTTAGCAGCATTTCAGCGATACGGCAATAAGAAACAGCGAACACAATCATTCGGAATCGGAGATTTTAAGGACAGTCGACTCATTTTTGGCGGAGAACAAAAAGATTGCCGACGAGAAGCTAATTCAGTCAAACTACAATTACAGCGATGAGCGATGAGCCTTTTTCAAAAAATCCAAACTGAATCGTTTTTGTGGAATAGGGCAAACAACTGCCTTTTATCCTCATTTTGCAACCACTCAGACTGAGACTGAAATACTTTTCATATTCTGACTGTTTGCAGGTTGAAACCTCATAAAATGTCTGCTCCATGTCAGCCTGCTAATTACGATGAGGTTCCCCTGCACCAGTTTTCTGATAGTCTAAAGGTAATCAAAACCCATGATTTGAAAACTTTTATATGTAACGAGCGTTTCTGTTGTACAAGTGCAGGATTTGAAGAATCTTAGGAAACAGCTCTATTCAGCAGCCGAGTACTTGGAGATTTCTTACATGAATCATCATCAAAAGCACTTGTGAGTTACTTGGAGATTTCTCTTAAATGAACAACTCTTTTTTCCTGTCAAATTTATAAATGCAGAGTTGTCAACACTTTGAAAGATTATGCAATCAAGGCTCTTGTGAATACAGTAGACCATTTGGGGTATGTGAGTTATAAGGTAAATCGCTTACTTGGAGATAAGGTCGATCAAGTTAATGGAACCCAACTCCGCATCTCTTGCATTTATCAGGTATTTCTAAAAGTTCACAATACCAAGTCCGCAACCTTATTCTCTTTATGTATTTCTTCATCTTCGAGGTGATTTAGAGACTGCGAACCTGCCACAAGTACATTGACCAAGAGGGAATCTGTCAGCAGTCACTGCTGGTGAAAACACCCAAATACTGTAAAACATACACTTTGCCATGTAATCACTGGATTCATTTTTCATTCTTCATCACTTGTATGTAATGTAATCCATATCTGCTTCCAAAGTGGGAGAGACAATTGATCATGGAGTTCGGACGAAATCCAAATTCCAAGGATGCATTATTCAGGATAAAGAAGATTGGGAAAGACTTAAAAACGGTACTCATCCTAATTCTCATCTCATTCCAAATGCATTTGTGCTGAGCTATTGTTTAATTGTTTTGTTGTACAGCCATTAGAGCCAAGATGCAGGAACAGAGCCCAGAAGCCAGGTTAGTCTTGGTCATTTTTCAGTTTGATGTTAACCCAGAGTGAAGATACGAATTTGCTTGCCACAACCATTGCAGTAAAAGGCTCTCTCAATCATATCCTTCATTGAAACTTCCTCAAAAAAATGGAAACCTTTCCTCTCCAAGTATCAAGTCGAACAAAGATTCAGGTTTCAGTAATACCCGCACAAGAAATAATTTGCTCTCTGTTTGATCAATGGTGTAAAGACATGCATGCTCGAGCTCATATTGTTTTCATGTGTTGATGATTCAGGAAGGAGGACAGATGCTTCACCTCGCCGGTTCCCACTTTTCCGGTCAGGCTCACTCTCCATCAAACCATCGACTCCAAGAACGAGCACATCAGATAAGAGCCAGTCAACCACCCCTAACCCATCTGTGCATCACCAATTTGTGAGCACCCCAATCATTCCTCTGTTTATGGATTGTACATTTAGTGACATTCTCCACTATATTATTTCAGTCTATCTCTGAGCCTCGAAAATCATCATCAGCACAGATGCCTGTTGGGAAAGAGAACCCCAAAGATGGTGATGAGTTTCCCAGCAAGAGCAAAGGCCTGCTAAAATCCCTGTTGTCACGACGAAGGTCTAGAAGAGATGATATGCTCTACACTTACCTTGATGAGTATTAATGAAGACAAAGGAGATGAAGAGGTTGATATCCTTCTCCTTTTCTCTGTTCATCTCAGTTAAGAATAGGAACAGGTGTAAGAACACTTCTCACTGAAAGTCTAATTTTCCAAAAGTAATGAGTGTCATGAGTTCATATATCTGTTTTGTATGTCCTATTTTCCACCGTAGATTCTTCTAAATGGGTCAGCAAATGGGTAGAAATACTACCATTTCTTGCTAATGAGAGCATTCAAGAAGTCGGCTGCTTTTGACAACCTGCATCTTTAGATGGAACATTGGTAAGAAATTTATAAAACTCGTCAAAGATGAGAACATTACGAGGGTGCTCAGAATAAAAAAGCTCACCTGTCAGTTTACAACCATCTGCTTATGCTTCTTTCTCAGCATGGACAATCTCCTTTTGAGAGGATATATCTCCTGTTGCACCCCTCCCATTTTATCAAGAAAATAAACCATTTTCTTTAACGTTTCCGCAACTTCTCCACTGTCATGTCCAAAATGTGTTTCCTGGATTTTTAACACCCTCTTCAGCAACTCCATCAGTTTGCTCTCATCCTTCTCTAGTTTAGTCTGGATAGATACTAAACAATCAAGAGCCTCTCCTGCCAAAACACTTAACAAATCAGACAGCACATCATGGCGCTTTGAGGAAAGCAAAGAAAACTATATCAGTTCACAATAAATGTAGCTAAAAGTGCTAGATGATGGTAAAATTAATGTGGGGTACGCTGGGATTGTGAAGTTCAGATACATGGTATGGACAACTAGAGATCACTAAATAGAATCATCTCAGTTGCATATGGTGAAACATAAGCTTACCGACTGGTAAAGATTCCTTGCCAAATGCTTTTTCCCTGATACAGAGCGCATTCAGAGCAAATCTCTCGGCTTCTTCAGAACAATGTAGGCTGTATAGCGTAGCTGCTAACTGTAACATGGGAAAGGTAACCGAGGGATCCTCAGGTGGAACATGTTTTGTCAATATTTCTAAACTAATGCGCAGCAATCTTTCGGCTTCTGCAAAATTCTTAGAGTGTGAATGGGAGCTGGCAAGATTTACAAGCCGTGGAACTATGCTGGGGTGCCCTTTTCCTTTAGATTTCTCTGTTAGCAACATCGATTCTTCGAGCAGGCCTCGCCCTTCTTGTGCTCTAAGATCGATTAAGACTGTGAGAACTACATGAAATCGGAAACGATAGAAAAAACACTTAACTACTATTATCCACCTAATTTTTTAACTTACACAACGGTAGGTCATAGCAAGAATATGCATACAGGTAACAATATTCCTAGTGCAATAAGCCCAAAAAATCAAGTGGCAAAATTTCTTACCTTCCCGCTGCATGAAGTAGTTCCGCCAATTCTATTATAATCTTCTCTAAGACTTCATCTTCCAGTTCCATGTGCTTTGAGTCCTTCAGAATCTGAATGGCATTCTTGTAAAGATCAATGGCCTGATTCACATCTCCTGTAATAATAAAACAAATAAGGAAATTTCATGAAGATAATGTACACTTCAAGCCTTAAATTCTTAATTACTCCAGCCAATCCTTACCTTTTGCACATTTCACCTTTGCCAATGAACACATAGCCATTCCTACTCTTCCATCTTCTTCCCCATATAACCTGACAAAGGTGTCAAGAACTCTGCCCAAAAGTGGCGACAATTTTAAACATCATGAGCACTTTAAACAAACATGCCTTATAGAATCTATGAACCTGCTAAATGCGTATTCAGCATCCAATGTTTTTCCTTCTCTCAGTAAAAGATTGCCCATTTCACATAAAGGCACTATTAGTTCCTCACCTTCCCCATTTTTGTTCAGCTCTAAAATTTTAATAGCTCGACCATAGGTTTCTATAGCCTCGGCAAATCTTTGGCAGGAGACCATAACTTCAGCCATTCCCAGCAGTAAAATACAAAGGAAGGAACTATTGTTTCCTAAAGCATAAAAATTCAAGCCACTCAGCAACAATAAACTAATTCAATGAGAACTGGTGCTATTTAAAAGGCAAAGGACAATCAACCAAATTTTTGTTCCTTAATTCGAATTGATCTTTTGTATGAGGAAATGGATAGGCCAAACTTTTCCAGTTTAGCATAAAGACCTCCCATGTGCATTAGTACTGAATCAAGAAAAGGCTCCCCATCTTTTAATCCATTTACTACCTTGCTCAGCTGGAATCAGACAAAGAAACATGCAGTCGGAGTCATGATTTAGAATTCAAAGGACTATAAAACTTAACAAAGAATTGAACATATTTCGAGAAAAATCTGATGCAATACTTAAAACTATTTTGTGCATGTGTGTTCATAAGTTAGCTTACCACATCCATTACGGACTCAACATGCCGTATGTCTCCAATGACCATGTATCCCAAGGCTATTGTATCTAAACTAGCAGCCTCTTCTGCGCCCTGAGAACCTGAATCAATCAGGTCCATGACAACCTCATGATTTGCTCGAAGCAAATCCCTTGCGTCCTCTTCCTTTCCCAATCTGATCAAATCTTTAATGTTGTCAAAAAAGCCCTGCAGTTCTTCTTCAAGATCATCTGATACTCCAGAGAAAACATTAAGGCGCACATCTCTAGAATGTGGCCGAATTTTTAAGCGATGGCTTCCAACTTTGAATAAGCTTGCAAATCCAAAACTTCTCAAAGCACTCGAAAAGCTTATTGGCGCTATAAATAGCCTATAACTACAATTCGAAGAACTTCTGTAAGCAGAAGAAAATATAACCATTTGCCTCAAGCTCCAACGACGGGATTCACTGACCCTGAAATTAATGGAAGACAAAAATAATAACCAAATGCCAAAAATATTGAAAGTTGAAATGGCAACAACATCCAGGTAAAACTAAAACAAGACACCAAAAATCCCCTCATCTGACTACCGTATAAGGTAGCATCACCCATCAATCTCGATGTATAAGGTATATAAAGTGTTAATTACCATACCCAAGAAAGGCGGATGTTGAAGGAGTACAGAGAGAAGTCATTGAAGCCCCAAGGGAAGAATGGAACTCGAAAGTGGAAACTTTATCCAGTCTGGGTTACTGGGCTTCGCTTCAGTTCAGCCTCAATTTGACCAAAAGCCCATTCATTATATTAACTAATTGTTTCTTCCATTTTTTCCCGGATAACAAAGACTTGGATTTTGCTCCTCCCGCTGCAATGGCTGCGTTTTCTGCAACTCTGGGTTGCTCCTGCTTCTTCGCTTCACAGGTATTTAGCTTCCACCGTATACTTTTACTGTCTCAAAATTATGTTAACTCTGTATTTCACGGTGGATGACAGAAACTCCCATCGGTAGGTGAACACAAATGGAAGCCAAGCTTGATTGTAAATTCTCAGGTTGTTCTTTTCTTTCTGGTTCTGTTTCACTTCCCCCCTCTAATTCCTGAACATATATATTAGTAGGTTAATTCAGGTAGCAGCTATAGAAAAGTATGGAGGAGGAGGAGACTGGTACATTTGTAATTAGATTTTGTACCTGAGAAATCATTTACTTCAATGCCTGAACAATGCTGATTGCAGACGAGGAAAGATGATTTCTCACACGGTCTCACAATGGAAAGAGTCCCCTTCCTAGAGGAGCAAGTAAGGAAGATAAGAGATACTGGGAGTGTTCTATCAATGGACATAGAGAAGCTGTTGTTATCAGAAGACAATCGATTCCAGTTTGTCAACGAGGTTGCTGAAGAAGCTAAGCAATACGTGGAGAAGAACCGGGATGAATATGGGTTTGAGAAGAAAGCAATCCTTCATGTACTCAGCAACCGTATGAATGATACTGGAATCTACCGCCCTGAAGGCTACTACCAAAAGGATCCTTTTAAGCCTGGCACGGCCTTCATGAGGCACGAGCTCTATGATCAGACAACTTAGATCTATTTCGTTCCATGATCCACAAGAGGAATCGCCAATTATGCCCAGTTTTAAACGATCAAAATCCAATTGGGATTTAAAGCATAAGCAGTAATAGAACACCAATGCAGTAATTTCTAGCAAAGCAGCTATATTATAACGCATAAAAACAACACCAGGACAGGGGATATAATTGTCCAATCCCATGTCAAAGTCATCACCCCACTATCGCAATATGGAAAACACAGAGAGGGTACACCTGATCAAAAGATTTTCATGGATGGAAAACTATGTCTGACTCCGACCAACAAAATACATACGCTGGTGCTTCAGATTCAAAATGACTGCAACACTGATACTATGTGAATGCAAATGAAATCCCCAACAGAATGAGACCACCTATAACCTACCCTCAATGTTTACACGAATTCGACAAACAAACGCACTGTAAATTAGGGAGGACAAACATGGGAGCAATGCATGACGGACACCTATAATGAGCAAAATAAAAAGATGCAGTAAATGATCGAAAAGGTCGCAGGGTTACATTAATGAGCAAAACTAGATATGTTTCCATGATGGGAATTTTTGATCAACCAAAAGCAGCACAATGCCTAGGCTTTGCCCCAAACAACGGAGACCGCAGAGTGCAGTGTAACCCAAATATCATATAATTATGACTCAGCAGCTAAGCCTCACAAAAGTCACTCTCATTCAGACAAGAGAAGATCTGGGAAACATCACACCCGACAACCCACTTTCACCACCCCAGCCCAACCCCAACCCTAACCCCATATGATGTATGATCACTTTCCCCATTCCCAACCCCCACCCCACCCCATATGCTGATGCATGAGTTAGCGATAATGGGCAGAAAAAGGCATCTTCTGTCAGGAATATACAAAGACCCAACATGAGAATAGCCCAGCCCAGCCCAACAGAGACTCTGACGACTAGACACAATGATATGCATGCAGTTAATGAAGGGATGCAACAAGAAGACACCACTCTCAAACAGATATCGCACGACTAATGGCCAGTCTGGCCCACTCCGCTGATTTTTTGATCAAATGGTCATCTGAAGATAAGCACTCGCTCAAGAATTCTTTGCTTGACAAAGATTGCTGGATTAGGGTACCGGCATTGCTTCCGAGAGTATCTGCCAAATCTCCAAGAACACCTATGGCAGTTTTCATCACAATATCATCCCTGCATCAAAACATATTCAAAATCTTTATCTGAAAGAACAACAATTTATAGTATTATAAATTTATACTACACTCACATATCCTTCTCCATGTAAATGCTATCCAGGAATTGCAATATGTGTGGCGCATAAGAGATCAATAGTTGGGATTTGGGAGAGCTTTTGAAACCCTGAAATATACCAGAATAAGCCTCCAAAATACCATTTCTAAGAAGATTAGTATATTCAATCATTTCATCATCTGCCCCAGATGTATGGGCAGATAATTCTGCAGCGCTCTGTAGCATGGGCATAGCATACATCAAGTATTTCTCAAAATTCTCACCAATTGCGAGTGCAATATCACCAAAGCATGAAAAAATAGGCGGTTTCACAGACCGGTGAAGCTGATTGCTCGATAAATCCTTCAGAAGTTGTGTCATAATACCATCACAATAAGGCATAATCTTATCCTCCAAGGCCCTGCAGATATCCCCCACAACGCCAACTGTGACAGCACACACCTGATACTCTTCAAAATTCTGAAGACCCATTTCCAGATATTTGTAAAAATCAGGCATGTACTTCGAGAAGTTTGGGCCTGTGGCGTAGGCAAGTGCTCCAATGGCAAGCATTGCTTCCTCATCCACAGTTGCATTTCTACAAGAAAAGACTTGCAAGAATAGATTCATGATCTGATCCGCAAACTGCATCAAGGCAAACTTAGTTGATTCTAATGCACCCAATTTCTGAATAATAACCTGCAAACAACCACACAGAAGACCTTGCAGCTCTGTTTGCTTCTCTCTCTCATCGGACGAAAGTCTCTGGACTTCGAGTGTCTTGTGAAGTTCGGACATGATGACTTGGATAAGATCCAACACCAGGCGAGCTGCCTCATCAGTTGAGCACCGGACTACTTCATTAAGAGTCTCATAGGCTGCAATGCAAAGCCGTGATACACTAGCATCCTCTCTATGGGAGACATTCAGAAGAGCTTGAACAACTTCTTGGAAATACGGAGTTAAAGGTGACGTTGAGCCAACATCTTCATAACCTTGGGCCAAAAAATAAAGTGCACCACAGGCTTTCTCGGCAACATTAGGGGCATCTTTCATGCTTTGGAGAAGAACAGAAACAATCTGCTGGCAGTTAGCTGCCGTAATAATTGGAGATTCTGCTGTGGAACCATGAAGAAATTCAAAAATCCGGCCCAAAGTCCATGCTGTTGTGTCCTTCACATGGCTACTCAAATCGTTTGTTAGAGCAGTGAGCATGAAATTTAAAGCCACATTAACTATCGGGATTAATTTACTAGGGGATGGACCCTCCAATATGGAGCCAAAAGCATAAGTAGCAGCTTCTCTCTGCCTCCAATCAGCTTTAGTAATATTTTCTTCAATAAATGGCATTACAAGTGGTACAATCTCATCCCCTACAGTACGAGCAACCAGGCCAAGACAGGTCCCGCCTGCCATTGCAAGATTCCATGCGCCGTCATCCTGATCTTGATCTTCCTCTTGTTTAAGTAGGGTCTCCAATAACATAGGCACAAGTGCAGGAAGTGCCTGTTTTATAAAATAATAGCATGGAACATCAGAATCTGCAGTAAAATCACCTCCATATTCTTCCAAAATATCAATTTCCTCATCGCAAATAGAGCTCCAGAACTCAATTGCCTGGAGAGCAACAGGTTCATCGTCTTCACGAACAGCTTTTGAAGTGATCATGAAAATGTCTTTAATGTATGGAGCCAACTTTTCATAATATGACGATCCAATAGAGACTAAACACTCAAATGCAGCCTGACGAATTTTCACTTCTGGAGAAAGTGTGGCTTCACAAACAACTTTCATTATGTAATCCCTTTCCATATCATTGGAAAAGTTAGCCTGGGCAAAACCAAGAGCATTATAAATAGCTCGAGTTGCCGCAAGCCGAACATCAACACTTTCATTTGCATTCATTGCTTGCACCACAGCCGTAAGAATCTTATTCACTTGATCTTGATCAATGACATCTGGGACAACTTCTTCACATATATATCCAAGAGTTTCAAGGGAAGCCTGCTTAGCATGAGGTGAAAGTTGGTGAACATTTGACAACAGAGAACCTATTAGTTCAGGCCATTGTTTCTGTGGAAGTTCAATGCCTGCAACCTTGGCAATAACCTGTGATGCAGTGGATCTGGCATCATACACAGGTGAAGAGAGTGCTTGCAACAAGAATGTTTTAATCTGACTCTTCAGGCCTGCATCCAAAGATAACCACCTTTGCACCAGTTCATATTTCCTATGCTGCTCCTTGGCATCAAGAGCATTTTTAAGAACTAATCCTGCTAACTTGCGGCTCTCTACAGGTTTCTCCTCGCTCACCAACTCTTGAGAAAGGGACAACAAAAAGCCAGCAGGGTTTTGCTCTTGAAACTGTTTCAAAGTCTCTTCAGCGTGCTTTCTAGATGCTGAGTCAACTGATTGAGCATTTAAAAGGAGCTGAGTGACTTCCATAGTGATGACGCTCCTGTTAATATCATTCAATTTCAGGTAAAAATGAGAAAAATAAACTAAAATAAAAGAAGTTATTAGTTGACAATGTTTTCTAATCCAATACTAGAGATCAAACTAAACTTCAGAAATCATAACAGGGACTAGAAAATGGAACAAATATAAATCCAGGAGCACATGTACTGCAAGACAGTGTGTACTATGAAATTAACTCTATATGACAACATCAGTATGAATCAGCGGACTCATCAACATAGTGGAGATTTGCACTATGACAAAAGCAATACTAACGGGAATCAGATCCTTTAAGAATCACAAACTACTAAAACTTACCCGCTACTTTCGATCAAATCCAATATGTAAAAATAATTAAGTTCTTATAAGTAATACGATCAACCGCAGTATACCTCAAACAAACAAATAATACAAAAACCCTTTAGATATTCAAACTCGTTAACTGTTATGACATGTTTCTCCAAACATCTCATAACAAACTGAAAAATCAATCGAACGAACAGATCTAAAAATCCACCAACCAACTAAGACTAGATTCAAATTTCACTTAAAAAATATAACACACACCACCAATCGAACACACCAAGTTAAGCATCCAATCGCATAAATAAACTACCTCTCGAAAACAAGGGAAGATTGATAAAATCGATAAGAAATCACTCTCCGATCGAAGAAATTCAGGCTGCGTCGGGCGAAAACCCTAACCGGAAGCGGATCAGAGAGAAAAACGCAGACAATGGAGAGAGAGAGCGCTAACTTCAACTCCTTAAACTCGAAACTAATAACAAAATATTTATTTAAGACGCCATGCGAACTGACAAAGTATATTAAATTATTAAGAAAATTACAACACTATCCGGCCCAAAAACCCCAAGTTTCAGGCCCATGGTACTTGGCAGTTTGCAAGTGGGCTTTACAGAAAAATTTAATAAGTTAATTAATAAATGAAAAAAATCAACTAAGTAACATGACCGATTTACCCTTTATTCAATTATGTACAGTTTACGTTCATCTAGAGACAAAATTAGGTTAACATCAATAATGATTTTCACATAAGTCTCTACTTTTGAATTTTTTTACAGATCATGAATATATGTTTATAGTAATTTTCGATTTTTTAGTTTACATATTTTTGGGAATTAAAATAGCATTATCTTATATAAAATATTGAGTGTTCACTATCTACTTTATATCATCTACGTGAGGAAGGGCCGGCGATGAAATTCAGGCCACCGTGACCCACCACCAAATATCCGGACGTACCGAAGCCACATAAGAGATTTTCTGACTGGCCCATTACATTTAATCAAAATCAGCAAGTAACACAAAATGATACACGCCACACGATCATCATCGAGAGTAGATAATTTGCATTGAATGTAGAATTCTGTTTCCTTGCTTTATTCACAGAGGAACTGGAAGTCCGTAGTTGTGAAATGTTCTGATTCGTCCATCGCAGCTGGCAGTGACCAAAACAAGACCACATGCGTGTGTACTTGATGAATTCTGACAGCAACTCTTGAAAAGTTTGTACTCAGATTTCCCTAACGGGGAAATGGGGAGCTTTTCCTCTGGCCAAGTGGCTGATCCTTTGGAGTTTGAATCTCCAACAAATGAAAGGCAAGATGAATGTAATGAACAATTCATATTGTGGGAACTCAAGCCTGGCCAAGGAATAGCAATCGATGCATTGCATTGTAGAAACTCAAAGGATCGAATAGTTTTTGATTGATAAAACGATGCGTCTTCTTCACTTATGTAGCTCCATAAGTAAATATGTGAATCTTTGGATGCTGAGATTATATGTTTCCCATTGGGAGTTATCGTTGCACATACATGACTGTCTGCGTTTCGAAGGCCTGTCGTATCATCAGAATCGCATTAGATATTTCAAATGAATAATATTACAAAAAGACGGGTACCCTTGTATTTGGAGATCACATTTGCCCCTTGGATTATTCTGATTTGTGAATCCGCACAAGTTACGAGTACTTTGTATGGATCTTGAGGTAGAAACTGAAGTCAAAAAATGAAACAAAATTATTAACACCTATGCAGTTGAAATCTAATATAAGTAGTGGCATGGCATGGCAACAACCTGAACTGCAGTGATCCTTTTACAAGGTGATTTCCTTTTGTTGGATAAGGAAACCTGACTTTCCAACACAAATTGATCATCTGATAACAAAATAATTAATTGACACCAAATCACTTTGTAAAATGCTTTGATCAAGACTCACCAGATATGTTGAAAACGCTGCAGGTACCTGAAATCGAGCCGATTACTACACCCTGTGTGGTAATCGAAATTTATGGATTATCAAAAAATCATTCAAAAAATTTATGAAAAACAAAGCATCGATGAACCTTCGAATCAGGGCTATAAGATGCAGCAGTGATTATATCCTTGGTTTCAGTCCAAAAAAGAACTTGGCAACTATTGATGCTCCAAGTTCGAACCTTGCCATCTATCGAACCACTGATGAACTGATTATCATTTACAGGATTAAAAGAAATGCAGGTAACTGCATCAAAATAGGTTAATTAAACCGAATTAGTCAACATGAAACAAATTGGAATTCCACAAAAATTTCAGATGCTTACCGTAATCAGTATGGGAGAAAACTTTGATGCACTCATCAACTCCAACTTTCCATAAACGCACTGTTTTGTCGACTGAGGACGAAAGCAGCAAACACTGGAAAGAAACGAGTATAAGATAACATGTACAAAAAAATATATACACAATTCTAAAATCATGTTCATACACTGTTCTTCGACCAAGAAAGATCTAGGATCGCAGCATTGTGTCCATGGAATTCGTGCATTGCCTTTTCAACAATTCTAAAAACTTTCCGAGGGAAAATAATACAGGCTGATTCTTGTTTCTTTCTGAGGGAGCTGGTTTTCTGAGAATCACATTTCTCAGGTACGAGAGGTTCCAATTTGGAGAGATGATTCATCGAAAAGTATACACATGATGGATCTGTATCAAGAAAGCCGATGATATCCGATCTTTCTTCCTCTACAACTTGCCAAACTCTAACAATCTTATCTTCACCAGCACTTGCTAAGTATTGTCCATCATAGCTAAATTTCATGGATAATATGGCACCCTCATGCGCTTGTATATTCTGAACTGTGAACAAACCAGAGAGCTCTTTCAACTTTTTCCGAAAATGTCGAGACTTGACTCTCTGAATTTGGTTACAGTTATTGAACCTTACATTGTGTTCCTTAAATTTACTGACAATCATTCGAGTGACCGAGTGCCATTTCCGCAGCCACTTACCCTTCAGTTGATCGACTCTTCTATGTATTACACTGCAATGCTCTACTTCCCTTTTGGCCAAAACTCTTTCAAATCCTTCACCATGTTTATTTATGAAATCAAAATGAGGATCAATACTCTCCTGATCAATGAATTCATTGATCTTCACCGGCAAGGAGTTAGATGAGAATCTATCTTCTGAACCTAAAGCTCTAAGAACTGCCCCGCTATTTTCCATCACTCTATCAGTATCACATACTTCAGTATTAAAACCTCTGTCAACAGAAGCTTCATCTGACAAATTTGAGATCAATCCCATTCTCCTAATAAAGCTAATTCGACGCTCTTTAACACTTTGAAGAGGTCCAGTCCACAGATCATACTCACAATTTACACTAGACTGCAAATTTTGAAGAGAATCCTCTTCAATTTGCTCCATAGCATCAAAAAAGTGACAATTTTCATCGTCGTCTCTAAGAACATTCATTATTTCTTATTGAAGGAGTGGAAATCCAAATCCTCTGGCGACGAACAGAATCTTTACGACACTGAACGCGTGTTTAGGGGTGAGACAACGTATTCAAGGTTTGAGCCACACAATGAGAAAAAAGAACAAACAAATGAGTATTGACTTAACAATAAATCCAATTCGGAAACACTAAACCTCATCTTTCCACACGAATGACTGAAATGGGAGAGAGAAAGATAAAACATTTCTCACAAACCACGCCTCGAAATCACAACTCCACAACTCTAAATCAGAAAACAATCCAAAATCCCAATACATTAGACCCATACCCATACCCAATCCCAGAAAACAAACATTTCTCGATATCAAGCGAATAATACATTGGTAACACCATCAGACCCACAAACCGACATGGTAGTGTTCCTCCTTTCACCAGAAAAAGACCAAGATCCACACACACACAAGAAAAGCAAACGTAAAGAAGAAAAAACAGAGATAGGATTGATTCAGTTTTCTGGGATAATGAAGAAGCAGAGAGATGAAAAGGTCTTGGATATGTAAAAAGGAAGCACACCGAGACTGACCACACCATTAAACCGAGTGAAGGGGCTGGCGCTGGCCTCTCAACTGCAGAAATTAATAGAAAAACACGTGGCTAAAAATGGGAAGCCAAACCAAATCAATATTAAAAATAAACACTAAAAAAATACAAACCAATTTCTAGACTTTGGGTTTATTAATGTCGTCAACTCAAATAAAGGCCTAATTTTTAAAACCAACTTCTAAGAGTTTCCAGTTACGTGAAAAAGATATTGATGGACAAAAAAAGTGAAGTAAATGCATGTTCATAAATAGCCAAGACATTTTTTCTGGGATCAAAAGCCTGTCTTGTATTACGGAAGACAATTTATTTAAATATTTGTAATAAAAATACAAAAAATCGTTAATCTAAGTCTAATCATTGACCATTCCCAAATATTCTGACAAGTAAACAAAAATTAAATGTGAAAAACGAGAAGACGTAAATACCCTTGAATTGTTCCCCATATCCACAGCACTAAATCAAAAGTACAGAGCAGTACTTCTCCGGGACGGCGGCGAAGATACGGATTCCCCAGCGCTGCTTCGCCACGAAGTTTCTAATTTATAAGTAAATAGAATTGTAAAAAATATTATGACAATAGATGTAGAATATATTATTGAATATGGAAATATTCAAATTATTTCTAAATTTCAAGTAAACCCATAAGAGAAACCGTACTTGACAGAATACTACTTTTACTTTACTACCCCTTATTTTTCTTTTTACATGAAAAATGAAAAACAATGTACAAGAAGAACGAGTTTTACTCATAGCAATTCCAAAATCAGTAAAAAAATGAGGTAAATTGTCTCCATATTGTAAAACAAAAGTTAAAGCTCTATTAAAAATTATAATATAAACAAATATAAGATTCACATTATTTAATTCAAATATCATTGGAGTGAAAATGCCAATCAAATTCGAGGACTAAGGACGTTAATTATTCATATTATGTTAATGGGTAAATATAATTTTATTTAGGGAATGTGTCCTCCCTGCAACCCTGTGGATGAATCGGACCACACTAGTTCCAGCACATTCATTACAATGTGAAACTGAGTTAGGTGAAATGTTTGTGTGTATATTTTTGCTCTTATTTTATTTAATAAATAGTCTATTAATTATTATACCACAAAATAATCGTCAAATGACGTCTTAGATATCAAAATTAAATATAATACTAATTTGGTAAAGTAACATTATAGCTATTTTTTGTTTTTTGTTTTATTACAATAATATATCACGAAAAAGGATAACAATAATAATCAACATTATGACCAGTTTCATACATATAATAAATATTTAATGAAAAATGAGAAATTAAAGATGGGCTTTTTACCAGGCTCATTTGATGGGCTTTTTGCAGCAAGCAATCAATCATATTTGAGATCCAAAGACAATAATAAAAAAGGGGCCCGGCCTTTTAGTCTTTCATTATGATTTAATTAGAAAATAAAATTGATAAGAGTTTTATTGAAATTGACCTCGTACAATGTGAATGTAAATGTGAATATGGAAGTGATGGATTGTGAAGGAAAGGAGGAATATGTTATGTTTGTTAAAGACGGGAAGAAAACTGACAAAACGCAGCCTTGGGGCAACAAGGACCACGTTTCGCGTTTTTACCGGGGGGCCACCCCAACCCACAGTAAATATTTTTCTTTCACTTCCTCCCTTTTACTTTTACTAGCCCTAATCCTAATCCAAATCCACTACGTTTTACCCAAACTATATTTACTTTTTTAAAAAAATATATATTTTATAATCATTCACTTTTCCCATTCTATAAATGTTACAAAATGGTGGAAACTCAAAGTTACATCATTGCAAAATCCTAGATAAATTAGCTTGTGTTTTGATTGTATTCACAAATACATTATCATTCTTAAAATACATTTTAGATTCGTTTACAAAACACTCCAATTTTTTCATTTTTATTTTACATTACATTCTCAAAATATGTTATGTTTTTTAATCTTTAACGCAAAATGATCATTCCCATGTATTTTGAATTGTTGAAATACATTCTAATAATTTTCTAACCAAACTACCCTTCCACAATATAAAGCATATTCTTATCAATGTTTGCATACCGGATGGTATACCGGTACGTCAAATTTCGGACAATTGCGGTATTTTTTTGGTATCATCGGTACGGGGTATTAGGGTCGATTTTTAGACTTTTACGGGTCCAACCCTAAAAACAAATTAAATAATATTTTAAAAAATAAATAAATGAAATTTGGTATCAATTATACAGTTCATTATGGTTCGATACGGAATTAAATAAATTTTCTTTTCTATAATTAGAATGACAAAATAGTAATTTAGTATTTATAATGCATTCTATAAACATTTTTTACATAATATAATTTTTAATTAATTATTCATTATTTATCATTCAGAACATTTAACAGACTTACATTCTATAAATACATTCTAACAATCAATTCTGAAAACACATTTACATTTTTAGTGTATATCTTAGAAATATTCGAGATGGTATGTAAATTTTATAATTAATAAGGAGAGTGGTATTTTTATCATATTATCTAAATGTTTTATATATAAGAATATGATTAAAAATTATAATGATTTATTGAGTTATAGAAATTATATCTAAACATTATATAATCATGCTTAGCTTCGTATGGATACATACTTATTTATAATTGATTTTATTAATATAAATATCATGGAGAATAAGATAAATCTCATAAAGAGATTGTGATATTAATGAAATAAAATCCAAGAATGTGCAGTGTATGATGTAAGATATCTTTTAACGAATAGGACAAATAATTATTAAAGTTCCAAAGTAGAAAAAAGATCATTGTAATTTGTATATCCATATTTTCTATCATTATTTTATAGAAACAAATATTAGAATTATTATTGTACGAATTTCAATAAATATGCTAAAATATTAAATATATACAAAGAAGCCAAAAATATTCAGAAATCTAATACTCCAATGTCTGCTCAAATATGGTGACCTTGGGCACTAAATTCGTGATAGGGTGCAACATTTTATTATATTTGCAAAATAATCATTTTAGTAAATAATAATAGCGTGGATATTATTTATATTTGAAGTAAAATGAAATGTGGGTAATAATAATAGCGGTAATTAGATATGTTGATATGAGGAAGACAACAATTACAAGATCCAAAACAGAAGAGCTTCCTTGATGTAGCTTTCTTTTTCCTTTCTTCCTTGCCCCATTCTCATCACCTTTATCTCCCTCTCTCTTTCTTTCTCTGTGAGTTCTTTATCTCTCTCTTTCTTTCTTCTTCTCCTTTTCTCTGCCTTTCTTTGCCATGGATTCTTCTCAGTGGCCACAGGTAAATAATAAAGCATCAAGTTTTGCTTTCTTTGATGATATAACATCTATGGCGTCTTCTTCTTCATCTTGCTTCTTTGTGGGTTCGTCTTTTCTTGTTTTCTTGATGGCTTTAGGTCCTTAATCTTTCAACTGTCACTCATAAAGAACAGACAATAAAGAGCTTAATTTCTTCATCTTTCTCCTGCCTTTTTATTTGTCGTCTTTCTTTCATTCATGAACTAGTTTTTTTGTTTTCTACTGCTTGAATGAAAATCTGCTCTTGTGTTTGTACTTGAAAATCTTCATCAGGGTATTGGTGGAGGATTAGTCAGACAAGTTGAAAACGAAGCTTTAGTTCAAAAAACATCTCATCTTGCAGAGAAGAAGCCACGTCCTCCGAAGGAACATACTTTGAATTGTCCGAGATGTAGTTCTACAAACACAAAGTTCTGTTATTACAACAACTACAGTTTATCCCAGCCAAGGTATTTCTGTAAGAACTGTAGAAGGTATTGGACTGAAGGTGGTTCACTTAGAAATGTTCCAATTGGTGGTGGTTCAAGGAAGAATAAGAGATGTTCTTCTTCTTCTTCTTCAACATCATCATCAAAGAAATTAGCCCAAGTTCAAGATCTCAATCCACAGTCTTTTCTGTCTTCAAACCCTAAGATTCATCAAGGGCAAGACCTAAATTTGGCTTATAATCCAAACCCTTTTTTACCTGAGTTTCCTTCTTTACCATTTGGTTTAGATATGAAATCTCTTAACCAAACATCTTGTTCCAAGGCTTCTTCATTGGATCTTCTTAAACCAGTTAATTTTACATCTGGACAAAGCTCTTACATCTCACTCGCTGATACCAATAATAATTCTGCTTTCTGTTCATCACTTGCTCCTGTTCATGATCTGAAATCAAGTTTGAGCTTTTCTCTCGATGGACTTAATCAGAATGTGTATGGCGCAAATCCATCAAGACTTCTTTTTCCTTTTGATGAATTGAAGCAATCCGTAACGACGAATGAATACGGACATGAAGAAGCTAATGGATATTGGAATGGAGTATTAGATGGAAGCTCATGGTGAAATAAACTGTTGTTGCTAGTGTGTGTTGATTTGTTTGCTTTTGTTTTCTTTCAAATGCTTTGATCATGGATGATTTTGCTTGTTTTTTCTGACCAAAATGAGAATGATAATGAGAAGTAACACAAAGTTGTGCTTGTAGTTCATTCAAAACTTCCTTGTTGTTGTGTTGTCACAATGTAAATGACATATGAATCTGATTTTCCTTATTTCCTTGAACTTCGTACCAAATGTCCCATGTAATTGTAATGTAACAACACAATAATGAATATTAGAATTCTATATTATAGACATAGAACGCGTTAAGTATAATAATGAATCATAAAGTTAAGCATATTAATCATAGAACAAAGACATAATGGGTCTCCATACAAAGTTTATAACTAGATAAAAAATAAAATCATGAGAAATGTGAGCTTTGGGTTAGATTAATATGATGCAAGCAAGAGATTGACACAGAAAAACTAGTAAAATCAATTTTTATACTTATAAATATAATCAATCATATTATTTCTTATAAATCTAATCAATTATATTTTCATAATAAATATGGGGCAAATTAAACACATAAAATCAAATCAGTGCTACAAAACAAAGGAAGTGTGTTTTTTCTTTTCCTTAGTTCATTTTTGAAAATGTGGCTTGTATTGTCTCTTTCACTCAAGGTCCTGTGTGATGTGTGTTGTGACACTTAACATGGAACTGGTATTTTGTAGGATGGTCCATTGCTGCTCCCAATCCCCATGTTCTTCCCATTCCATTCCAACTTCAAATACATCATCCAAACGGTGTATAATTTTTGAAATACAACATATAAGATGTGTGAATTATGTTATAATTAATTGATCAAATCTTATATCACAAGATGATAATAATAGTAATTAATTTGTGTTTTGGTTATTACAATAAGTGGTAGTGGTGATGGTGTGTGTCAGAAGCATCTGTATGTTGTGTTATAGAGATTCTTCCAACAACAATACCACTTTGTACTTGTGGGCCAATGCAATTGCAATGCATCACCACTCACTCTTGCCTTTTTGCATTGCACATGGAAACCCACTCATCTCTCTTTTCTTTTTTTATCCACATTTTTATTTCCCATTTTCCATAAATACAAATTTAAATCAAAATCAATCTTTTTTATGTAATACCTTCCAACACAATCCGGCCGTCCGATGGATGATCCAATTAATTAATTAAAAATCAATGATGAAAATGTTTTTTATTTGTATAGTGGTGAGTCCCATTAAGACCCCCAGCGTGCAGCACTCGCTGTACTGCGCGTGGGTCCCGGTTTCCATTATCATTCTCTGCTGCCTGCTCTTGTACTCTTCCCAGTTCTCATATTCTTCCTTCCTAATTCCTTGTTGGTGTACAGTGCAAATAATTTTATTATTTAAATCATTAACAATTTAATTCACCTAATTTTACTGATTAAATGTTTCTTAATAATGATGAGTGCGACGAATTGGAGCAGAGAGGAAATTATTTCCAATTGGGCTTTGGGCCCAAAAGAATAAAATGACAAATCGATCGGAAAACAAAGGTGGGTCGGCTCGCTTGCGGCAAGGATCGGCGTTACGCACCAAGCTATCTTTTTCTTCGGGTGACTCGTCGGAATGCTTGCATCTCTGGTTACCAGCACCCAGTCGCATCCTCAGGGATATTTTTGAGTTCTTATTTCGATGTTTATTTTCATTTTTGGATACGATCGATTATTTGTATCTTGATTTCCTAAGCGAAAATGAGGTAGCGGAGGAGGAGGATTGGATCATGTTCTTTTTCGTCGTGGTAATTGAGGAATTTCCAGTGTAAAGAAAAATAGTGTTGTGCCCTGGTGATATTTTCTTTTTCATAAAGTTGAGGTGTCTTTAGTCGTTCGATTTCAATAGCGATTCTGCTGATTGGTTTCCCCTTCAAATTCCAGTTTTTCATGAAACTTACCATTTGTGGTTATATCCATCTAGCTAGGTCTGTAATAAGTACAAATAGTTTACAAAAAGATCTAGTTTACCAATTCCCCCGGGGTTGTTGACATATCTGATCTTCTGTTTTTACTCCTAGGCTCATGTGGACTAATGAAATCAGTGAAATTGCAATGTTTGGGGTCAGATCCATAAGGGATTACGCATTTTTGTTAACTTATTCTCATACCATGTTTTGTTCATTGTTTTTATCAGCTGTTGTAGCTTTTCATGGTTGGTAAGCTTTATCCACAAACAGGCAATGCACCGACAAAGGAAAAGAAGAAATATATTCCAATAATGTTGTCTTTAAAGGCTGGTTCTTCACTTTTTGTTAATGTTAATCCCCTTTTGGCAGAGCTTGCCGATGAAAGAGATGTACAGGTGATGAGATATAGATCCTTGCAACTTTACAGCTAGCTGACCTCAACCTCAACCTCAACCTCAACTGGAGAAGTGCAAATTTTTGGGCCTCTTTAAGAATATGGGATTGTACAAAAAGAGATGTACAACTGTTGATTGGTTGATTTCCTTCCTAGCTACATCTTTTCAAACTGGATTTCAAGTTTCTTGAACAGGGAATGCATTTTCTTTGTCTTTCTCATTGAGATCAAAATCCAGTTTATCCACAGAAGCTTTTCTACTTCGGGCTCTCAAAATCCCATACAAGTTCTTCATCTCCTTTATTGGATGGATTCCATTTTGCCCTTCTTTTACTAAACTACCAAACTGAATGCAGTCTTCAACTGTTTGCCCTGTTCCTATTCGGTTCATTCGTTTCCCGAACCGGTAAGCTGAGTCTATCTCTAGAGCTGAGATTACTGTTTTCAAGGCGCGGCTTGGTGATGTCCGGTTCGATATCAGGATCTCGGATATCTCGGCTTGGCTCAGGGTAGCTCCGGTTTGAAAGATTTCTTCAACTTGTGGGAACAGTTTGTGGTCCTTGAGACCTAAATGACTGCTCACAATAGATTTGAATGCAGAGAAATCGCAGAGCGGGAAGTGTATGTGAACATCGATTCTTCCCGGACGGAGGAGGTTCGTGTCAGTGTTCTCTTTGCTGTTCATGGTGAAAACCATCACGCGTTCATCGCAGCATCCGGAGAATAGGCCGTCCATGAAATTTAGGATTCCGGTCAGTGTAACGGAAGGTGATTTATTGGATAAGAAGCGGTCAAGATCTTCGATTACGATTAAGGATTTGTTGGTTGTTTGAAGCAGAAGGTATTTGAGGTCTGAATCGCTGCTCAATTTGTGCAGGTCGATTTCGTAAATGTCGTAGCTGAGGAACTTGGCCATCGCAGCGATGAAGGTAGATTTACCAGTGCCGGCGCAACCGTAGAGCAAGTAGCTTCGCTTCCAAACTCGGCCTAATCCGTGGTAATACTGCCTGGATTTGAGGAAATTTTCCAAATCGTATTTGATTCTTGTTTTCAGATCCGGATCCATGACGATCGTCTCCATGGTTGCTGGGTGCGTGAACGGAGTCCATCTCCACCGCCCGTTCACTTCCGTTTCATTCTCTACGTTTACGAACAATCGTACAGTGTTTCTCTTCTTCTCCATTTCATCATAAAATTGATGTATATGCTGCATATAAGGTACTAAAATCCTGCGCCTGCTGTTCTTCCTGATCTTCATGACCAACGATTTCACTTCACTTTCTCCGCCGCTGTCGATTCTCCATTCGATTCGTGAGCCGATAAATTTGTCTACGATTATCTGATTTTCATGAAGAACCAGATTGATTTCCGACGACCGGGAACTCGAATACAGGTTCGCGAAATGGGATTCCCCTACACAAGGAAGCGAATTCAGGTACGTATACACCTTTCTAAATAGTATATTTTCTTGCATGTTCCCATTGAATTTCGGCACCCTGTAGATCTGATGAACAAACCATTTTTTCTCCAGAAAACTAGCCAGCTTCTTCAGGCAAGGAATCAAACTTATTCTGAGGAAAAATCCCAGAGCCAAACTCACCATAACAACGGATAAAACCGGGAAAGTGAAGAAATTTTCGAGAACCATCGCACGCAGCTACAATCTACCCAGGAATAAAGCGGATGCACAAAAAATGGTTGTTTCAACTAATTTAAATAATTCCTAGATTCGGAATAAGGAATTGATTGGTTGAGACTACGGATCAATTTCCATTAAAGATGGATGAACAGAACACAATGATGAAACCATGCAGCTTGCAGAAAGGCGAATTTATTGTGAGTTGCCTATTACCCCGCTATCTTTGCCTTTTTTATTCTTTTTTTGGGTCCTGTGCTAATGAATGAAACGTTGCAGAAGGAAAGGAAAGGGATTACATACAAGTTTGAATGGGTGGAGGAAAAATCAACAGCCCGACTACGCAGACCAAACCGCTTTTGTTTCGCTTAATCGGTCAACTCTAATTTTGGTAGACGCAGAGATTTCTTTTTCTGTGGAATAGCAATTTTTATGCTTTTTACTTGTGGACGAGAGAGATGTTGTCAATTTATGAGCAAAAGGGTAAAGCGTTTATTTGAACGTTAATTTAGAAAGAAGTATGAATTCTTGTGGGTAACGTGCTTTTTAACCATACTTGGAGTATACTTTTAGGAACTGAATTTTGTGCACTCATCAAATAATTTACTTGTTTTTGTTTCAGGATTTATTTGGATTATTCTAACTTAAGCAAAGTCTAAAGATAATTTGGACCAACCATTAGTCTATTAATAAACCAAAGGTACCCAATGTCATTGAAATTAAGATTTGTGTTGGTTATTTTAATGTTTCACATGCTGCATCCTAAGTTGTATACTATTAATATTTGCATGTCAGAATGAAGAGTAATTCCATGTTAAAACTTAAAACTGGGGGGAATAATAATTCAGGAAGAGACATCTGTTGAGTAATGATTAATTGAATTAAATGTCGATCGTAGATAGATTATTTAGTTACATACGTCATACAGACGACCAACTTGCTTGGTGGACTGTGATTGGCTCCCCTTTTTCAACATTTTTGACCCACTCATGACAAATATCTAAAGTCAAGGCCATGTCACTTTAACCCTTGAAAACTCCAATTTAACTAATCATTTTTATTCATAACCCCCTTCCATATTATTAGTTCTGTAAGTAAATTACAAGACATGTTTTATTTTTTTGCATTTTACTTTTTAGAAAAGTTATTATCAACATATTTGTATATATGGGCCGTAGTTATATACAAATCATGTTGATCTATATGGGATGTTGGGATGAGTTCATTCAAAACCCTTTATAATTTCTTTATTTTTTTAAAAAAAATTATATTTGGAAAAGTATTTATTTTAAAAAATACATGCCAAAATTTCAATGGATAACTCTCATTAATGATTATAACCATTGTTTTGAACTCATGTCACTTAGTTTGGGTTAGACATTTGGGGTTAATTTGGTCCAATAATGTATTTAAAAATAATGTATAATGTTTTAGGGCCGATAGAGGACTTTGTCCGCTGATGCGAACGTATTCCGCCGACGACGTCCGTTACGCGCATGTGTATATATATGAGGTGATTTTACCCATAAAATCATTCTGATCAAATTTTGCAATAGCTTATTGCAGTACGAAAAAGATTCCAAATTTAAGTATAATTTAGTTTTTTGTAATTTAAATATTTTATTTTATATTTTTGAAATATTTTTAGTATGTTTGTATTTTTTTTATTTGTGTATTATTATTGATTGCTTTTAAAATTTAAATATGAATGACTTATGTTACATATATGCTTATTGTACATTTTATTTATATTATTATTATATGTTTTCTACATTATTGCATAATAGATATGAAAGGCAGAAATATACCATGTGTTCCCATAAATGGAAGTGTGCTACATCGTCAGAATCATTACATCAATAAAAGTATTATAAATGGAGATCATAGTTCGATGATCTAGTTTAAACATTGTGATTATTATCTAAGCAAGCTTGTGGCGTTGGACGTTAGAGTATCTGTGTGTTTGATACGGTAGAGGTTTTACGGAACCTTCAAGACGGTTCGTATCAAGTTGGATAATCATTTGTTGACTGCTAGGGTGGAGCGGTGGCGACCTGAGACACATACATTTTCCTCCCGATGGACGAGACTACGGTAATACTATAGGATGTGACGCTCATATGGGGATTGTCCATACTGGACAATGTTATCACTGGTCCACGGTCGATAGAAGTATTGAGGAATAGAAACAGTATAACACTGTCATTTTTGGATGGACTCCTAGAGACTAACACATTAATTTGCATAATTTCCAGTTACTTGGTATAGGAGAATATGCATTGGAACTAGCTGCCATGCAAATCCACTAGGTAGGCAAGAAGCCAACTGACTACCATTCCCTAGATAGCACATGTTGAAAGCCTACAATCTTCGTGATAAATTTATCTATGCGGCATCGACTCTTCAAATTTTCATATTCTCTCGTGTCGGACTCTCTAACTCTTGACACATAACAAAGTCATTTTGATTTCTTCCTCAATTTAATTTTTTTATTTATCGGAAACGTATCTTATGTATTTTTACGACTTTATTATGTTGTCGATCTACTTGTAAATTATTTGTGCAAGCGATGATGGACCATAAAGTGGTTCTTTTTTTAGAGATGGTAGATTCGACGAACGATATTCATTTCTTATAAGTTAAATCTTTTTATATAATAAATTGATAAATTTTTGAAGTTTTAAACTTAGAGTTTATGCAACTTTCTATAAATTATAACAATTATTTTTTAAATTTGTTTTTATTTAATAAATCAAACCGAGTCGAAAATCCGTCTCTTATATTTTTGTCGAGTCGAGTCACACCGAGTCAGTCGGATAAGTCGGTGCCGTAGAGAAATTTATAGAGTTGGTTGGATAGGGTTTCTTCTAGTGGCTCCTGTAGTTGAGATTAGGAATAATATTTTAATATTAATTTGATATTAGTTCTACAATAACTTGACCATGGTTATAAAAAATTATGATTAGGAATAATATTTGACAATACTGATTATAACGAAAATCTGGTAGCTGCCTATGTTAAACAGACTCTTCTCTAGAGACGCCGAATCCAAGTTGGACTCTTTTCAAACACCGATTCTCCTCGGATACTTGTTTGACACGAGTCTGTTTTTTATATTTAAATTTATTATTATTTATATATATTAATATAATTTCGTTAATGTTTAAAATTAGCGGTATATCGGTATTATTTGGATATAATATAGTATATACCAACTATTTCAGCATTTACCGATTTTAAACATTAATTATCTTATTTATTTGTAGTCGTAATTTATTATTTTGTATAATATAATTAGATAAATCATAATTTTATTTATTGTTAATTATAAATCATATTAACTATACATCTCTTTTTAAATTTTAAATTTTAATTTAAAAATATTTGAAACTATAAACGAGTTAGACTCTTTAACAATTCCGAATACACGAGTCTCCGTAGCACCGTGAAGGTGTCGGTTTAAGATAGTTAACTATTGAGATCTATAAATAAGCCCTGAATTATGGGTTTTATTTATTGAAAATATGGGCTGTACTGCCAGCCCATTTAGTAAACGAAAACCCTAGTTTGTACCTATATATAAAACACAGACGTTAGATTCTGTTTGTTTGGGGATAATAACGGCGGAGGCGAAATGCAGATCTTTGTGAAAACTCTCACCGGAAAGACCATCACGCTCGAGGTCGAATCGAGCGATACTATTGACAATGTCAAGGCTAAGATTCAGGACAAGGAAGGTATGTTTGATTTGATTTGATTTTTCTTTTGTGGTCTTGATCGTTGTAAATTGGTTTGCGATTTATATTTCGGTGATTGTTTTCAGGAATTCCCCCTGATCAGCAGCGTTTGATTTTCGCCGGCAAGCAGCTTGAAGATGGTAGAACACTTGCTGACTATAACATTCAGAAAGGTAATTTTGTTCTTAATTTCGTGTTATATTTTATATCAGCGCTTAGATTTTTCTTTNAAATATTTGAAGTTTTAAACTTGGAGTTTATGCAACTTTCTATAAATTCTAACAATTATTTTTAAAATTTGTTTTTATTTAATAAATCAAGCCGAGTCGAAAATCCGTCTCTTATACTTTTGTCGAGTCGAGTCACACCGAGTCAGTCGGACAAATCGGTGCCGTATAGAAATTTATAGAGTTGGTTGGATAGGGTTTCTTCTAGTGGCTCCTGTAGTTGAGATTAGGAATAATATTTTAATATTAATTTGATATTAGTTCTACAATAACTTGACCATGGTTATCAAAAATTATGATTAGGAATAATATTTGAGAATACTGATTATAACGAAAATCTGGTAGCTACCTATGTTAAACAGACTCTTCTCTAGAGACGCCGAATTCGAGTTTGACTCTTTTCGAACACCGATTCTCCTCGAATACTTGTTAGACACGAGTCTGTTTTTTATATTTAAATTTATTATTATTTATATATATTAATATAATTTCGTTAATGTTTAAAATTAGCGGTATATCGATATTATTTGGATATAATATAGTATATACCAACTATTTCAGCATTTACCGGTTTTAAACATTAATTATCTTATTTATTTGTAGTCGTAATTTATTATTTTGTATAATATAATTAGATAAATCATAATTTTATTTATTGTTAATTATAAATCATATTAACTATACACCTCTTTTTAAATTTTAAATTTTAATTTAAAAATATTTGAAACTATAAACGAGTTAGACTCTTTAACATTTCCAAATACGCGAGTCTCCGTAGCACCGTGACGGTGTCGGTTTAAGATAGTTAACTATTGAGATCTATAAATAAGCCCTGAATTATGGGTTTTATTTCTTGAAAATATGGGCTGTACTGCCAGCCCATTTAGTAAACGAAAACCCTAGTTTGTACCTATATATAAAACACAGTCGTTAGATTCTGTTTGTTTGGGGATAATAACGGCGGAGGCGAAATGCAGATCTTTGTGAAAACTCTCACCGGAAAGACCATCACGCTCGAGGTCGAATCGAGCGATACTATTGACAATGTCAAGGCTAAGATTCAGGACAAGGAAGGTATGTTTGATTTGATTTGATTTGATTTTTCTTTTGTGGTCTTGATCGTTGTAAATTGGTTTGCGATTTATATTTCGGTGATTGTTTTCAGGAATTCCCCCTGATCAGCAGCGTTTGATTTTCGCCGGCAAGCAGCTTGAAGATGGTAGAACACTTGCTGACTATAACATTCAGAAAGGTAATTTTGTTCTTAATTTCGTGTTATATTTTATATCAGCGCTTAGATTTTTCTTTTATAAAATTAAGACTTTTTGGCGTTTGATGTTGTACAGAATCAACTCTGCATCTGGTGCTGAGGCTAAGAGGTGGAATTATTGAGCCTTCGTTGATGGCCCTTGCCAGGAAGTATAACCAGGATAAAATGATTTGCCGCAAGTGAGTTAACTAATTCGTTTATTTGTCTAGAAGCTCTTGAATGGCCCTCCACTTTTTTGTATGCGTTATTGTCTTGCTATGTTTTCGTTTTCAGGATTAAGTTAATAGTTTTTCTAGTTGTTCGATTGATCTGAAGGGATGTTTTAAAAACGCTTACCAATTCCTGTCTGTAGTTGCTTTATGAGATTCAAATGGATTTAACTTTGATAATATCCTACAGGTGCTATGCCCGTCTGCACCCAAGAGCTGTTAACTGCAGGAAGAAGAAATGTGGACACAGCAACCAGGTTTCTATCTTTCACCAATGACTCAAATTATCAAGTGATACAAAAATTTACTCATATCGTGTTTCTGCAGTTGAGAGTTAAGAAGAAGATCAAGTAGAGTGCAGTGAAAAACCTCTGTTTGTACTCTCTTCTTCTTTCATTTCATTACTTTTATTTGATGAATTTGTGCTATCTTATCTGCATCTTCACATTAATGGTTTGACGGATATTTGAGTTTTCTTACATTTTGTTTTTGTTTAGATTGAGATATAATTAATTCAATGTTGCGTGGTTTCGGCACGTGTGCATGGAATCTCCTAGTAAAGTGGAGCCACTATCATCATTTGAGGCCCTCCCTCTATTCCCTTTCATTAAACAGGAAGTATTCTAAATTGCTGCTGGTCATCGCCGTGGCCTCTGATTGGAGGAATACAAGATAGATGAACCCAAACCCGCTCCTAACCAACACCCGCTTGCCCACCCAAATTATGCCATTTTCTTCACCTCTAATCAAATCTACCCGTCAACAAAAATCATCTGAGCAGCGACGGCCGCTGCCCTTGAGCGGCCGCCGTCGCAAGAATGAGAAGTTTGCCTCAGCTATCATTTTCTCCATCCCCATCACCAATTCCAGCCTTGTTCGTCAACAACGATTTTGGCATCCTTGGTAGCTCCTTCATCGATTCAATTCCAATCCCTAATCATCTCTTCGAATGGGTAACCCTTATTCTCACTTCTTCCCTCCTTTTCCTTTCCTTGTTTTCCATCTCCTTCGTTATCATCCTTCATTTGAAATCTCGAAATGTTGTTCGTTTACAGAAGTTTAATTCTCTCTGGGTTCTTAGATTGTTGCTTATTCTATTCGCATCGCTTTGGGCAATCAATGGAGTTCTGCGGCAGCCATTTTTGCATCCCAAGAATGCTAACCATCTTTTGCCTTCAAAAGTTTTGTATCAACAAGAAAATGTCTGTAGAATTCAGCTTGTTCTTGATCTCGGTATTTTTGAACCTGGCTTCTTGATTTCCCTTCTCTTCTTGGTCAATTCTTCCATTAAGAAAGACACTGAAATCAAATCTCTTATTTCCGTTTCATTTATTTGCATCCCAATTCTATTCATTCAGATTTTTCTTGTCTTCTTCCCTCCCTTTGAAAACCAGTTGCCCAGATTCGTCCCTGGAAGCTCCGTTATCTCAACTGACGTTTTCGGAACCAAAACCGTTCTCTGTACATACCCATTCTTCAGTTGGGCCATCTTCGCCGTCTTCTCTGTTACCTACGCCCTTGCGTTCATGTTTTCTTGTTGGAGAGTAACGGCGTTAGTGATCAATAAAGGAATTAGACATCGGATTTATGCTCTCGCCACCGCCGTCGTGGCAGCGCTTTTTGTTCAGATTGTTTCCGTCGCAACTACGTGGTTGTTGACGCCGGAGGAAGATAGTTACGCGTGGGTGATGGTCGCTGCTTTATTCTTCGTCGCCGTGTGTATGTTCGCCGGCGAGATTCTTCTAGTTATCAAACCTATCAAAGACGCCCTTGACGTCGGCGGTGATGACACCTTGCCTGCGGCGGTTGTTGGGTGAGGGTGATGTTTTAAATTTGTTTATTTTATGAGATTATAATTATTTAACAAACAAGATCAGTATATTAAACAACGCTTTGCTTTTAAGATATTCTTAAGAAACAGCATCCTCCAGTGGGGTATATATAAATGGGGAAGCTTCTTCGCTTGCTATGGCGCATAATCTCCGCCAAAGCCGCGAATGTAACCGCCAAGCGGGACTGTCGTATGCGTTTTCCGGTCGGTCGATATTTTTCTCTTTAACCTTCATCGCTATCGCCGTGTTGGAATCAGATCCTTAAAGCTCTCTACCTCTCAATTTCTAGCATCGAATTGGGCGTTATTTTTCGTACATAGATTCAAATCGTGTTTTGCAGATGCTTTCGCGCATTCATTTCCAGCAACATGTCGTCGGAGGACGGCGGATTCCGAAGGGATTTCTGGCGGTAACTGTTGGACAAGGAGCGGAGCAAGAGAGGTTTGTGATTCCGGTTGTGTACGTGAACCACCCGCTTTTCTCTCAGCTTCTCAAGGAAGCGGAAGAGGAGTACGGATTCAATCAGAAAGGTCCGATCAAAATTCCTTGTCATGTAAAGGAATTTCGTCACGTCAGTGGCTTGATTGATCGCGAAAGGGCGTCGGTTCATCAACATCACTTGCTGTGCTTCAATCAAGGCGTGATAAACTACTGTTGAGCTCGCCAACTGCTTCCACCTTTTCCTTTTGAAAATCGTGCTTTTGATTACGATTTTAAAAAACATCCCTTATTTTCGAACCCCTGAATGATTACGTTATGATCCACTATTTTAAATTTAAAATAAAGTCATAAAAACTATTTTAATTTTGTAAAGACTTAATTATTTTGACAAAAGTCTCCTTCTAAAACCCTTTAATTCCGAAAACCATACCTTTATACGGATACGACAACCTCCAAATCTCCAATTTCTCATCACTTGTTCTTTCTCGTCGTGCAAACTGCAATTTTCGCTGCTCTGGGACGGGGATTGCTGCTATTGGGTTTTGCAGTTCATATTAATGTTTGAATTTTTGATTTGTATGAGAAATTAGGGCTTGTGTTTTGAGGAAGTGTAGTTATGGAGGACGCCCAAGGTGCTTCCGCCGTAGCGCGGAATGGAGGTGATTCTATTCTGCCGATATCGTCGTTTTCTTCTTCTCAGTCTTCTCGCAAGGAGTGGCGTGTCGTTACTGACCAGACTATTAGAAACTCCGCTAAAGAGGTGAACTCTAGTTGCATTGGCTTTTATATGCTATGGGTTCGTAGAAAGACGCACAATATATGTGATGAAATTAAGATGTGCCCTTTTGGTTCCCATTTTTGGTTACTCATTGGTACGCCTACATATAAATCGGTGTTGGGGGCGTTAAAAAATAAGCAAGCGGCTGAGAGATCGATATTTGTATTAGTTGTGTCCCTTTGGAAGTAAAGATTGCATGAACTTAGTATTTGTTGGAATATCTCACATGGGTTTATCTTCACGGTGATATGGGTGCATAATAAAGCAATTTTTGTGTTGTTAAGGTGCAACGAGAAAGAGGGGCAGTGGATGTAGATTTCTGTTCGATAACTATTGATGATAGTTTAGACCACGGTGTGCTGCAGCAGAAACTCCACACTGTTTCAAAACAAAGAGAGGAGGTGCAGCGGATGGAAATTGAACTTCGTGCACAAGTTTTAGTGGGATCTGAAATCGCAGGCTTTCAAAAATCTTTTGATTCTCAAGCAAAAGAACATTCAAATGCTACTAAGAAACTTCAGGTTTCTACAATTCATGGCTTCCTGTGGATGACAGTATATTAATTTAGCTTATAGTAAGATTTTGTGAGTATTGGGATCATGAATATTTGAGTATGGGCTGACTATGTTCCCTTCAGCTATATTCCTTATGTGTCAATTGTCATGCACATTAATTTTGTTTCTTCATTTGAGCTTATCTTCCTTTCTAATTTTTGGTGCATGGAGTATGATTGTTATTTCAGGATCAATTGCATGAGAAGGAAATGAAGATTCATGAACTTGAGAAGATGCTGGATGAAAAGGAAAGAGAGTTGCATGCTATTAGAATGGATAGTGAAGCGGTTGGTTTAAGAACTAATATTATGTTTTGAAGATTCCCAGTGCTGTTTTTTATGTTATTATGTAGTTTATTATCATTTTTGTCCACTATAGCATGCATGGGCAAAGGATGATCTTCTCAGAGAGCAAGGCAAAGAACTCCTGAGCTACCGGTAAAGCTTATTTGACTGGATGTTTCTGATCAAGATGACTTTATCTATATTTCACTGGTTTGATAAAGCTGGGATTCTAGCCTGTCATTGCCAATGTTTTATTTTTTTCTGCACCTTTTATGATGCAATAACTTACATAGTCACGTTTGAGGATTTATATTAATTTTTCTTGGCTTTTTGAACTTTATTTTTCTTTATATTTATACTATTCTATTGACCACTTTATTCTTTTATAGGAGAGAAAGAGATAACTCTGATGCTGAAAGGTTACAGCACATCAAACAAATTCATGAAATTCAGGAGCATATACAAGAAAAAGAGCGCCAAATTATGGAGTTGCAGGAACAGGTTGATGCTCTGTATTTTAAGAATATTATGAATGGTACAATTTATAAGTCTTTGAAATTATAATGGAGAAAAGTTTTTTTATCAGGTGCAGTTAGTAGATTTACTTTCTGGTTTCAGGTGTCACCTGATTTTCCATGTTCTTTATTTGTTAGCAATTTACTTGTAAGAATTAAATAGATTATATAAAAGGTCTGAGATATAATTGCTTTTTCATCCAGCACAGGGTAGCTCAAGAGGCTATCATATATAAAGAAGACCAGATACGAGATGCACAAAATTGGATAACTCGTGCTCAAGAGATGGAATCCCTACAATCAACAGCTAACCAAAGTCTACAAGCGGAACTTCGTGAACGAACAGAACAGTATAACCAGCTGTGGCTTGGTTGTCAAAGACAGGTATATGATGTTTGAATATTTTCAATCCAGGAACTAGTGTTATTTATAGCTCTTTTGTGTTTTGTGTTAGTTTGGAGACATGGAAAGGCTTTATTTGCATACACAGCAACTTCAGCATGAAGTGGCAGATGCAAGAAAAAAAAATGGTGGTCATGCAGATGGATCGCATCTCTATAACACAAATTCAAGTGATGCTTATCGAGTTGGACATGCCAGTAGTAACCAGTTGGAGGTCAATGACGGGGGTTCTTCTACTTTGCCTAATGCAATTTTGCAAAACGGCAATTCAGAAATTTCTGTGATCAATATCTCTCAGGTAATGGTTTAAGAAACATAGGAACCTTTTTTTCTGAATGTCAACTGATTTTACTGGGTCTCTCACCTTCTCAACAACCAATAGGTGTCAACCATGAGTATGTAGTGCCTAAAATTTGTTTTGGTTTCCTTAGTCTCAGTAAATTTTTAAAGTTAACTAACTGTTATTGGTCCATGTTTTTTGCATCTTGCTCTTTATCATAAGGAATATTTGATAATGCGGCACGTAGCATGCTGGGTATTTTTAGTATATACAGTGACTACTTCTCTAGCCCATACTGACATACTGTAAATTATGTTTAATTATTTTATTAGTTAACATTTAACTCATATGCACCAGGCAGAGAGTGTTCATGAAGTTCCGCATGCTTCATCCATGTATGGAATGCCAGCTTATCTTCCATCTGCACTCAATCCATATCTAATGCATCAACAAGGCTTGACTCATCCATCGCATGTATCACAAGCTCATTTTGTTTCCTTGCAAGGGCTGCCGTCTGCTCAAAACTGGACACACCAGCAGGTAGCATATACTCCTTCATTGACATTCGCATTATATTCTTGCATCTTTTCTGTAATAGCACCCATCTTTTCATTACTATATTTCAGGCTCCTCTGGATAGCGAAAGTATTCCTTTGTCTAATCAATTTGGTTATAAAGCAGATGAAATTTTTTTGAAAGTCAATTCCAATTATAACAATGAGGCACCAATAAATGGGCAAGTTGTTAGTGAAAATGCATTGAACACTGAGGTGGATCCTGGAATCTCAACATTAGGTGGAGAGGGACAGGTTCGATTGCTCCAAGATATAAATTCGGCTTTTCTCCCCTATCCTATCCTCGGCCCTCTCTGATTGTATCAAATGTATATAGGTGCATGATTTTGTAGACTCAAGCAATGGAACAGCTAGCCCTGTCCAGCACTCGGAGGAAATATCTCAGGATGCTCTTAGTCTGGAAGCTCTTGTCATTGGCAATGAAAGAAAGGTTAGCTAACTACATCCTCCGGGACTTTCAAGTTACTAAATAACTTTTAAATTATGTTTTTTTTCTGAATGCACCTCTTCGGTTGTCACGATTCTACTGTTTGAATATATTTGGCCACAGAAGAAGCAAAATGGGGCTGTCAATAATCTTGAATTGGCTAAGACAACCACTGGTATGGAAAAATCAAAATTTTCTAACCATGCAGTCCCATCTGAGATACAAAATCATTCGGAAAATAGAAGTGAAGCTACTAAGAATGCTGCCATTGGTGCAAGTTTGTCCGGTTCATATGCTTCCACTGGCCAGAACTCTGTGGAAATTTATCTGATGGAAGAAAGTGCACTTCTGGCTTGTATAGCTCGGTCAATTGGCTCTGGTGACAAGATTAGTATTATTTCAACTGTGAGATTAGCAATTGATTTATTAAACATGAATATTTCATGTAAATGACCATGGTGCTTCACTTGGACAGCTTCCAAATAGACTCGGAAAAATGCTTGCTCCATTACACTGGCATGATTATAAAACAAAGTATGGGAAGCTTGAAGTTTTTTTGGCTAGCCATCCTGAAGTAAGTTGTGCTATTGCATTTAATTACATTTATGTGCAACATGCATAATCTATGTTCGACTAATCTGTGGCATATGGTAGTTGTTTCTAATAGAGGGAGGCAACATTCAGCTTCGAGTAGGGGCACTAAAAATAATAGCTTCTATGGCTGCTGCTGCTAAAATAGCAGCTGCTGCTGCAGCTCCGCCCTCACACTCATCACTGTTTCCTTGTGTAGCTGTGACTCCCATGGCGCAGTCCCAAAGATTGAAAAAGACCTCTTCTCTCGACACCTCATCTGTAAGTGCGTGCTGATAAAATCATTATTATTATTATTATTATCTGTCAAAGAATTGTATATCGAGTTGTGAATGCAGAATATTGAGCGATCTCCTTTCCCTGGAGAAGCGTCAAATGTTAAAACGTGGAGCAAATGTAATGATACAGTTGAAGTTAATGGTGTTGTTGGTAATTTAACAAACTCGGACAGAATGAAAGGAGCAGGTATGATGAGATCAACCCCTGGGAAACAAAGTGGCAGGTATTAATTATTACATATTCGTGTCTTAAGAGAGAGCCAGAAGATTGTAAGTTTGATAAGTTGTGAGCATCATTTGAGAAATGTGCTCAAGTGCATCAATTAAGTGATTCGAATATTGTTTCTTATGTATTGTTACGTTACTACTTTGGATTATTCATTTTTTGTCACCAAATAATACTATTTATATACACTCTTAAGACTAATTTCTTTAAAAGTTGTGTTACTACAGAATGTTGAGTTGGTCCGAAAACCACTCTCAACATTAGTTATTTTGAGAAGACAAAAGCTTGTGATCATCAAATGAAAGTAGTGGGTGGTGTTGTTGTATTCACAAGTCCAACAACCAGAACATGAAAAAACAAGTCTCTAAATTCCATCCGAAAAACAAATACTCTCTCGTTTCACTTACGAGGAGGAGGCTCGCCCATACAACAACAATGACAACGGGTATCATCGTCGGTCTGCTTAGATGTTGGTTGTGTAGACTCAACTACAATGTTCGAACATCACCCATAAATTAACTGAACCCAAAAACCATAATCTTGTTTCTTTGTATCAAGTTGTCATATTCAACCTATGTGTTTCAGCGCATGGACAAGGGACGTGGGGCTCTTGGTCGAACGGGTGTCTTTGATGGGCTCACCCTGCTAGTTCAAATAATGTGTATATCAGATACAAGATTAGATATAGAGAGAGTTGAGGGAAATAACCACCACCTTATGGGGAGTGATCCCAACACTGCACCACTGCAGTTCAGAGCAGCTATAGCACTCTCAGCCTGATTTCACCAACATCAATTAACCGCCATAAAATACCATGCAAACAACAAAACATTAAAAGAATGCGAACAAAATGAAACTGAAATTTAAGGAAATATGGTTGCATTGTATAAGACTTATGCACACAGTGTTCAAAAAGACTAGTGTAACTTGATCAGCTTCTGCAATCAGATATTGACCAGCTTCATTTTTTTAAAAAATATACTAGTTTTCGATAAAAAAGCGTCCTAAATACAAAACATTAAAAGAATAGTTTCAGATAAGACTTTGTTCACAAATAATTATAGCGCAATTGTGAGGCATAATAAATCCAAGGTCACAAAACAAGTTCCACAAAATTCTACAAATGGAACCAACCAAAAATTGGATGCAATGTATAGGTCACAAAAAATTATGATGCACATACACGAAGGTCCATTGACTAACTTTATCAATTTTTTGCAAAATGTAATGCAAAAATGATCTTCCTTTGATAAGATGTTAAACATAAAACAAAAAATATCTTATTCATGTGAAACCCAACTCCAGCTTACCATAATAAACTCCACAAATGCTATGCGAGTCGAATGATGATAATCACCAAGCAACCTCAACCGATGCACCTGAAGTGACATGCTCATAATCAAAATTTCAATAGCTGAGTAAATTTACAAGGTTAGAAAACTAGTGAAGAACAACAAACCTCTCCACAGATTGACTCAAAAAAGATTTTAACCTCTGCTTGAGTGACCTGCGTTGAGAAAGTCAACAAATTATGCATCAAACCTTTGAAGGAGAACTGGAAATTCAGGCTACCTTTTTGTCAATGTTTGTACAGTATATAGTTCTCGCACACATCTCCCTTTCATCCTCGGACTGAAAATGAAGAAGAATCATCAAGTAATTTGCCATGGAAAGATTATTGATCAAATGTGGGCAGATTCTCACTCACCCTTGGCAAAAATATAGGATTAACAGGCGCAATTGCAGTTTTAGATGGCAGAACTCTGACAGGGTAAAATCCAAGCATTGTTCCTGCCAAACTCAAAGCATTCCTTGCCCCTTCTGCTTTGAGGATGTGGTGAAATGAAGTGAGACAAATCCATTATTTTATAACCAAAATGATCAAGGCACCAACATACCTTCATCAGTGAATTCAACGAAAGCAAAACGAAGTACTGAATTTGGGTCACCACAAATACGACAATCAACGACCTTCACCACACATTATGCCACAAAATTACATATACAAGGTATCCTTGTTGTGTCAATGTCCATACCTGTCCACAATTGATGAAAAGTGCAGCAAGTTGCTCTTCCGTAACCTGATGATCAATGTCAGAAACATAGACAGTCCTCCTAATCACCTCTTCTCTTTGTGCCATGCTTGTTCTGCTATTCATCCGTCGTTTTCCATGAGTATATCCATTTTTCTTCTGCATAAAATGAAAACAACCAATAGTCAAAATAGCCACGTCGAGAATATGTTTAGCCCAAAAAAGTTAAGCACAAGGAAAGGAAGCATGAAATGATCCACAAATTCTTAACCTTATTTCTGCATATTAACATCCAAATGTGGAAATTGTTGTGCATTACATCAATAGTTTTTGGAAATAATTCAGTTTCAAATTAGACAGTCCATTTAGACTCACTTATCATAGAGATTAAATACCACAATATTTGCTTCCAAGACCAAAAAAGGAAATAGAATTCTACAAGCAACATCAAAAAGAAAACTTGATCTGATTACAAAGCAAAATTTAAGTAGAATGAATACAAACCATTCCAAACGTAGCATTCCCAGTTGAAACTCCAGAGTTGACTGGTTGCTGCATAACAAATCCATTTGCATTATACCCGAAATGCCCTGCCATTACTCCGGCCACAGTGGCAGCTACCGCTGGTGAAGGCACCAGCAGTCTCTGCAGAGCAACACCTCCACCAAAAGGAGCAAGTGAGGGAGGAACAAATTCCTCAGCCATCGGATTCAGTTTGGACAACATTTCCTCCAAATCCCTCATGTCCCTGCTGAAACGCTCAGACTCATCATCACCTCCGTCAATTCGTTTCTCCTGTGGAATTCCATTACCAGAAAAATTCTGCTGCTGAAGTTGATGATGAACATTTGCCATCTTGTGATGCAACAATTCGTAATTCTGATCATCAATCCTAGTTGACTCTTGGCTATTAGGGGGACCGGGTTTCGTAGAATTTTGATGACGATGGTGATCCACAACGATGTCGTTTTGTTGAGAATCCCGATGTAACGATGGCATCGAGTTCATCCCACCATTTTCAACCACAGCCATGACTATAAAGTTAAACCTCTACGTGATTCTCTCTGAAAAAATAAAAAATAAAAACTCATAAACCGATTAATTCCTCAATTCAACAAAAATCTGAGTTTGATCGACAGTAAAAGACAAAAAAAATCGATGTATAAAAAAGGCCACCAAAGATCACGAAAGGAATCAGTTTAGAGAAGAATAATCATTTTATACGACGAACAACCTGAAAAAAACCAAAGCTTAATCTTCTTTCAATTCAAATATTTGAAGAAAACATGAATTTCTTTTTGTCAGGGATAAGCGAGAGCGAGTGACACAGATGGAGAAAAGAGGTTTAGAAAAGAAAAAACAGGGTTTCCCTTCAAATTTCCATACTTTTTTTTGTTTTATTCCAACCACAACACAATCCATACAACTCCATTATCAAGATTTATTGTTACATTATTACAGGCTTTTATCAATTTCTTACCATCAAATTGTTTTATTCTCAATCTCTTCATATTTTATTTAAATGAACAAGAACAAACAATATTCTTTTTCTTAAAAGCCTCCAATTTCATTTTGAGTTTACTTTAATTTCATTTACCTAACATATTATTATGTCAATCTTTAAAAACATGGACATATATTAAAATACCCAAGATTAAATTTGGGAGTAATATGAGAATGGTGTTACCTACAAAGTTGGATTAAAAGAAGAAACAAATGTTCAAGGAATCAAACTTTACTCCATCAGAATGTGGCATCAAAAGTTCACTATATGAAAATAAGATGCATAAATTCAAGTGAGTGATGATTGTGAAACTCATTGCAACTTCACAGCAAGATTGAGGGAATGTAAAGTGCAGTACAAGTTTTTTACCTTTCCTTCATCTCCTCTTCCTCAGGTTTTGGTTTTACTGTAAAACTATTCACAAAACGGAGACATGGAACACAGCTGTATGATAATTTCATTCAAACCATACAGATATCAAGGCAACATTCATGTACAATCCAAAAAGTAAAGGATTGATCTATTTCAAATCAACCCAATGTTTTACAAACATTGATCATCTCCAGTAGGTATTTTCCCACAACTCAGGGGAAGTATGTATATATGCTCATCACAAAATGACAAGATTAAGCTGAATGGGAATCAACCCATCTCCAATAATGCTTTTTACACGAAACTGCAATCTCTGCCCAACTCTTGTTATTGAAATCTCCATATTCTGGAGATTCTTCAGTGCAAAAATCACCCTCAGGCAACCCTGATACCTCTGTATCAACTCTATGTAGAACATAACAAGCAGGCAAACCTGGGTATGATGCTGAAACTCTCTCCTCCATCCTTTTCACATATGATCCCCCTATAATTTTCACGTTTTCAGGAATATGGTTTTCATCTGATCGAATTTCGAGTACGGATCCGAGCTCCTCTCTCAAAGCTCTATAAACAGCCGCTTCCACAGATTCGCCAGGTTTCATTTTCTCCGATAACGGACGTTGCCGATTTCTGATGACGCCGTTGGAGAGTTCCTGGTGCGATTCTATTAAAACTTTGCTGTCGCTTCGGATAATTCTAACGATCACAACTTCAACGGTGCGAACAGGAGGAGTGGAATCAGCTAAAAACGTCTCTCCTTCCTCAATTTCTAGCCACAAATTGTGAACATTTTTTGTCCCCGGCGTTACTCCCCAAGCACTGAATAGGTCAGAGGACATACGAGGCTTCAGCCAATCGGATAACGACTGCGGGGTGGCGAACATCGGAGCAAGACGATCCGATTTTCTAGATTCAGTAGTTCTAGAAAATATTTTGGGAAATTTTCTGAGGTTCGTTGGCAAAGAAAGTTTGATGTTGGTTGGGAGGAATGGTTTTGGAGAAGTAGAGAATAGAACGAAGAGAGATAGCGTAGTGAAGATAGCGTCTGGAATAGACGTCGGTTTTTTGAGGAGTTGAGCGTTGGAAGGAGGAATGGACGGTGGAATCGGCGGCGGTACGGCAGACATTATCAGTTGGTCGCGGAGGCGGGTTGAGCGATGAATGGCTGTGAAGTGGAGAACATTGGATGATGTTTCTTTGGTGGGAATTGAGATTTCATACTCAAATCTTGGATCAGACATTCAAGATTTCCATATTAGGCCCCCGATACACTCTACTGGGCCTGGTCTTATGATGAATAGTGATAAATTAAATTAGATACACTCCAGTCCAAAGAATCGCGAGGGTCTTTTCGTCATTCTTCGCTTCAAATGGTTCGTACCGTCTTCTTCAATGGTCCAATGCTTTCCCCCTCTCTTCTTCATCCCAGCAGTTTAGCGGGATTCCTGGGCGGAACCAGCCAGGTATGCGCTCATCTTGAATTCTCGAAACCAGAAATTTTTTGAAACTATCATGACACTATATATTTATACTGGATTGATCTAGTGTATCGTTGTATTGCTTCATTCTTTTGATGAGATATTTCAACAATAAGAATCTCAATATGGAATGATCTGCCTGAGTATTAGTTATATTGATTTGGTTGTTTTAGCTATTGGTGTTTCTCTGGATCCTCCTATTCCTGTCTTGTCAATTATCATGATTCATGGGTATTTCGTTTTCTTCAGTGGTGTTAAAATTCAAATTTGGTACTTCACCCGTCAAGTGTGAATAAAGCTTTGTAAATGCAGATGTGAATAACCAAGTCGAATTTCTGAGACTTGAAGCATCCATCAATGGTTATGGACAATCACATAGAGAGAATTTTATGGACAGAGCAACAAATTGCAGAAAAAGTGAGTGAATTAGCTTCACAAATTACTCATGACTTTGAATCCCATCCTGTTGCTCCGGTCGTCGTTGGTGTTGCTACCGGTGCATTCCTATTTCTAGCTGATCTTGTAAGGAAGATTCATCTCCCCATAACTGTGGACATAATACGGGCTGAATCATATGGATTCACCACAGTTTCAAGCGGGCATCCTAAGATTCCTTTCGACTTAAAACTGGATGTTCAAGGGAAGCATGTCCTTCTGGTACTATCTTCTTCCTTTTTTCCTTATGTACCTGCAATGAAATGTTGTTGATTTAATAGGTAGAGGACATTGTGGATACTGGAAGAACAATAGCTCACCTTATTGATCACATGAAATTTAAAGGTGCGTCGTCTGTATCAGTTTGCACTCTTGTTGATAAGCCAACAGGGAGAAAAGTTTCATTTGAACTTGTTGGTGAAGGCAAATTCTACAAAGGCTTTGAGGTTATTCCTCTTCTCTTCTCTCTAATGAAAATTACAAGCTGAGCTTCGATTTTGTCTGGTGATTTTCAGTGTCCAGATGAGTTCGTAGTAGGCTATGGTTTTGACTTTGCTGAAGTTTACAGAAACCTGCCATATATTGGTGTCTTGAAGCCTGAACTATACAAGTGATGATGTTGCATTTGCTTCTTAGATTTCTTTAATGCTGTAATAATAATAATAATACTGCGTTCTTAGAGTTCAACATGATGAAAAAGTTTGTGATTGTGATGTGCTACAACAACAGCAACAAAGAGAAGTTCTTACATTCTAAAGAAGTTTGGCCTCAATTTCCTCAAGGCTAAGGCCTTTGGTTTCTGGAATGATGAAGAATATGAAGACGAGAGACAAAGCACCGATTATTCCGAAGATAAAGAAGAGGATTCCAGCTCCTACCAACTCCTGTGTTATCGAACTTTATATTATATTCAAACGACACAGCCAAGACAAGCAGAAACATTTTGTTCTTTACCTTTAGAGGTGAAAAGGCAAATGTAATAAGAGCATTTGCTCCAAAGTTTACTAGAACCACAATGCTCAGTCCACGGCCTCGTAGGCGCAGCGGGAAAACTTCTGATATCATTAGCCATCCTATTGGACCGAATGATAGCTGCGAATGCAATGATATGATAATGTTTAGCATTGAGCTTATCAAGATGAGAAAATGTTGATGGTGTGTACCTGATAGCAACCAACATATACGAGCAAAGCAGCAACGGCAACGGCAGGTATTTCACCCAAGTAAGTGTAATAAGATCCCAGAAGGAATAGAGAGATCACCTGCCACATCATTATGAGAAGTATGTTTGCCTGAAAATATAGAATAAGAACCACACTCACCATGCCGGATACACCTCCAAGTAGAAGAGGCCTTCTTCCTAATCTATCAATGACCGAAACGGCCACTCCGGTAAGAATCAGCTATAACATAGAAAAACAGAAGAGGTTCATGGCTGAACGAAATACCGGTTGAAGTAAGAGAGGAAAAATCTTACCTTGAAAATGCCAAGAAGGATAGAAACCTTAGTTGCATCTGATGCTGCAGAAAATCCAGCACTCTGCAGTGTCGATGATAGCATTAGACAGGACACAGAAGATTTTTCTATACAATATTCAGGAATGCAAAACTTAAAAAATCATGTAAAAATATACCTGAAAAATTGTTGGGGCATAGTATAACACACTAGGCTGTCCTGTTATCTGCAAAAAAATGAAGCAAAAAGCCAATGAAATATAATGATGCTGCAATTGAAGATGATGAAAGATATACTATACCTGTTGAAAGACAATGAGTCCCCCACCAATAATAAGAGCTTTTAAGCACTTTCCCTGGAACAACTCTGCCATTGTAACTTCTTCTTGTTCATCTAAACGGGCTAGCTCGGTTAAAATTTCATCCACAATAAGAGGAGCGGTCGAATCAACAACACTGCCTCTCAGTCTGCATAAACAAGTTATGGCAGTGTCTCTAAGAACTGGAATCTCTCCTTCTCCCTGTATGGCTCTCAGAAGAATCCACCTAGGGGATGGTGGAAGCCACCACATTCCAAATCCCATGATTAATGATACAGGAGTGATAACTCCGTACATATACCGCCAACCAGCGAATGTGTCCACTAAAAGGCTTCCAATCGTATATCCCCCCTTCAAAAAAAGTTGTATTTCTCAATGCTTAAGAATAGCCAAGCATGAATGAGGGAAACAGGGAAATTGAAACGGTTGAATTCTACAATGGAGCATCCTTGCAAATGAAAAGAGCTCTTACTAGCATCCCAAGAACTATAAAAAGTTCCTTGAGTGAAATTAGTTGTCCTCGTATTTGAGGTGCAGCTGTTTCAGCGATGTACATTGGAGCAGCATGCATTGCCTGTATAAATGGGCACAAGGAACCAAAGAAACAATATCTGTGAAACTAAGATTAGTTTATGTTCATAATTCAAAACATTAAAGAAATAAACTGAAACTGAAAAAATATTGTACAGAACATTGAAATTAACAAATGCCTCACCAATCCGATTCCAATACCATATATGAAGCGGCCAATCACCATCAGAACAAAATTTGGTGCAAAGGCTGTCACCAGCGCTCCAATGAAGTACACAATAGATGCAAGAACCAGTTCTCTTCTTCTTCCTGCAGCGATGAAAGGGATAGTTGCGTAAAAACTGATTCGTGACAAAATCTAACTTCAGAATTGCAACATACCCAGAAAGTCCGAAATATTAAATGCCAACACGGATCCTATGAGAGCACCATACAACGAACCACTGGTCTGCAAGTTCAAGTGATGAAAATAAATCATGGAAAGCACCTATCAATCCTTGGAAAAAAGTACAATGCAATACAGATAAAACATGAATGTAAATTAAGCAATTAGGAATAGATATTCACTTACAATAAGGCCAACTTCAACCGAAGACAAATTATACCATGAAGTCCCACTCGTTGTGGATGACTGCAGAAAAAAAGCATAAGGTAGGGCAGTCAGATGTGCTGCAACCTAAGTAAGCCCGTCCGATCAAATATAGGAATATTGAAAGGCACTGTACCCTCGGGACATTCCGAAAAAGCTTTACAATTTAAGTTTTAGAGAACTTTACAATACTTCTCTGAGCAGAAAAATTTACTATTTTTCAACTTTACCTGTATCGAGAGAGTAGCACAAGATGTGGCCCCAATATCATAGCCATAAAGTAATCCTCCAAAAGCAGGGAAAAGAAACCTAACATAAAACCATCAACAACAGTAATATCAAAGCTCATGCATTTTAATGTCCAAAAGTAATTTAAGTTCAGAAATTCATGATTGATAGACGAGAAAAAAATCATGTGCCGTTAAGCAAAACAATCCACGAAGCTTAAAGTGCAGCTCTTGTAGCGCAGTCAGGATAACAAATAAGGATCCCACTAAACCAGTAGTGAGTTGCTAACAGCAGTGTAGGATGCGATGATACCACTGAATTAGACTAAATTCGTGCAATTAGATACAGCATCAACATAAATTTGCGAGAAGAATAGAACCCAGAAAGAGAAACTCACGGAAGAATTGCGGCCAAAATAGAGAAATCTTCACACTCGCGATTCTCCGTCTTCAAAAAAGGCTTTGTTTCTCCATCGTCTACAGCTGACACTCCACCCTACAAATTGACGATTAAACAATATAGCATTCCAGCAAAGAGACTGTCTGAACTGAAACGCGCAACTTCAAATATACCTTTGAAAGCGGCTGCTCGACATCTGAGGACATATCCGAATTGATAGAACGCCTTACCGGAGAGCGAGAAAATGGAATTGAGAACTTCTAAAGGGGCATCCCCACAAGTCAACTACCACACCCGCCCTACACTACACCGCGGTCCACTTCTTTCCACGTGGCTGATTCATGACGACCGTAGAATTTTGTGGCGGCGTAGTTGCATAAACGTACCGTTATTTCGATCCTTCGTCTATTTCATATTTACTAACGCCATCAAGTCACATTTTTGTCTTTCTATATCATCCCCCGAACTTCGAGTTACAGTCTGATCAGTCCAACCGAAGATCAAACTAGAAGAACCCATGTTCGATTACTGCATTAACATCTAGATTAACTATAGGATCATCTGACTCAAATATAATTGGGGATTCAATTTGCCATACACCTGAAATGAAACGAGAGAAGCGGCAATCTCAAGAGTCCCCGGAAGATCTGACCAGAGACCTCGGTAATTGCTGCACTAGGAGGGTGATTAAGATCAGGACTAGGGCACCACCATCAATCTATTGGGGAAAATCTTGTCCAATTTGCGCTTCATGAGTCTAGAAGCTCCATCGAAACCACTATAGACTATAGCGTCCGTCTTTTACAATGCTTTATATTTATTTTAAAAAATCAAAAATATAAATATTTAAAAAATTGGAAAAATGTAACTAAAATGCTTCCTTTTAAAACCCTAAATTGTAAACTCAAAATTATACCTGAACATGCGGTAAAATCTGACACTCAAAAGCTGTACAGAACAAGGGCATAGCATAGGTTGCCTTATTGGATAGAATGGAGTGAGTAATGAGTGTAAAGGCAAAACTCAGTCAAGCAAGTAAAGCAACAGGACAATAACTAGCCAGTAATCTTAATACAGTGTCACTGGATTCATGTTCTATGGACAGCGAATTGGAGAAAACTCGAATCATACAAACAACAGCAGATCATTACATTATATATACATAAATGATTTTAACTATGAACATCAATCCAAAAGAAATGACAACATAAAAGTGTCAGGGTTTGGATTTTTCCTTACCTGGCAAACTTGCTGCTGCACTTTTTGAAAGTAGCATATCTTTCATTTCTTTATAAACTTTAAGTTCTTCAAGGGCATCTGATGTTTTTCGAGGCTTGAAGAATTCAGAAGCACCGACTCCGTCATGTTGGATTGTCGAGGAGTGGGAGGTGTAATAGCTAGATTCTTGACAAAGAGGGGGAGCTGTTTTCAGCATGTGGACAAGAGCACCAACTGCTGCATCCTGTGATTTCTTGGTTGTTAAACATGCTCGAGAAGATACTTCTGAGTTGTTTCTCCCAAAACTTCCATAGCTGTTTTCAAGTGATTCAAATTCTCAACTCTCCAAAAAAATAACAGATAACTCAAAAACTGGGAAAATGTTGATGAAGTTATCATCTACAATCCTAAAATGCATGAATCATGAATAGTTTCACAAAATGCTGGATACTCAACTCACTGAGCAGATGGAAAGGCATATTATTGTTGCAAGGGCCATTACCTTGCAAGGTTTTCAGGAGGATCCACGTCATCTACAATAAATGGACAGGAGAAATCACAGTCTCCCATATCATCCTGGAAAGAAAGTCTGCTAGAGCTTTGAGAAAATCCAGCACGTGGTGAACTACTGGAAGAGGGCAAGCTTGAAAATCGACCAGAATCCTCTCTTGCGTCATTATACACCTAGGAATTATGATAAACTTTTAAGTATCAGATTGCAGACAGACAAATTCATAGCCTTTTTGTAAAGATTCTACCTTATGAATAGCATTTATGGAACCTGAACTCGATTCTGCAGCTCTGAGTGAATCCAGTCTCCTGATTGCCCTGATTCCGGATGGCGACTCATTGGATGATGAATCAAACTTTGTATATCTAGGAGACAAAGGTGGAAGAGACTGCCTATTTGGATCAGAAGAATTAGGTGAAAGGTATCTTGGATTTCTGGCTAACATTGAGTGAGGAATGCTCATGGGTGCAGTTTCTGAATGTAGACGAGTCTGAGAAGGATTCCCTCCTGAGAAGTATGTAGGAGGAGATGGAGAAGGCGATGATGAGAATGGAGGTGAAAGAAAGTCATCAGATTCCACTTTATGATGACCTGTGAACCTTTCATGTTGATTTCTATAAGAGTATACTTCAGTAGGGGATGGGGAATATTCATATGGTGAGTTAAATATTGGTGGAGATCCACTAAATGCCTGCCCCCGCTGTAAAGAAGTGTCCTTATATAAGCCACTGGTCCAACTATGAGGTCTTTGGAGTGGTGAAGTATGCTGCCTCCCTCTAATCGGGAACGATGTAGGGTGACCCCTTGCCAATGGGGTGGAAGGAAATGACCTCATTGGGTCTGCTAGAGGGCTCCCTACATAATTAGTAATGATCTCAGGGGGGCAAGATACAAAAGAATCTAGTTTAAAATCAGAAAGATCTTCCCTATAAACCACAGATACAGAAAGATGGCCTTGTTGTGCGTTAACAGGAAAGAAAGTGTATTTCTTCATTGTTTCTTCCTCTCTTCTAGTAAAAGGAGCGCTAAATGAACTTACTTTGTAACTGATATCAAAATCACAAATCTGCTTCAAAGAACTAAGTTTACGAAATGCCTTATACGCTGGAAGTAGCCTCAACATCGAAAAAACAGACCTTAGCAATATGATTGCCTTCTTGTATGTCTTCTTATAAGACACATCACCTGATTGAATATTCATTGATCTCTGGCCCTCATACAAAACCGACCACCTCTCAATCACAGTCTCAGTATCCAATCCAGTATATGAACCATGGTCCATGGAAAGGCTTCCCCTTTGCGATCCTTGAGCGATAATGATATCAATTATCATAGGTTCTAAAGAACTTCTGTTCAAAATGCTTAAGCTCTCCATACCCACTGGACGGTCACCTAATACTAAGTTAAACCATTTGTCACTCTTTTTCACAGTCCCAGATCTGCTAGATGGCCGGTTGGTGGGAACTCTTGAATCCAGTATAATATGTAAGGTTTTTAGGATAAACTGATTAAGAATTTGTTCAAAATGCAAATCCATTTTTTCAAGAACCAAATATCCCCAAATTATTTTCCGTGAAAACCTAAGCTCTGGCCATATGTGAAACCCCTATCACATCCTTCCATTACCAGCAAACACAGACCTGTATTCAAAATAAACATAAGAAAAAAAAACACAAGCTTCACCTGGGCAAATCATCGAACACCCATAATAATGCAAAATTCATTTCCCGGATAAAAAAAGCAGAAGATAGTATACTACCAAACGGATTTCAAATTCAAACAACCACCCAGGTCAACAAACTAGCACACACAAAAAGGTGATTACCCATTGAACTTACCAATACCGACCAAAGTGAGACAAAAACGAAATCAAATTCAAATTCCAGGATCCCAGAAAATCAAGCGCTAAGGATGATTGTTTCAAAAGAAGAACATCTCCCGTTGGGGCAGCATCAGTCTTTGCAAAATCAACCGTAGGATCACATTTGTTTTTAGAGAGAGAAGCATTGCGTCTACTGCTGGCAGCGACAGAGAGAGAGAGAGAGAAAGAGACATCCAAATATAGATCTTAACTTTGTCCTTTTTTATTTCTTAATTTCTACTTTAAAAAATTGGGCTAATAAAAAATGATTTTATTTTTTGTACAATCCAAATGCTCCAAAAAGAAAAGATGGAATCGATGTAGAAATAATAAATACACTCATAGATTACCCCAAAAAAATAAAATCATTTTTATCTTACAATATTCGAATAAAATAGCCTTAATAATTGAATAGTATTTTTAATTTAAAATATCCCTTAAATTATCGTTATAGTTTTAAAAATTGAACCTTGATTGAGACCAAATTGAAAAGAGTTAGTTATTTAATAAATTATACAAGTTAATACAATAAATAATGGGTACGTTTGGAACAACGTTTATCAAATAACGGTGAGGTGAGATGACTGTACTGTGCTGTGAGGTGAACTGATCGTGATTTTTAAAAACTGTTTTGAAATAACGGTGGAATGATAGTTATTTCATAAAATGACTATTTTATCCATATTTTTAATTAAAATGTATTATTTATAAATTATATTTTTTATTGATTATGATAAATTCATTATTTAAAAAATTAATATAATATAATAATTTATTGATCAAAAGTATCAAAAAACAATCATTGACAAAAGTGAATCATCTAAATCTACGATCTTCTCCAATCTCGCTAGTGCAATGCGATCACGTATTTTATTTCTAATTCGAATCATATAGTTATCGTGTATGAATTCAACATCTATATGTGATGGATCAACGGGAATTTGTACTTCTATATTCGATCGTGTTCTATCTCTACAAATCCGGAAGCTATTAAATAAATTAATATAGACAAAAATTTTAAACAACTGTAATAAAAATTAATATTAATAAAAATAATATTAATAAAAATAAAAATTAATTATAAACTCTAATTTTAAAGAAATTATATAATAGTCATTAAACAACTGTGTTATGCCCACCACTGCTTCAAACGTATTGGATACGTTTGGAACAACGTTTGGTAAATAGCGGTGATGTGAGATGACTGTATTGTGCTGTGAGGTGAACTGATCGTGATTTTAAAAAACAGTTTTTGAAATAGCGGTGCAGTGATCGTGATGTCATAAAATGACTTTTTTGCCCTTATTTTTACAGTCACTTTTTATTAATAAATTTGCGAAAACAATACAAATCTGACAAACTTGTAATAAGGCTTCTGAATGTGTAAGAATTCTTTCTGGTGCCTTTTGAAGCTCCTCTACTTCCCGGCCAGCAAGACGCTGCTAGAGGTCGAACAAGTTCTTATTGTACTCATAGATGGTCTCGGTAGAAAAACACAATCTGCAGCAATAAACAAGAAGCATAAACATATCCAAAAGACATGATGACCACCTTATTTCTGATTCAGCTTCTTCACGTAATATATCATCACTCTCCCATATTCTTCTTCCAAGTGACTCGAATGACAGAGTTCAAGCCAGTAAAAGTACCTCATTTTAAGGCAATAACATGTTTGGCCTGAACTTGATGTCCATCCATAGCACCTGCACATTCGTCTGATGATTATAGTTTCTCTGCAAAAAAAGAAGAAACACACACTTTAGGGCATCATCACCCAAAACATATTACCATATTGGAAAACTTATCACTAGTATGAAGAAATATGAATTGTATGACACTTCTGGAGGCTACTTGTTTCACCTCCTGCAAAATGATATAAGTTAGCAAACAACTTAACAAAAAAAGGTAACAAAGAAGCCTAGCAATCGGTTAAGGTCTTTGTCAACCTTATCAGATATAGCACTGCACACAAGGAAAAAAGCCCTGATGGAATCTAAGAAAGCATCCTAGAAAATCATACAAATAGCTGTGAATAACTATTGAACAATGAAGCACAACTAAACAGGAGGCATAAATGATAACCACAGGCTCCTACATAAATCTCGAATAACCATGTGAGGCATTATAGTTCAACGAGAGATTAGAAATTGAATAATGATCAGTCTTATGACTAGATGATACAGAATCATAAAATTCTGACATAGCGACGAAGTTTTGGTGGATACCATAAGAAGCACCACAACAAAAGGGAAAGTTCCACATCAGTCCTAACATTGTCTTGAGTACTTTAGTTATCCTAAAACATAGCAATATTAAAGGGAAAAAGGACAGAGATCATGACGCCTAGTTCATATCCATGCTATCCACAATCTGGCTGCATATCGGACCAGTGGAAGCAATTGACCTCTCAAACGGTGAAGGGTAAGAACGAGAATCCTTTCTGCGCTTAAAGGAACAGCTCTCCAGTGGACAAATCTCGGAGTCAAGCTTCCTACGAAGACCTCTCACAGCTTGTTGTTCAACTGGGGTTAGTGGAAAAATCTTTTTGCTAACTCTGCAAACAGAGCTATGATTATCATACAAAATTCTCTGATTACAGTTAGTGTCACAAATATGATTAAATCCAGTTAGCTTGCAAAGATACATGTTTCCAAATATATTCTCATTTTTACATTTCCAGTCACACTTATGAGCAGGGTTAGGCCCATCTTGGCCAGTAATACTCGACAAGTAAATAACATTGGTAGGAAAAGCTACCATGTTTCTGCCAAATACCTCCATTTCTTCAGTTCAGAATAATGCTAACCCTCAAAGATAAACACAACCCACAATTGTTGATCCGAATTTTCTGCATACCCAAGAGAAAGATTGGAATTACTAAAGCTGAAATAAGGAATTTCCTCGCTAATAAACTGCGGGTCATCCTCGATCCGGTCTTGACATTAATTCAATGAAATAAAGATGCAGCAACGAAAACGTAATGTAATAAAATCATCTTACTCCAACTAAACATAGGAAAAAAGGGAACAAACCAGATCCTAAATAAATGTAAAAAATCCAACATAAAATATCAATTTAAAAACAGGAGAAGCACACACAGAAAGCCCATGAAACCAAAAAGAATTCCCACACCGGGAAAAGTTGAAGAACAGGAACCACTTACCGGAAAACACCCTACCGCACTCCTCTGCTTCTCCCTCCCTCTCTCTCTTCCCTTCTTCCCCTACAGACAGTAAACTCAAACTCCCACCTCTCACCCACTCCCAGCACCCAAAAACAGAGACAGAAAGGGGGTATTTATAGGAAGTGGAAGCATACCACTGATCCTATTTTTCAGTAGTAGTTGTTCACACTTGGGACAAAAACGTGAACAATTGATCAAATTAAATTACTAAATCACCCCTATTATTTATAAATATTCACCCTCTGCCCCTTCTATGCTCTAAGTGAAAGTAATACACCAACCTATTTCTAAAATCATATTTCAATTTACTCGATTCCAATCGAAAATGATACAAATCCGATTTAGAATTTCTTATTTTAATTTGATAAATTTTCATATTGTTCCAAAATTTGTCACAATACGGATTGGTATGAAATAATATAATAAACATATATAGATAGTATAGTGGGGACCATGAAATTTATAAAAATTAAAAATTAAAAATAGACAAAACTATAGATGTACAATTATTTGGAATTTAAGAATATTAATTCATTTTCCTACCAAAGGCCAAACGGGTGTTTCTCATGTTAAGGGTAATAATTAATAAAACTACTGAAGGCCAAAACGGAAATCAAGCTCAACCAATGGATAAATAAAGGATGAATGCCTATATATAACCTGTTCATGAATCATCAGTTGTTCATCTTCCTCGTGCATTCCAAATCCATTAAGAAAAATTAAAGCTCGGCCTCTCTGCAACTGCGATATGGGAGGCTGTGCCAGCAAACCAAATGACTTGGAATCTATGAATGAGGCTCCCAGCCCCATCGAGGAACACACCAATGAGACCGAAGCCGTGGTCTCGGACGATGGGGTTGAGACTTCCTTTCAAGTAAGAATGTCATTAATCATCTAGTATTCAACTAGTTTATAATGGTCTTACCTTTGGTTTACCTTGTTATTTCAGGAGAAGCAAATTTTAGCTGAAACAGAAAATAAGGAAGAGCCTTTGGTGGATGGAGGCGAGGCTGCGGCACAGGATAAAAATAAACTGGATGCTGTCGTAGAAGCTGTTCCGGCTGGGGCAATAGAACTGAAACAGGAACAAGAATCTGCAGGTGAGATGGAAAAGAAAGAGGCACCAGTGGCATAATATGCTGCTGATTGATACTAAAAGATTCACATTCTCTGCACAGAANCATATTATTTTATGATAAATTCGTTATTTCAAAACTATATTTTTAAATTGTTATATATATTTTTATAGTTTGAAGAGTTGATAGAATATAAGAAGTTATTGATCAAAATTATTTTTTTAAAAAAATAAACTATAATTTATCAAGGGTAAAATTGAAATTTGGCAGGTACGTTCTGATGGCCGTTGAGTTAACCCAACTATGAACTCACCGCTATTTTCTGCGATCACAGGAACGCAGTTATTAATGATGTTTGGTAAAAATAGAATACAACTACAGTAAGTTCACCGCACCGGACGGTAGACTGGATTTCCAAACATCACCATTGTCACCTCACCGCAGTTTTTAACGGTGAAACAAACGTATTTATTAAATACGTTTGATTAAAATAAAAAAAACTGCAGCACATTCACTGTACCGGACGGTGAACCAAAGTTCCAAACAATACCAATGATGAACCTAATCTAGTTGACATAGTATTTTTACGAGTCACTTTTTATTAATAAATTTGCGAAAACAATACAAATCTGACAAACTTGTAATAAGGCTTCTGAATGTGTAAGAATTCTTTCTGGTGCCTTTTGAAGCTCCTCTACTTCCCGGCCAGCAAGACGCTGCTAGAGGTCGAACAAGTTCTTATTGTACTCATAGATGGTCTCGGTAGAGAAACACAATCTGCAGCAATAAACAAGAAGCATAAACATATCCAAAAGACATGATGACCACCTTATTTCTGATTCAGCTTCTTCACGTAATATATCATCACTCTCCCATATTCTTCTTCCAAGTGACTCGAATGACAGAGTTCAAGCCAGTAAAAGTACCTCATTTTAAGGCAATAACATGTTTGGCCTGAACTTGATGATGTCCATCCATAGCACCTGCACATTCGTCTGATGATTATAGTTTCTCTGCAAAAAAAGAAGAAACACACACTTTAGGGCATCATCACCCAAAACATATTACCATATTGGAAAACTTATCACTAGTATGAAGAAATATGAATTGTATGACACTTCTGGAGGCTACTTGTTTCACCTCCTGCAAAATGATATAAGTTAGCAAACAACTTAACAAAAAAAGGTAACAAAGAAGCCTAGCAATCGGTTAAGGTCTTTGTCAACCTTATCAGATATAGCACTGCACACAAGGAAAAAAGCCCTGATGGAATCTAAGAAAGCATCCTAGAAAATCATACAAATAGCTGTGAATAACTATTGAACAATGAAGCACAACTAAACAGGAGGCATAAATGATAACCACAGGCTCCTACATAAATCTCGAATAACCATGTGAGGCATTATAGTTCAAGGAGAGATTAGAAATTGAATAATGATCAGTCTTATGACTAGATGATACAGAATCATAAAATTCTGACATAGCGATGAAGTTTTGGTGGATACCATAAGAAGCACCACAACAAAAGGGAAAGTTCCACATCAGTCCTAACATAGTCTTGAGTACTTTAGTTATCCTAAAACATAGCAATATTAAAGGGAAAAAGGACAGAGATCATGACGCCTAGTTCATATCCATGCTATCCACAATCTGGCTGCATATCGGACCAGTGGAAGCAATTGACCTCTCAAACGGTGAAGGGTAAGAACGAGAATCCTTTCTGCGCTTAAAGGAACAGCTCTCCAGTGGACAAATCTCGGAGTCAAGCTTCCTACGAAGACCTCTCACAGCTTGTTGTTCAACTGGGGTTAGTGGAAAAATCTTTTTGCTAACTCTGCAAACAGAGCTATGATTATCATACAAAATTCTCTGATTACAGTTAGTGTCACAAATATGATTAAATCCAGTTAGCTTGCAAAGATACATGTTTCCAAATATATTCTCATTTTTACATTTCCAGTCACACTTATGAGCAGGGTTAGGCCCATCTTGGCCAGTAATACTCGACAAGTAAATAACATTGGTAGGAAAAGCTACCATGTGTCTGCCAAATACCTCCATTTCTTCAGTTCAGAATAATGCTAACCCTCAAAGATAAACACAACCCACAATTGTTGATCCGAATTTTCTGCATACCCAAGAGAAAGATCGGAATTACTAAAGCTGAAATAAGGAATTTCCTCGCTAATAAACTGCGGGTCATCCTCGATCCGGTCTTGACATTAATTCAATTAAATAAAGATGCAGCAACGAAAACGTAATGTAATAAAATCATCTTACTCCAACTAAACATAGGAAAAAAGGGAACAAACCAGATCCTAAATAAATGTAAAAAATCCAACATAAAATATCAATTTAAAAACAGGAGAAGCACACACAGAAAGCCCATGAAACCAAAAAGAATTCCCACACCGGGAAAAGTTGAAGAACAGGAACCACTTACCGGAAAACACCCTACCGCACTCCTCTGCTTCTCCCTCCCTCTCTCTCTTCCCTTCTTCCCCTACAGACAGTAAACTCAAACTCCCACCTCTCACCCACTCCCAGCACCCAAAAACAGAGACAGAAAGGGGGTATTTATAGGAAGTGGAAGCATACCACTGATCCTATTTTTCAGTAGTAGTTGTTCACACTTGGGACAAANAAATCCGCAATATTCTTTGGAATTTTAATGTAACAAATTCCAAAGTAGATTAATATTAAGTGGTAACATCGATATTTATCATAATTCAAATAAAATATAAAAACAATATGAAATTTAAGAATATAGGAAGCTCAATCAATATTTGAATATAACTTGGTTATATTTGAATGAAGATAAAAGGAGAGGAATATAACTTGCTTCAATGTATTTTGCACTCACAGGTGCAGATGCTTCTTGATTCATTCACCATACGCTGTGATCTTCTTGTGTGAAGCTTTATGTTCCCCATCTTCCCCGTGATCTGGTTGCAGCAACAAGAATCATTGAGATTTTGTCAAAAGTGCTAATTTATGACGGGAGAAAGGAACGAACCATTCTCCAGGCTAAGTCTTCAGGACCCATAGGCTGGGCTGGATGAGAATATAAAAAATGCCTCGCATACTGAAAAAAGGGCGACGAGAAGCAAAATTATATGATCAGGATAGACAAGACATAAATACCTTGGCCAAGTTTATTTGTTTCTGCTTGATTTCAGTATGTGAAATGCTCCTTAAATATGATAAGAGCCATCCTGGTTGCACCGCATCACTCGAAGAGACGAATAAAGCAATCTGCTCAAAAACAAGCTTAGTCGAATCGTTCCAGGGATAGTTAATTCAAACTGTTTCACATTGTCATGTCACAGTTTTGAACAACCTATAATGAATCGGTTTACCTTGCGATAGTCAAGTATTCCTTCAAAGGGAAGCTCTAGTTCATCACTAACTATTACAGGGATGCACCCACTTACAATGGCATCAAACAAACGAGCAGATGAAGGAGTGTCACCAGCAGGACAAAGGCAAAAGATAGATCTGGTTGGTGGCAAATAATAAAAAAGGGGCATCTTAGGATTCAATTTTTAGCCACTACATTGAAAAATATAAATTTACCTGCGCATGCCAATTTGGGCAGCTTCTTTACCATTACCTCCAGCAGTGCCTTCCTCTATAATCACACCCTCAGTTCCACTAAGTTCTGTTACAAGTTTAGCACGAATTTTCCCACCCTGGAAGCAAAAACAGAGCATGGCTTATATAAAACAATCCACATAACCTCATTTCCCTAGTCATCTAACCAAGAATTTGAGAACTCACAGCATTTCTTTTCAGCCTTCCACGAAAAAACAGCAAGGTGGTTCTCTTTGCATTTGATAAGCATTTGGAGTCACACAAATCAACATTGGCAGCATATGGAAGTATTAAATCTTTCTCAAGGTAAACTTGTCCAGGCTTATACCTGAATAAATTGTTTCTATCAGTTTTGATTACTCTGCTCAAAACAAAATTTCATGTAAGAGTGGTCGGGTCACCTACCAATTCCCAGTTGAGTCCATATCTGGAAGCAGCCAAATTGCATTTTTCATAAACTTACGAACAGTTTTAAATGACCAGGGATGATGAACCGGCAAAATATGATCTCTACCATCAGAACGCTTCCAGGCTGGCTGATCCATGACCCAGTTCAGAGCTTCCTGTTTTGACAAAGAAAAAAGAGAAAAGTTTACCATGTCATTCAATAGCATTCCAAAAATATGACACAAATTATTACAAATGACTCTGGTGTAACACACTCACACCCTATAAAGAGTCTTGCACTGCTGCTTCTCGAGCAAGAAAAAGCTAATGGTTGTGAAAAAGGGAATGTAGAACAAGTCCGCTTCTTCCTGCTTATAAACTCTCACAACAGTCTTCAGCAATCTCTCAGACTCTGGTGCTATCAAATCCGCCCAAAGCCAATAATCAATCGAATGCTACAAGTAACAGCAAGAAGCTTATAAACAAAAGGAAGATCACAAATATAGGACTGTAATTCCTTCCAAAGCAAATCTACCTGCTCAATTAAACGATGTACAGGGCTACCATTAGAAGTAAGATTAGACGTTTCCTTGTAAGTATTATGAAAGATCCACAGCAAATCGTAGGTGAATTTCGACGGCATGTTATAAACATAAACTCTTATCGGCGAAAAGAACCAATTCCCGTCACCAAAATTTCGCTTCTCCTCTTCTTCCCTTATCAAGTCGTCCAACAACCTCACATCCTGCTCACTTACGTCGCCCCGAACTGTATCATCAGGAATTCGAGAGAAGGATTTGCGTTCAGAGTTAACCAGAAATTTCTCCAGTGAAGAAATGAAAGAATAATCGACAATGCGATCTGGAACTGCTTGTATGATGACATCGCGCGAAGAAGAGGAAGGACTGAAGACACAGAAGATGATAAAAACTAAAATTAAAGAGAAAACAAAGACAAACAACGGAGTTCTTCTAGAATTCATGGCGGCGTAAGCATGAATGTAATGTTTCCCGGCCATTCGCCGGTGGTTCACAATCGACAACGTAAAGTGGAAACACACCCTTTACCAATAATTGTAGCCCGTGAGCTAAAAACCGCCCTCTAACCCAATTCGTAATCAGGCCCTATCCAATTAGTTCAGACCCATTATATAGTTCTTGACCCAGCCCAAATATAAAGTTTATTATTATTTTACTTATTCATTGACTAAAATAAAATAAAAAAAGATACAACAATACTATAAATTCATAGAGTATAAATTATTTTAATTTATAAATCATTATGATGTGTTATGTGTGTATTATGAGAATGTAAATGTGTTTTAAGAATTGATTGTCATAATATATTTATAGAATGTGAATATGTTTAAGTGTTATGTATGTTAAATAATAAATAATGAAATATAATAATGTTCTGTAAAAAATAGTTATGAGAATGTATTCACTACTATTTTTCTTAAATATTTATAAAAAACAATATTTATTTAATTAGAAATAAGTAGCGGTTTTCATTCGGTAAATATCGAATACCGAATAAGTCAAAAAATTATCTACCGAATACCAAACTGAAATTTGTTGGTTCGGTAAATACTGAATTGTTTCGGTTCGGTTTTGGTATTTACCGAATTTTATAATTCGGTATCGGTTTGGTAAAAAAAATCGATAAATAGTTATGTATTCGGTTTTTAACAAATAGTTAATATCCCTAGAAATAAGGGATTCTGCCATAAATGTAGTTTGGTCAAGGAATTTTTAAAATGCATTCTATGAATTCAAAATAAGAGAATAAGATCATTTTGCGTTAAAGAATAAAACTCATAACACATTTTGAAAATGAATTGTCAAAATGAGAATGAAAATATTAGAGTGTTATGTAAACAAATTCAAAATGTATTTTAAAAATGACAACTTATTTTGCCAATGTCACAAGAGTCACTTAATTTTCCAATGTGGGATACACTTATAAAATCAATCCTTAGGAGAAGTTGGAGATTTCTTCTCACCAGAGCCTGAGCCTGAGCTTTTAGGAGAAGAAGATGAACCTTGAGATACATTTCTTCCCTCTTCTTCCGACACTTTCTGCCGTGTTTTCTCTCCGACACCGGCCACTGCCTTACTAACTCTGTTAAAAGCACCAGTGACCCAAGTAGCACCGATGATAACATATCGGTTTTTTACGATGACTGATCCCGCAGAACTAACCGTTTGCTCAGCCTTAGAGAATGCTGATTTTGCCTTCTCAGAAACCAGGTATTTCTGGTTTACTTCCTTCACTTTGTCATTCACAATTGTTGTTCCAATGCTGATTTTTACACTAAGTCCCATTTTTCGATCCAATGATGCCACTTTGGCTTTTGCTTGTGATATCAGTTGGTGTTTCTCATCAAACTCTTTGGCTTTGTTCACAGCATCTTTTCCCAATATATAACCTTTGGCTAACATGCTACTTACTATATCTTCAGCTTTTTCGACAGCAGATGTGGTACCAACGTTATCGGTTTTAGATTCCTGCAAAAGCGGAACCACAGTTTCATTTGGCGATGTAACGGAACAAATTATAGATGTCGAATTCTCGTACTGATAATGAGGATGGAAGCACATAGTTTGGTTCGAGAGTAATGGTGACTGGTTGATCAACAATAGTAGCTCCCTGAAGAAACACACAGCAAAAGAGTTAAATCTATCCATGAAGCAAAAGAATCTGAGGTGCGAAAGGCAAAAATGAAACGAAATCATATCGAAAACACCGTAGCAAGACCCTATCGGCTAGCCATATTGCTTGAGGGATCAAAAAGCATACTGATAAAAGAACTGCTTTCTCGGCACCCTGAGTATGGTTGAAAGTGATGAATGCGGCTTGAGATCGTTCATTTTCACTAAAGTTATGACAGATAAAATGAGTAAGGCCATGTCTATATTGTGAAGAATATGACATTTTGCAGAAGAAACCTTTTAATGTCAACATGTTGGATTTCTCCTGAGAAAGAAAAGAACTCCAAGATGTCTTGCTCAGAAGCACCTAATGACAAATTGCTCACTTTCACGGTCCTGGTCTACATTAGGAACCAATATTAATCAAGACAGCTAAATGAATCTCATTGACTCATGATAAGAGTTCGCAATTGACGCTATATAAATACACTCAACCGTCATGTAATACAATCGTAATGAATTATTCACAGTTCATTGAAATCTCCTTCGGTTCAAAAAATATGATGAAGACAGAAAAGCTCCTTATACATGATCATTCTAATCAACAACAAAAAGAAAAAAACAATCTCAATTCTCAAATAAACAGGATTGAAAAACGCAAGTAGGATAGGATCGGATTACAGAAACGAATTGAAAAACCAAATACATCGACAAATATAACCTAATGATGATCGGATTACATAAAATTAGGCTCCTAATTGTACTTACCGACATCACAGCGTCAATCTTTCAGATTGGTAGAGGCGGATTTGAGATTGGATTGGATGAAGAATATACAGATGGTGATTCGTGGCTTCAAAAATTATTGTCTCGCGATAGACCGACCTCACTGCATCGTCAACTTTTTTGTAATTGGATCATACAAATGCATGCTTATATTTATATACAAAAAATTGAATTTCTAAATAGGATAAAATATTAAAACAATAAATGACCAATATGCATATGAAAAGGTCCGATTTCAATATAGCTTGCGATTAGATAACTTAGGTAATTATGATTTATAATCGAATTTTACAAATTTATTTTGAAGACTATTAAATTTGATAAAACATTATACACATGCTTTCGAGTAAGAAGAATCAATCAAACAAAAAAGAGTTTACTAAAGTTGAGTTTTTCTATTTTAAGAAAAAAACAATTCAAATAAAATTTGGATGTTTTCAAAAAAAATTATGAAAAATATCAATTTTCTTCTATGAAAATATTATTTTATCTTCCTAGTAACAAAAAAAGTCTCAATAAAATCATTGAAATTAAAGACAGCGTTTCTTTAGATCAATTTTTTTTAAAAATAAAAATAAAATCATGTTTTTTTAATGATTTACATATCAATATTATGCTTTTGTTTTATACTATATTGCACGTTTGCTTCAAATTTTAGAATTTCACGTACCTACACACATTTTAAAAAAAGTTATGATTAATGAGAGTGATGATAAGAAGCTATACGGAAGCTATTTTGGGTGGTGAAAAGAACTGTACATGTGTCTGGAATGACGTAATAACAAAAATTTAATAAAGTTGAATTAAGAATTTTCTATTTCATTCGTAAATTATTTTAAAACCTATTAATTTTTATCGATTTGTGTATTTTGAAAATTTCAAATATTTATATTGATTATTTTATTATGTTGAATTTAACGCATCCTATATCGGATACTTTTAAAATCACCGCACCCTATACCCATGCAATGTAGGTTTTATATGAATTAAAAAAATAACGATTTTATAATTGCAGTAAAATGTACTTGAAATTAAATCTAGTTGTCAAAATCACTAAAACCCCATTGTTATGTAATAACTAATAAAACAAGAAAACATGAAAATCCCAATACAGATTACATATATGTAAGTGTTAGAAGAAAGATTTTTGTCCTAATAGATGACAAAGTATCATTAAAATTTACATTATAATTAATCATCTTGCATTCAAATCCAATTCACCACTTTCAGGCCACTCATTCTGCAAAACAGCATCTCCATTTTCATTAACATCATCGTTCAAGAAGTCATCTGAGGGCTCTTTTTCATCCTTATGTACATTACTTCCCCATCCATTTACGACGTTATTCACCTGAAATCCTTGATCCTGATCAACCATGTCTGACCCGATCAAGACGCTACCTCGAGCATTTGCTCGAATAGGTCCTCGGGACATCATATCAGCACGAACCATAGCAGCCATTCTCATATTTGCTTCATGTGTCTCTTGACTAGACTTTTGTCTTGATTCCATTTCTGATCTCAACTCTAGCAAGGATTGTCTTTCTTCTTGCAATAGAAATTGTTCCATCATTAGCTTCTCTTCTGTTCTGAACTCACCGAGATTGCGTTTACGAGAAATAATGTTGAATGCGAGAACTTGCTTCTCGAATGTAGCAGTGAATTCTGCTACTTTGGCAGCAATGTTGTTGTCCCATTGTTGAGAACGGGAAAGCAATTGCCCATTTGTGGAAGAATCAAGAATCTTGTCATCTTCCTCAGCTTCATAATCCGCCACCACATGGTAAGGTAATAACCTTGACACAGTTCAAAGCACATTAATTTGTCTGACAAATTCTATCAAATTTCATATCCAATTTCAATCAAAAATCCATAATTTACACCCGATATCCACTTCAAGCTAAAATGAACTACTCAGAGAACGAATGTATGCATGATTAGCTTGACACTCAAATGTTAATGTATCCAGGGAATTTTAATGCATACTGGCGAACCAAACAATGGGAGAAATTCGAACTACTAACCTCCCTTAATTGAAATAAAAAAACAAGCAGAAGAAAGGAAATGGAGAAAAACCTCTCGCAAGCATCTTCTAGGGAGGAGAAAGGGCGTTTGAAATCAGGGTGACAGACTCTCCAGGCGTCTTGATAAGCTAACTGAAGCGCGGCCTTGTGGTGAGGCAATTGTTGCGGCTGAGTCGAAATGTTGGTCGCGGTCGCGGTAGCGGAACCAACAGCGGACGAATTAGGATTGGGATTCGGATGGGGATGGGGATGGGGATGGGGATTGGGATTGGGATTGGGATTAGGGGTGATGTGATTGGGAACGAAAAGCTGGGAACTGGAATTAGGGTTGAGAGGACGATGACCTAAAAGCGGCATCTGTGGACGGAGATGGGCGTCAATATTTGAAGGGAATCGGGCCATTGCGTCCTGCCGTCGCTGGAGCTGGTGGTGAAGCAAGAGCTGTTGCTGCATCAGCTGCTGCTGCGCCATGGCTGCCTTGCTTTCCTCCATTCTCCCACTTGCTCACTTTCTATCGAGCAAACGCCAAATTGTACAATGTCGGACGTCGGTCACACTAATATTTAAAAATTAATTAATAAATGAACAAAAAAAGGTCTCCACGGTTGATGGTGTTATAATTTAATATCAACAATTTCATAATTCTAATTGTGCCCAAAATTATGCAATCAAAGTTTATGTGTGGGTGTGGCAACATGTTCTCGTACTATTCATAATTTGACAAAATGAGATCCTATTCTTCAATGTGTGTCAAATTATGTTTCCAAATTTTCACAATATAAGTCTCTCGAAAAGATAACACATTTGATTCCCGTAATTTCAATATTATGATATATTAAGCCCCTATGCTTTAGTAATTATCAAAGTTTGAATTTAATTATGATACTCAACATTTGTTTGTGCTAAATTAATATGAAAATCATAAATTATAATAAAATCTAATCAATATTTCTATATCGATCATTACGTGAAATATCGATCGACACTGGTATTTGTCAGGTAACTCCTGAGACTCGGTTGTAGGCCAGATCCTAGGTTTTCGGATCCAACACTATAAAATAATAAAGTTGATTTTTTTATCCTTGGAGTTAGGAAAAGTATCGGTTTACTAGTTTGCCGGTCAACTAGTTCGATTAATCGATTTTCGATTAGATTTTTCCTTAACCAAAACGGAACGTTAGAAGTTGGTTTGTATCGATTTCAGTTAATAGGTTTTTCGATTTTTGACGATCGTTTTATCGGGTTTTGAAATAAAAACTTATTATAACTTATGAAAATAAAATCATAAATGTTTTAAAAAACAATACCGAAAGGTATAATGAACCTCATACACCGACATATCGGATCTGCACCCAAATAACAATAGTGGATTATAATGTTAATATAGAGAAAATATATAACTATTTCACTCATTATCAAATTTTTAACTCGGATCTATTGGTGAACCGATTATACTAATCATTTTCCATCCATAAAAGGTATCACCGTTCAACCCAAAAAAATAGAGTAGAAGATAAGCCCTTTATTTGTCAAATGATTTTAATTAGGTCAATAGATGCACTTAAAAATGGAATGACTGCATTTGCCTAATTATTAAACTTCAAGTACCAACACTAAAAGTGTGTGTAAACTATAACAAATAATTTTATATTACTAAAAATTTGGGAATTAAGTCTGAAATTTGTTTGATTTTATAACCTTTTGAAATGAAGAATAAAAGAATTCAAAATTTGATAAATACAAATACCAAAAGTAGTGGGTGAATCAAAATTTTCAAAATAATAAAAGTTTGGAGACTAATTACATAATTTTCTCTTAATAAATAGACAATAAGTATAAGTTTTGATATGTATTATGTACCCAATATTTAATATATCATTAGATTGCAGCTAAGTTTTAAAAATTTGAAAATTAAAAATAATATTTAAAATTATCGTAGTTTTAATATTAATAAAGATGCAAAACGAATGCTCATCTTAGTTTAATAAATGTATCCAAAACACACTTAATTGACCCGTCAATAAGTATACATACGCATCATTAATAATATAATACTAGTATTTGACCCTTTTGAAAATTATTATCTCACAAAAAAATAAAAAATCATATATTGTAGACTAATTTTAAAATTCAAAACTTCATACCATATTTTTTACATAGCTTCATAATTTTCTCTTTTAATAATTCACTTTCACAACTTAAAAACAGAAAAAGGATAGCAAACTTGTGTGGAAGCACGCAATGTACATTAGAGATACAGAAGCTGTACCTTAACTCTTTCACTTCTCATGGAACACGTTCCAAAACATGCTGCAGTGCCTTTTTGATTCCTTCTTGATCAAGAGAAGTAGCTACTTGTATTTCTTGCACCTGCACAACAAACCAACTTTAACATCATACATATCAAACACCAGCGGGGTATGTTAACGATAGAGAATGTTTGCCTGCCGCCCTGCTCGAGCAAGAAGTGTATATTGATCACCAATAGGAGGTGCCTGTAAGGTTAAATTCATGTAAATGTATATGGATAGATAAGCTGTTTGGCAAATTTGGTCTTACATTTGATAGCCAAAGCTGTAAATCTTGAGAGACTACTCGCTTTTCGAATCCTTGTCGGCTTATTCGCACATTATGGATCCTGGTGACAACACACAAATCAAAATAATGATCATTTGGACGAAAAAACGTTACTCATACCCGTCTTCCTTGAGTAGTTCTTCGATGATTGTTTCAAGACCAGGTAGAGGATCAATGGTGAGAAGCTCATCGGCATCCGAGGCATTAGGATCAACAGAATAAGCCTGAGGAATGACTCTTTCTAATGTTTCAAGAAGAGGATCTTCCTCCAACTGTTTTATTGATAATGTAACTCTTGACTTTTCACTGAAGGTTGTTAATAATCAGAGTAGCTCATTACAAGTAGTAAAATCTGGAATGAAAATCATATTACCAGTCAATGTTAATAACCTTTACTCGAACTTGATCGCCTGCAGCAAAAACATCTCTCGTATCTTGGACTAAATCCCATGACACTTCTGAAACATGGACAAATCCTGTAATATGATATAAACCTGCAACAAACCATCTGGTAAGAGAAAGATATGAATGGCTCGGTTCATAAGCACATTACCATCAGGGAAGCGTAGATGAACAAAAGCACCGTAATCCTCAACTGACCCAACGAGACCTGAAAAAATGTCCCCAACTTTTAGTTGAGGAGAGAACTTCAACCAGCTGGATTCCTTTTCAGAGAATATCAACTTCTTATTCTCTTCATCAGCTTGTATGACCTTCAATATATAAAACACACTTTTTATTGGCACTTTTTTAAACATCTCTATAAATCTCATTGTTAGAAAGAAGAAAAGAGACACATACCTTTACAGAAATTATAGTGTCTACCAAAGACCTAGCAATCTCTTGGATTTTCAAGTTGGGATCTACATATATAACTCTTCATTAGATGGAAAATGCTTAAAAAAACTACAAGAAGTTAACTAAAAATCCAACTGTGAAACTATCTGTTTTAGAAACACTGAGCTTATAGTCAATTTGTAAGAAAATCGGTCACTGATATGAAGTATGATACCTTTGCAAGAGTGAGAAGGGCTTAATTGTGGATAAGGGAGAAAACCCATGAGAGAATAGAATCTGATGAGCAAACCACCACCATTGAATCCTTCTACTCTTCCTCCAAACAAGACCCCCTTCTCAAGATATGTTTTAGCTGCTTTCCACTCCGCAGACATCTACTTCTTTGTGGAACAGACAGATCAGAAGCTCCTTCATAACATAAAATAGAAAACCACGTTTCTCTATTTTTACAAAAAAACTGCAGATTCCATTGACTCAAACAAACGATTTATGCAAAAGCAAATCACAAGAACACACATTCCCCAGAAGTATATTATTCTCATATGCAAAAAATTATGTAACTTAATTGGGGTATGGGGTTAGAGAAACGGACGCACCCGGAGCTGATTCTCATCACCCGAGAGGGACGACGGCTGATCGACTCCATTCACAGTTCTGGAACTGCTCCCATCGGAAACCGCAACTTTCGAGGCGGTCAAAGAAGGTGATCGCCTGGAAGGAGAATTATGAGATACAGTAGTAGTGCAAGGGAAGTTCGTTGTCGCCGTGGTATTATGAGAACAAGTGTCTGCATTTAAGGAGCGTGAAATGAACGCGACGCCTCCGGAAACCGATGATGCCGGAAAAACTGTCATCTTGCGCGGTGATTCAGCGTGTTGCTTGAAAGGTCTGTGTGGCTCGCGGTGCTCGGAAATTCATCCAGTCGTTGGTCTCATTCTCTTCTGCTTACTTACAGTAAAGTAAATTAAATAACTCAAGACAATTTTAATTAAATAATTCGATGTTTTTAATATATTTATAAAAATACCCTTATTTTCAGATCCATATTTTCTAATCAATATATTTTTAATTTATTTGAGATCTGCCAACCGATTTACGAGTAATAATAATATATATTTTTCAAGTCTAACAATTTGAATCTCCAAAAAATCGAAATTATTGATCAATGACATTATTCCTTGAGTTTCTAACTCAAGCAGAACCATAAATTATTTCATTTTGAGACTTTAAAAACACTAATTTTAGATTAATACATATAATTTGATGCAATGTTTTAAAGCCATAATTTTTGTATCATACCAACTGCGATGACGAAGATAATTGATATACCCAATATTATCGATAATATGAATATTATGCATGATTGGTTACTTAGAAAACAGTAAAGGCATACCATCCGTTCAGTTGGGGTCCGGTTCTTGTTCGTCCATTTCCATTTCTTTTGATTTGTCCTCCTAAAAAATCCATGTTCAGTCAAAATTCACCTAAAAAAATCCAAAGACAAAAGCCCACCGTTATCTCATCTTTTCTCTCTCACTTCCTCTTCTTGTTTGTTGATAAAGATTCCAGATTTGTAAACAGTACTCTCCCCTTTCAATTTCTCTTTCTCATTTACTTTTGGTAGATGGACATGGACAAGGAAAAGGAGCAGGAGAATCTGTTTCAGGACTGCAGTTTTTGGGAGGAAGCTTCTTTAATGGATCAAAATGATCATCCATTTGACTCAGCTTTGAGTTCCATGGTGTGTTCTCCAACTGCATCAAGCAATGGAAAAAAGAGCATTGTTGTTAAGGAACTTATAGGGAGGCTTGGAAGTATATGTAATTCTAGTGATATTTCACCCTTCAATGGAGGGAATAGTGCTAGTGCTTCATGTTACAGTACACCGTTGAATTCTCCTCATAAAATGAAGTCACCCGCTATGGAAAATCAGTGGATCACAGAGAATTTGCAACAACAGCACCAAATTTACACTGTTTCTTGTGGTGGATTCTCCTGCTTTACCAACACCTCTCATGTTGTGGATCCGAGTCTGGATTGTGGCAAGATCTATGGATCTCCTACATTTGCTGGTCCTGGAGATTCAAAGGAAAATTCTTCTCTTTCAGAGCTGATACCAGCAAAGCCAAGAAATAGGAAAATTTCTTCAAAAGGAAAAGGTAAAGAGACACCTGGGGGGCTAGCTTCATCCAAAGATGCCAGTGTAAGTTTCTTGCCCTCTGTAAAATCTCCAGGTTTGAACTTTGAATGCTGATTACTGTTTTGATACTGCAGGCTCCATTTGGGAATAGTCAAATTAGTACAAAAAGATGCAAATCAGAAGAAAAATGGGATAACAGTGAAAAGGATTTCCCAAAAGCTAAACCTGCTGTGAATCTTAAGCAAAATAAGGAGGATTCAAAGCTTCCTGAACCTCCCAAAGATTATATTCATGTCAGGGCAAGGAGGGGTCAAGCTACAGATGCCCATAGTCTTGCTGAAAGAGTATGAACCTTGGAATAAACTAAGGGAAAATCTGTTTTGTTTTGCATTTTCGTAACTTGATTTAGTACTCATCTTCTATTTAGGTAAGAAGAGAGAAGATCAGTGAACGAATGAAATTGCTGCAAGATCTCGTGCCTGGTTGCAACAAGGTAATAACAATACTACGAACCAGGTGCATCTGGTTTTTTATCAGTTTGCATGATTCCCCTTCATGATCAGGTGGCTGGGAAAGCTGTTATGCTAGATGAGATCATTAACTATGTGCAGTCATTACAGAGACAAGTAGAGGTAAACATCTAAACTTGTAATCTCCAAGTTAAGAGAGTGTTCTCTTCTAAACTCACTCACTTTTCTTTGGTTTTAGTTCCTATCGATGAAACTGGCGACTATAACTCCGAGAAAGGACTGCAGCACGGAGACTCCTGTGGTCAAAGATGTAAGCAGCAATTGAAAATTATGTTAAGAATATCTCAAAGCACACCTGAGTTCTGATCCTATCTTTTATTCCTCATGTCAGATGTGCCAATATCGTGAATCTTTTCATCATTATGTTCACCTTTCAGAAAGCTATCCTTTCAACTCACAGCCAAACTTACATGGGGCAATGCTTACCCCCAATAGAATGAACACGCAGTCCACATCTCAATTATTAGATTGTCTAACAGTCAGGAACCATAGAAAGCAGTCGCCTCCCATGGAGATTTACAGCGAAACCGCATCTCGAGTAAAACCTCTCCACAATTTGTTTACAGAGAGTTCTTTGAATATACAGAAACTGATAACAATGCCTTGTCTGACTTCACATGATGCAGGTTCCAATGTTCTGGGAGGACGACCTTCACAGTCTTGTTCAGATGGGATTTACAGAAGCCGAGTCCCAAAAATATCATGGTGAGTACCATTTTCCAGAACACAGAAAACAGTGGATATAATGATAACGGTGGTTTCTTGTGATAGGGATTCTTCCCCCAACTCACATGAAGATTGAGCATTGATCCCCTTTCATCAGTCTCTGGCATTCCAAACTCAACTATTTTTCATTTGAGGCCCCCGAGTGAGAGTGGCTTCTGTAGAAAAGCATAGCATGCACGAAGATGGTTCCTCTTTTTAGGAAATTCATCTCCATGAATGCAACTAGAGTTCTGAAGCAATCAATTAGTCACTTCATTGGATTTAAATTTTTTATGTAAAATAAGAGAAGCCAGTCCCATGATTACTTGTAAACAGCTTCTGTAATATGCTAATTTGGATGTTTCCACTTTAGCTGAAACCAGCTTCTAGTTGAGTTACTGGTTCACTATGAACTGTAGAAATAAGAAGTATGACCAGTGTTTTGAGAACGTTAATGATCATCAAAACAATGCAAAAAGAGTAGAGGCACTAGGCAATTAAATAAATAATAATCAAGATGTATTAAAATAGTACCAAGTGAAGCGAATCACATGAAAAAAGAAAGTAATATTTCTTTATTGACATGCGAGGACAAATGTGAAAAAACCTTTATCTCAAATTTTGTTTAAAGAAGAGACTCAAACGGACGTAACAGTAGTACTGTACCAAAATGTGAAATGATAGGTCCACCTTTGAGAGCAGTGGGCTCCAGTGGAGAGCGTTGATTAGATAGAGAAGTCCATCAATGGTGGGCTACGCCCTGCCTGCAATCATCAAATACAAGCAATAACACCAGTAAGTAACACAAGATCTGTTTCTTCCTCCCTGTGTACGACCACAAATAATAATATATTGCTTGTAGATGAAGGATAGTTATGGAAATGCTATGTCTGGTAACGTGCTGGTCAATTCTGGAGCACAGATTTGTGGATGAAAGGGTCCTCTGAGACGACAAAGGCACAGGCTAACTGTTTTATGGTCTCCATCCACATGGACTGCTTTTTGGGCAGTCGGTGGTTTTGATTGATTGTTTATCCGCTGGACACCACTAACAGAAAAATGAATAAATAATATGGGACATACCACATCATGTGAACCCGCAGCATGTCTCATTTGTCTTGGCCTCTCCCCCAGCTTATAAATGTGCCTGGCTGGATACCATATCCTTGTCATCATATAGACAAAGTTACATTATATGAATTTCATTTATGCTTTGAACAGTATACAACATTGAAGAAGGGTTCAACTTCTCTCTGTTTCCCAACTACCTGTGATCATCATTGAGGCCAATGAATTATAAGCATACTGCATTACAAACAACATTTGCATGCAACGTGAAAGGAAGCTGAATGTATCATATGTTGCAGCGGTCATAGCCGTAGAACCACGAAGGGGACTCTTCTTCAACACCATAAGACGGTGCGAATTCTTCTTCCAGTGCAGCAGAAGCACTACCACCACCATAACTTTCTACACCTTCCCTATGCGCATGCTGGGCTGCGATAAGAGTGTTCAACTTCTCCATTTCTCGGTAGGCACTTTCCATTTTCTGCTCCGCTGCGTTAGCTCGTCTCTGCATGTTAATGATGTGGAGATAAATAAAAAAAAATATAGAAACAAAGGGAGTAAAGCAACTATAATAATCTTAGGGTCATCCATCAGAAAAAGACTAAAAAGGAAAGACTTTATGTAAATAATATGTTGCATGCATTAAACCTAAACTGCCAGACGATATTGCCCATTTAGGAAAACAATGATCGCGTCTGAAAACTTGCTCATAAAACGGTTAGTAGAAGCAGAGAACCATTACAGCCGTTGGAGTAATTCTATAATCATGTAAAAATACAAAAGCCAGTTAAACCCTTTAAAATTAATGAAACTGACTATTGAAGAACTGATTAAAAGAAGAAAAAAATCAAATTCCATCACCTGTTCAGCTCTCAAAGCTTCCTCGGCTTCTTTAAGCCGAACCAGTAACTCGCCAGCAGCCTGTACAGCTTCAGCTGTATCCCGCAGCTGTGCCTTAAGCCCTTTGTTTTCATCTCTTAGGTATCGTCTCTCTTTTTCTCTTTCCATTTTCAAGACAGAAATTTCTGCCGCTAGTTTATTGATAAATTTTGATTCTGCACATCCAACTCCTGCCTTCGCAGCTGATTTCTTGACATCATCAATTTCATCTTGAATATTCCTATGCGTCACAAGCAGTTCCAAGTGTTTCTCTTCCAGCTCTGCATATTGTTCAAGCACTCGTGCATAAGCTTCCATCGCCATTGTCATTGCTTCCTTAAGATCCCCAGAACATTTCTTCTCCAAATCCAGGTCTTTCTTTTGCCTTTGAAAAATGGATCTATTTGCTTCAAGTTCTGATCTAAGTTCTTCTACAAGGGAAATCCATTTATTCTCTGTTTCAGTCCATTGGTCTCTCTCTTGCTGAAATGTTTTCTCAGTACTTTCAATTACAATAGGGGCAGCCGACTCAGGAGCGGCACCAGCCTCACAAGAAGAAGTAAGCTGAGGTAGCTGGGCCTGTCTTCTGCATGTTCTGGCTGAAGAATCCAGATAAAACTGTAGCTGCTGATTCCTCAAGTCTTGTATCTCTTCCAGCAAAACATCTCTCTCACCCAGGTCAAAGAAATTTTGATAGTTTTCGAGTTCGTCCTGAACTCTTCTTAAGTCAATTTTGGTTTTTGTGACATCAGGGTGGTTAGCATACTTTTCAAGAAGAATCTGCAAATATAAGAGAATATTTTATAAATACCGATTAGTACTTAGACCCTTCAACATTCATTTAGAAGCAACAAACTAGTAATACCTTCTGCTCATGAGCAAGAGATACTATTTGTTCTTCCAAGAAATCATTGGTCGGCAATATTCCATTGGTTAGGCTCTCAAGACGTGCAACATTATCACCATGAGTTCGGCGAATTATTTCATTGCACTCTCTGTCATCCTTGTACTGCTGGATCTACAATCATACCGATGAAATCGTATCAAGTACATTGGACACGATGGATTTCCTTTTAAAGTTAGATGCATACCAAACGATTAAGTTCTATTATCTCTGAATTTTGTTTAGAGCATAGCTCTTCTAGGGCCATCTCTCTCCGAATGGATCCAGCCAATACCTTTTCAACCGCCTATAATATAGAAGATAGGGTTTGAGAAAAAGACATACTCAAAACTCAGAAGACTTTTACAAAATACCCAGCCTACATACCTTGGGAACTTGGTTTCTACATTTTTCAAGAAATGGTGCCGCATTAACAGGTATTGACTGCTCTTTCTGAGATTTTTCATTCTTGCACTTAATGCATAGAAATCTTTCAGCATCCTGAAACATTGATTCATGATCCTGAAAAGCAGCTTGAACACCAACATCAACCTCCACAATTGGAAATACTGTTTTAAATTCAGTAGGTGTCGAAGTCAATCTAAATGATGATCTCCTAGTAGAAGGGTTCATTTGCTGACTCTGAATAATCTCAAGACCACGGTGAAGAGCTGATGCCAAGTATTCATTTGATGCAAAACAAGATTTCGGATCAGAGAGAGACTTCAAGCATGTACTCTTAGGAATTGATATGTTCTGACTTTGAACAGACTTTGATGCAGTTTTTATGGAGGTCCTTGGATTTTTTGTATTTTTTTCAACCCTTGGTGAAATACTAGGAGTGGGGGAAGTTCGAGCAGGAGAAACATCACCTGGAACAACCCCAACATTAGCAATTACTGTATTGTTAGAGCAATCTGCATTTTCCTTGTGAGTAATATCTGCAGAAAGGGGCATATAGGAGCACTGTTCAGTAGATTTTTCGGACAGTTCCTCATTGGATTCAACACCCTGTCTGCACACATGTTGACTGCAATCATTCTGTCCTGACAAACTATCATCTTTATCAACCCCTGACTTCACTTCATGAGATATCAGTTTAGTCAATTTATCCGAATCATCTCTAGCCCCAATATCTATTTCAGATGCTTCATCATCCATGTTAACTACTTCATCTTCATGACCTTGTTCTGATGGAATGGCATGTGTTTCCTCATATATTGAAGGCATCGCTTCACTATTGTCCACAATCTCCATTTCTTCGTCACTATCATCCACAGCATGAGCTAACACTGTTGGTCGGTTGAGGCTGAATCTTAGCAAACTTAAGCTTCTCCTTGCACTACATGCAGTTGCATAAGCTCCACTTTGATTAGACTGCTTGCCTGTCTTCATAAATTGCAGTTCATCCCTCAGCTGCCGAATGACTTCTCTTAATACATTTACATCACCCTTCAATTCTTCATTTATTACAGCTCTGTTCTTTAAAGACTTAGCACGTTGAGCAAATCTCAGGGTGCTCAGTGTCTCGCTCATACAGCTTCAAAATAACAAAAAAAAAGTTAGAAAAAAGTCATATTCTTACAGCAAATAGTCTCAACCAGTTAAGATCAACAATAATGCAATATATGAAAAGTAATATTTGTCTTTGTTCAGACAAATTTAGGGTATCACCTTTGAGATGATGAAATTGCACAAATCATTGCCAACTTTGCATTACCACCTAGAGATTCCTGTAACAAGAAGGTCAACTTTGAATCTCTATATGGGATATGCCTCTGTTTTCCTGCCTGTGAAACTTCAGCCAAGATGTTTATCAAGTTCCTTAAGTATTAAAGAAAAAATTATCAGTCATAAATGAAGAAGTATCAGTAAAAACATTTCAGGGGCATAGCTAACATATTTTCAAAAATTACCACAACCATATACCCACAAACGAGGTCAGGGCAGTGGCATAAAATAAATATAAAAAATAAGCTTCCTGAACGATGGCCAAAATGCTCAAATTTTTTGGGGAGAAATATTTGAAGTTCTAACTTAATTAAGCATAAGGACCCGTTTAAAATAAATAAAGAAAAAATTAGGCATAAGGAAAGAACCACACAGATTATCCTTTCATATGTAGAATTCAAGTGAAATAATGTGCACATCTTTGGTATAATTGAGAGGCAGATAAGAAAATATGCTTCTTCTACAACATCTCATAAATTGGTATCATAAATAAAATAAAATATCATCCTTACCCTAATTGTGAAAGAGAACGGTTAATATTTCCCGCTTCCTTCAATCGTTCTCCAGATGCACCAGTTTGCTTTTGCCTCTCAGATCCAGCAAGATCAACAAAATTGATTTTACTCATCTTCACACGCACTAAGCCATCAGCAGGACTCTAAACATGATTATAAATATAATAAATATTGAGTATGGTGAAGTGAAAAACCCAAACTAACACAGCACATAATCATATTTGCAGAGCTGAAAACAGAAAAAGAAAATGATACACACACTTACTTGTATTAACAGTAGGAACATGGGTGCATTTATAAAAATGAATTACCTTGAAGTGAGATTCAACAACACACGTGAACACACCGTGGGAACGTGAACTTTCAGCATTCACATAAGTTGCACCAACCCTTCGGTTTGACAAGCCCTGCAGAGTATGTCTGTGAGAAAATTTTGAATCTCAAAACTGTTTTCTAACGAGAAAAGGATCAAGTTTAAAGCCATTGTATACCTTCATCAGAAGTTGTGACACATCTTGCATGGAGGATACACACTCTTTTTTTAGATTTTCAACATAAACACCAGTTCTAGCATCTTCCCTTATCTTTAAACAGAAATAAAGGCCTATAAATTTGAGAAACATACAGATATTTGAGTCTGCCAAAAAGCCTACTACCTGAAGATTATTCTGGCTAGGATCCAGCAAATCAGTTATTTGTTCGTTATATATCTGTATACATGATAATAAAACATTTACAGTTGATAATGAGAAATGAGTAAGTTGGAAGTCTTATCCTGGAATAAAAAGGGCCCCCTTACCTCGAGAAAGGAGCACCAGCATGTAAACATCAGCTGTCTGTCTGCTTGCTTAACTTTTTCCTGCATACAAAGGAAGCCTTGTGAAATTAAAGCAAAAGAGCTTCAAAAGCACAACTAGCAGTAATCAAGGACAAACCTCCTCGATCCGATCAAATAATCGTTGAAACACACGAGGTGCTAGGCCTTGCTGTTCCTCATCTAGCAAGGCATTGCATGTACCCCAAATAGTGTATGTCTTCCCACTCCCAGTCTACTTAATCAAAAAATCAAATCATTCACAGGTAATTCATTCATCGGGCCTTAAAAAATAAACATAGCATTAATGTACCTGTCCATATGCGAATACCGAGCTGTTAAATCCTGATAGGCAATTCTCAACAAGAGGTACCCCAACATGTTCAAATACCTCACGCTGCACATGCATAGAAAATGAATATTCTCAATCAGAAGTCACCCTATCGCATTAAATAGCCCCGAGAAAAAAATAGGAAGGAAAGACCTTGCCTGTTTTGAATGAACATCAGCAACCGAGTCAAATGTAAATGTATGTCCTGATATAGTTATAGAATGCTCAGTAGTTTTCTGAATTACATTTCCTCCATCTTTTTCATCGATGTTGGGTGGTCTTATACGCACCATTACCTAGTTTATTAAGTACACCCACATAACACAATTAGCCACATCATAAAGCAAACACTCGCTAACCTAGGGCAAATTATGCAGTGCACTTTCTCTATTTTAGTTTTTCTAAAAACAACAAATGGCAGAAAAGTTATTGAAAATTTAAAAAATTAAGAGCTAATCAAGATGATAAAGGGATGTAGACTTGTAGATCCAACCAAGATAATGGATTGAGTTATCATAAAAGGCAGTCATATACATACAAAACTGCTTCCAATTCACCCATTACACCCGTAAAGGTAGGACAAAGGAGGTCAAAAGTACATCTCATTCATACGAAATCCAAAATTTCAACATCCTTGTAGATAAGAAAAATAACGCTATTAAATCTAATGAAAATGTATGATGTCTAATCTAACAAGATGATAGCGAAACAGTCACGCGTATAATGAAACAAAGTCAGAAAATCAAATAACTGAAAACTTAGTGTTGGAACCGTCAAGGATAGAATTCATGAAATTATTACGTTACCTTGACGCCCGAATCTGCAGAATTTCCAACTATAGCACAAGTATCAGACTCCACACAGAGCTTCCTTTTGAGTGGAGGACGAGGCGGTAGAGGACTCTTTATTTTTGCAGCAGCAAGAGAGTTTGGATCTGGCGCTTGCGTCGGCGGCGGCGCATTTTCTTTTCTTGGCCTGGGCCTTCGATTGCTAGATTTGGACTTTGGGGTGGAAGACGCAGCAACGGCGTCATGATGCTCTCTCAAGATCGGATTTCTTGATGCGAAGCTCTTCATTGGACGAGAAAGATAAGACAGAGAAGCCGAAGAAATTGGGGAGTAGAGAGAGAAAGAGAGTACAGTACAATTAGCCGTTGGAGATGCACAGAAGAAGAGTTCCCATTTGAAATTGCGAAGCCTCTAATGTACTCGATTTATTTTTATTATTTTTAAAATTCTAGGATTACGAATTTGACAGCACCGCCGTAAGCATGGGGTGGGTTTTTTAGATAATATTTTAACTTGTTAAAATGTAAAAAGTAGTATAAATTTTCGATTGATTTTGTTTTTGTCATTGATTAAATTTGTTTTACAAACATAGCACTGATCTGCAGTCTGTCGATTATAAAAACCGAGTTACTATTTTTTTTATATCGAAAAGGCATTAAAAACAACAATTAAAAATAAATAAAAAATGTTAGCTCGGTTTCTATAATTATAGAAATCGAGCTACTAATGTGACAGATTGCAAATAAGTGCTATGTTTGTAAAACAAATTTAATTAATGACAAAAAAAAATCAATCGAAAATTCATACTATTTTTAACAACATAACAAGTTACGATGTTATGTAAAACAAAAAACTCGCGGTAAACACATGCCATGACATGCCTTTTTTAAAAATACTTTTATTTTCATACTCTTAGTCAAAACTATCCTCATTTTAAAATTATATATTTTTATTTTTTAAATTATAATAAATCTAAATTTATAATTAATCAAAATTATGGGTATTTTTATAAATTTTTCAAATTACACGCTACAGCTGAAAATTATGGGTGTTTTCAGGCATTTGCTACGTTGTAATCGAAACAATGAATTGGAGCCACTTGCCTCGACGTTTTCCCCACTCACTTTCATATTCTTCCTCTTAATATTTTTCATTTACGTCCAAGTCAAACTCTTCATTTTCCTTCAGTAGTCTCGCAGCTAGCATTTCTTTTTTCTCTTCTCAACTTCAGAAACATCAGCCTCAGAATCAACTCTCGATATGGGCTTATTCTTCTTCATCCTCAGGTTGTTAGAAATGTTGTGATTAAGAGAATGGACTACTCTGACATAATGGCGGGATCACTGGGCCGAGGGTCTAAAGAAGATTCACGTCGGAGATCAAGAGCTTGCATCGAAGCACCCCACCGACAAAGAATTAACTTTGTTGGTTCCAAACCAAATGGGCAGACAAGTTGGGGACTTTTCCGGGAAGTAAAACAACAGATATTCAATATTCACAAAGATTAAACAAATAAAGTTACAGTAAAAACGATTATCGTCAAGAAGAAACCACGGAAACATATAGCAAATGGGTTTTGAAAAATCGGTCTACCACTCCTTCAGATAAGACGCCTTCGTACAATTAAGAAATCGGTTCCTAAGTGTTAATTTTTGAAAAATTTATAAAGTACCCATTATTTTGATTAATTATAAATTTGGATTTATTATAATTTAAAAAATAATAAAATGTAGTTTTGAAATGTGTTTTAAAACGAATGTGTTTTGAATATTGAAAATAGGGGTATTTTTTAATAAAACCCATGCCACTTGCTAGAGTGAAGAATTGAAAGCAGGTACGTAGGCGTGGCCATTAATCTTACGAGAGCGGGATTCAGAGAGGTAAAAACTTGAGATGGCGATGATTTGCAGCGGTATTCCGATATAGAAGCCGTCTGTTTTATTTTTTGGATTTTCGATGCAAGATCGGTTTATTTGATCAATTCGTTGTGCTGGAGACGTAGATTTGCTTCTAAATCAATTTCTTTTTGTTTCTTATACGAATTCTGATCGTCATTGATGCAGAGTCTGATTTCTGAAACGGATTTTATTGGAAACTTTTGTTTTGTTTTTTTTGTTTGCTGACATTTTCTGGTTTCGCTACTGCAGAGAAGGTGTAGAAAGGAGAGTAGAATTATCAAAAATGAAGCCTCAGATTGTTTTGTTCGGGGATTCAATAACACAGTTTTCCTTCGCGCCAGGGGGTTGGGGTGCTGCTCTAACGGACATTTACTCCAGAAAGGTTCATTGTCTTCCCTGAATGCATTTTGATCTAGGCATTTTTCCACATGGTTTCAAGTTGATTTGTGGTGTTTGTAGGTGGACGTGGTGCTTCGTGGGTATTCGGGGTACAACACTAGATGGGCTCTCTTCTTGTTGTCTCATTTATTCCCCCCGCAAGTATGTATGATTCCACAATTTTTGAATCTCTTTGAATTGTAGTGAACTCTCTCATATTGCTGGATATAGCTTTGGTCCCTAATATTAAGGTTTCCTCTCAATGTATTCAGGGATATGTAGCTTAGCTCCTCTATTAAAAACCAATATTTCATCTATTGTCCATGAATTCTCTACTTTTCATCTCTTTGGCTCTTTAAAATCCAAAAGGTTGTGCGTCACATTTTTCTTTCCATCGAGCAGGGACCAGAAGCATCTCCAGCTGCCGTTACCATATTTTTTGGGGCTAATGATGCTGCTTATTTAGAGGGCACTGGAAAAAAGCAGCATGTGCCTCTAAAAGAATACAAAGAAAATTTGAGAAGAATTGTTCAACATATTAAGGTTTTCTTCCACCTTTCTTTTCCAAAGTCATAAATTTGCATCTTTCTCCCAATGATAAAACAGGTTTATAATTGGTTTTTAGCAAATTATTGTAGGATTGTTCCTCAGAGACTCTTATTGTGCTTATAACTCCGCCTCCAATTGATCATGATGGGCGCCGAGAATATGCAAGGCATGAGCAGCATACTTTCAACTTACTTTTATTTGATAATTGTAAAGCTCAGTTCAACTAATTTTTGTGATTTAAATACTCAATGAATTTTGTGCTGAAAAACAGGTCGCAATACGGTATCAATGCCTCGGAAGTTCCTGATCGGACGAATGATGCTACAGGAACTTACGCAAAGCAGTGTGCTGCTCTAGCAGACGAACTCGGCCTGAGTTGCATCAATTTATGGTCCAAAATGCAGGAAACCACGGGTTGGCAGAAAAAGTACTTAAGGTTGTCCATGGTTTTTGAACTGCGTTAATTTTCATCAAACTGTTAGATCAATGAACCTTTCTTTCTTGGCAGTGATGGCCTACACTTGACTCCTGAAGGAAATGATTTTGTCTTCCAAGAACTCCGGGATATTTTCGATAAGGCTGGTTACTCGGACCTTCCGTTTGACTTTCCTCCATTTTCAGACATCGATGAAGAAAACCCTGAAAGATCATTCAACCAAAAAGCAACTACAGTGCCATATGTCGATGATATATGCCCAATAAAGATCATATAAGGTGTGTTCACAAATGCATTTATTTTCCATCGTTGTTTAATGACTTGAAAACGCAACCTGAAGTCGATAATTATGCTTTGATTATTGTTGAAATACTATCCGAGGTCGATTGTGAAAACAAATATGTTCTAATTTATAAGGTAAGTGATATAATGAGTGATTACTTTGGTCCAAATTTTTTCAATGTAATTCACTTTTCTTGTGAACTGTACTACATCGATATTCTTCCAGTCTATTGAATCTTGAATTTCTAACATTACTATGTTTGTTGACAAATATTGCAATGGCATACTGAAATCTGTTTGGTATTGTGTAAGAGATTCAAGATGCTTTGAAATTCATTGTGGGGCATGGGCAAATTCATTTTAGGATTGAGATTCTATCATAGCTTGTTTCATTCAATAATAGTAATAGCAATGTGTTATTCTTACACATTGCACTATGCTTGATCATAGTGCACTTATCGCATTAATGTTATTATATGTCAAATAAAATACATTACAAATTGTGATAATCGTATGTTCGTTTTTTTAATTTGATTGTTGTTTTTTATTGAGATGAATGCAATTTAATTATTTTATTGTTATTTTATAACAAACAAACCCGAATTTTAGTATGTACACATGTAAGGAATTGTTACAAACATGAATCCGGTCATTATATAGAAAATTGATAATATTCATTTGAAAAATTAATGTCTGAAAATTAAGAAGATAAAAGAATGGAGGAGGGAAAGAGGGAAATGGAATATTTTTTTCATGCAATCTACAACGTACACTTCTAGAGGGAAAAAAGCATTTCATGTTCATATCCAGAAAGAGCGAGAAGGAAACGGGATCATCTGTCATGGAGTTTTCTCCGATTTTACAATGTTCTTGTGGATTGCAGTTAACCTTGTTTTTCTTCACATTATTTGCGTTTACCCATGCTGCTGCGCCCACGCCATGCAGAAATGATTACCCATTGGTAATTAAATCTCAATTTCATTATAGGTTGATTTTGGATAATATGGCGATTCGAAAGAGATTTCATTTACTTGTTTTCATGTTCAGATGAAGGTGAAAGTCTGGATAGATGGAGAGGAAAATGAGTCACTTGTCGGATTATGTGCTGGATTTGGCTCTGTATTGCCTCAAGAAGCCGAACAAGCCCAAAGATTGACGGCGTCCTTCACACAACCCTTTAACAGCTGTTCGGAATTATCACCTAAGGTAGTAATTCTTCATATTTCTGTTTTTCAATCAACCCTTGATTGCATTATCACAAAATATATTTTGAATTCTTCAATTTTGAGAAATAGGGTTCTTAAATATTTTTTGTAGATGTCAGGCGCTATTGCATTATCTATACGTGGTGAATGTGAGTTTAAGGCTAAGGCATTAGTTGCTCAAGAGGGAGGAGCAGCTGCATTAGTGGTGATCAATACTAATGAAGGTAGCTTCTTCTCTCATATTTTGTCCCATGTTGACAAACAATTCTGGCTTTATTATGTAAATTCACACATTCATTGATTTTGTTTTGATTAGGTCTTCAAGAAATGGGCTGCGGAAATGATACTGCTCTTAACATCACAATTCCTGTCATTGCATTATCCAATTCAGGAGGAATGGAGCTAAATAATTCCTTAGCTAAGGGAAAGAAAGGTGAGCTCCTTTTCATCTATATCCTGGCCTTCTTGTTTATATATACAAGGAACATGGGATGTTTTGGAACTATGTTGAAATGCAAACTTTTGAATTTCAAAGCATATTTGAAAGGGGGATTCTAAATTTAGTGAAATTCCTAAATTGTTCTGTATATTTAGATTCTGATTTTGTTCTATTCATGTTTCAGTGGAACTCCTGCTCTATGCTCCAACTCGACCAATTGTTGACTACTCAGTGGTATTCTTGTGGATGATGTCTGTTGGAACAGTGGTTACTGCTTCTCTTTGGTCCAAAATAATTGATCCAATGCAACGTGATGGATACCTTGATGAACTATCACCGAAGGTACCAAGAGCTGAACAATTGGTCCATGATTCTTGTGCAGGAAACACTTATGTCACAGTAGATAACTCATTGTTACTTCCCATAATTTTTAAACTATCGCATAGTTCATCTATACTGCTCGTACTAATTGTGCTTGTAGATGGATCATCTTCTTTTTTTTTATCTATCTAATGATTCATTTGTTATTTTATATTTTTGCACATGTTAGGGGGGTTCTTCTGCTGTAGCCAAGGACAAGGAAGAGCAGGAAATCCTTTCTATTAGCACAAAGAGTGCTGTTTTTTTTGTCATCTCTGCATCAACTTTTTTGCTGCTACTTTATTTCCTTATGTCAGCATGGTTTGTGTGGGTGCTGATTACACTTTTCTGCATTGGAGGAATAGAGGTAAGGTGTCAAATAGAATATTTTGACATTTAATTTGCCTTTTATTGTTCATTATTGGTTGAAAGTGTTAAATTTGTGATACATTGAGCAGACAAATTTATTTTGCGAAATGTGCCTTTTCTTATAAGTTTTATTTTCCATCGTCAGGGTATGCACACCTGTTTAGTTCCATTGCTATCAAGGTAAAGATTGATACTTGCATGTGTTGCATTCGTATTTACTCTTTTCCCAAACAGAAAATATAAAGGGCTTGCAGAAAAGAAACTCGATCTTCGGTTTCTCGGCAACGTGTCCGTTCTCTCTATTGCAGTCTTGATATTTTGTGTATTGTTTGCGATAATCTGGGCAGTAACGAGAAAAGCATCATTCTCTTGGATTGGCCAAGATGTCCTTGTAAGTTAAATAGAAATTATGCATTCCCTCTGTTCCAATATTTTTTATATGAAAGCAATGATTTCTTGGTTTTCTTGTTAGCTTTTTTAAAAGGATCATTTGATAGATTATGATAATTTTATTAATGACAGGGTATTTGCATGATGATGATGGTTCTGCAACTAGCTCAATTGCCAAATATAAAGGCATGAAAATTCCTATTTAGTTTTGACACAATTGCTTCTCTGACTCTTATTCCATGCCATAAATTTACTATCTTCAGGTTGCAACAGTACTTCTTTGTTGTGCATTCGTATATGACATATTTTGGGTTTTTCTATCTCCGCTGATCTTCCGTGACAGTGTTATGATTGCGGTAAGTTGTGAGTATACTCTTATTGTACCAGAAGTTTTTATGTTCCACTCGTATATAGGTTGCACGAGGTGATAAAAGTGGTGGAGAATCAATCCCGATGCTCTTACGAATTCCTCGACTTGCTGATCCTTATTATGGCTATAACATGATAGGTTTTGGTGACATTCTGTTCCCTGGTTTGCTAGTTTCCTTTTCTTACAGGTACAACATATATCGTCTCATACGAAGTCGTGTTTAGATCATTTATCTTCATCTCTTTTGTTGAATGACCTTCTCAGATTTGATATAGCCCTTAAAAAGGGATTGCTCAATGGTTATTTTCTTTGGTTAATTATTGGCTATGGAACTGGTGAGATATTGCCATTTTACTTACGCTTTTTTTTCGTCGAAATATGAGGAGAAAACTTGTGTCACAGGTCTATTCTTTACTTACTTGGGGTTGTATTTGATGGATGGGCATGGGCAGCCTGCTCTTCTATACCTGGTTCCATGTACATTAGGTACAAAAGCAGTAAAAAACTCCATTTTTGCAGTTGCTGAAGCTTTTGAAATGTTACAGGGACATGTGTTTTTTTGGGATTAGTGAGGAAAGAACTTCATCTTCTTTGGAGCTATGCACCTGAATCTACTGGTGCAAATGAAACTTTCTAGTTGCAAACAAATATTGTAGATAATAGGTGTTTTCATATTGATTCAGAATACAAATACAAGCTTATGTATATTCTAAATACATATCCATGTGCTTTTATGCCAACATCATATTTTGAATGATTTGTAGCCGTATTCCGGACTAATCATCCCGTCTTCCCAGTCTCCCATTCGACGACCTCCGAAAACAACTTGTTGGATGCCTAAATACCTGTGTAACCATCAACGAAACACACCGTAAATAAACAAATACACAAAATATGATCAATTGACAATGTTAATGAAGAGAGGCTTACTCAGAGCTCACTGTAGTTAGACAGTTAATAAGAACATCTATCGACATCGAGTCTGTGGTACCAAGATCAACCCTATTCATGAATGTGCATCATTGGATCAGCCTATTAAAAGAAGAGATTTCGATGAGATCTCGTACCAGACTCTTCCCCAGTTATCTTGGAACTCAACATCGCTTATATCGTGGAATGAAGAGGGCATCACTTTAAACCCTCTTTCGGCATCGTATAGAGGATCATGGCTCATTGATGAGTTTGAAACCTGTACCAAATGCCACCATTAAAGGATACACTGCTCAATTAAAAAAGCACGCAGTAAGAATGAACCTGCAAATTGGAAGAATTGAAAGCTCCTAATCGACCCATAAGGTACCATGATTGAATGGCCTGCGGGATAATGCAGGCCTAGAGATGTTATTCAATAAAAAAATACTACTAATATGAACTCAGCACATAAAGGAAGAACATTAAATAATATCAAAACCAGTAGATTATCAAACATACACTGCCAAGAACATCAACATCTCGATCAGAAGGAGATCCATATAGCTCAAACCATATGTAAGAATCAAGAGGATTAAAACTGCAATTACAGTGGAAAACCATAAGCCATATATCAACAACCATTAGCTCCACACAGTTGAACAAGATTCACTTTAACCTTTTTATGCATGATACTACAAGGGAAGGTAATAAATAAAAAAGGAATGAAAACTGGATGACAGGGTTAAGAAGAAGTTATATTACTTCCTGAAGCTAACTTTGAAAGAAACTACAGATCCAGATTTAGATTTGTTGAAATTTCTTCCCTTCGTTCGCACTCTTTCTTCAACCTATACATAAAAGAATATATGAGAACTCTCTGCGAAGAAAATTTTAGAGAACAAACAGCATTTTGTATACTGAGAAAAATAAAAGTCATTTCATTCGGATAACACAAAATCTTCAACTTACTCTCTTTCGCATGAGCTCTGGATTACCAATACTATCTCCCAGAACAGCTTTAAGCTCATCATCGTTTCTGCAAGCATCTTCCAACACCCTGCACCAAATATAAAAAGATTCTTTTATAATTCCTGATAGAAAAAAGCACATAATTTCTCAGTTTGTGTTTTTTAAATGAAAGCAAAACCTCACTTTGCCCAGGCAGGATAATTATGAGTGCTTTCATACTCCTTTCTCCTCTTTTCTTCCCGGACCTTCAGTAAACGCCGACCTCTTGCTGTAGTTGCTGACCCTGTTGGACTCTCATCTCCATAGCTTGTGGTAACCGTTTTATCAAAATCCTTTTGCCTTGACGCTTTTACCGCGAACTCCGTCGGTCGCCGCCACAGATTCTCTTTGTTTACAAAAACTGCCGCAACATTTGCCTTCGTTGCTGGAAACGACGAGAGCATTTCTTCCTCTCCCCTGCGCATAGGAAATTTTTTTTATGAAATGTAACTTTTTGGGCCAGAGGTTGGGCTAAGTCATGGGTTCATATTGGGCTAGAAACACCATAAATTCATTTTCAGTATTTAAGTTTTTCGAATTTATAATTTATATTTTTTATTAAATCATTACAAATCAAAAATATTAATTTAATATTATTATGAAATTTAATTTTATATTATGATTGGGTGTTAAATTAAATCAAATTATCTTCTTGCAATCATGATTCTCAAAAACTCATTAATTTGTAACATCACTCTAATTTGTAACGTTTTTATGAATCACATAATTTAAAAATGCAAATTAATCAAGTTTAAATATGAATTTTATCATATGATGATTAAGGAGTAATGTTTGTAACTAGTCCACAAACTTTATAATAGTGTAAAGACGATATCTCAAATTTTGTAAATTGCATATTAAACCCTCGAAGTTGATATAATATGTGTCGTTGGCCCCTCAAATTTTAAATGTTGTAAACAAAATGTCCTCAAAGTTTAACAATTGAATGGTTAACCCTCGAACTTCCAAAACTGTTTATATTTGACTCTTATACTCGTTAATATAAAAGTCTTCATAGTTTATATGTGACTCATTAACCTTAAATAGATGTAATTATTATGTCTCAAAACTTTGAAAAAATTTTAAAATTACGCATAAATTATCAAAATCACTTGTATGAAAAAAGACGAAAATCGCTACTATTCACTCGAGAGTAATTCTTGAACGGTTTTGAAATTTCGGGGGCTTCTCATGCAATTTACAAACTTTTGGGGTATCGTTTTACACTATTTTAAACATTATGGATCAATACACAATTTTCTCGATGATTAAATATGGTTAGCAATGCCAATACATGATATAAATTATCTACAAATGAGTAATTCTGATTATAATGATCAAATTTCATATTAACACAAAGTTAATATAGTTGATTTATGGTATTTATAGATTAAAGATTAATTAAAAAAAATAAATTTATCTAAATTTTAAAAGTATGTTCATCAGCAAATTGGTGGTGTTTTTTGACAACTTCTAACTGTTACATGAAACGGTAAAGAAGAAGACGAAGTGGGCGAGCGGGATATTAATTCCATCAAAACAAACCGTCCAACTTCTACTCTCTCAGCCCACGCCAACTCCCACTACTTCTTCTTCTTCGCCGTTACTCACCGCTAGCATCATTACATTGCACCAGATACAACAATGACTACCAAAACCTCCCCGCTCATCTTCTTCCTTCTTCTCCGAACGGTGGTTTCCGGCACTGTTTTGGACTACGGAGCATTTCCCGATGGAGAGACTGACTCCAGCGACGCCTTTCTCTCAGCATGGGACTCAGCTTGTGGAAAGGATACTCAAGGAACAATGTATGTTCCGCCGGGAAGATTTTTTATCAGAAAACCCCTTCTGTTTCAAGGTCCTTGTAGTAATCGAGATTTAGTTGTCCGTATCGACGGTTATCTCATGGCGCCGGAGGATTACGAAGCTATTGGTCATGATTCCAACTGGATACTTTTTAACGGCGTTGACGGCGTTTCTGTAATTGGCGGTACATTAGATGGACGTGGCCATGCATTGTGGTCTTGTAAGAAATCTGGCGGCAGATGCCCCACCGGCGCCACCGTAAGTTTGTTATTACAATTACATTTTATTTATATTTTCTGGTTATTTTAACTTCATTTGATGCAGACAATTGGAATATGGAACTCAAGAAATGTAGACATCATCGGATTGAGATCGCTCAACAGCCAAATGTTTCATATTGTGATCAACGGCTGCCGGAATATAAAGCTACAAGATATCGGCATTTTGGCATCAGAAAACAGCCCGAATACCGACGGAATCCATGTTCAGTTCTCAAAACAAGTTCTTATTTTGAATTCCGAAATCAGCTCCGGTGATGACTGTATCTCTATAGGCCCTGGAACCTCAGATCTCTGGATCGAAAATGTCGGTTGTGGCCCTGGTCACGGAATCAGGTCCGAACACAAACTCTAAATCCTAAACTTTAAACTCTAAACACGTAATTAATTCATAGCAAAACTGCAGCATAGGGAGCTTAGGAAAAGACTATTTTGAGGAAGGAGTTCAGAATGTGATGGTGAAAAGGGTAAGATTCAGGGACACTGATAACGGACTGAGGATCAAGTCATGGGCGAGGCCGAGCACAGGGTTTGTTCGAGACGTTGTGTTCAAGCATGCCCTAATGAACAACGTCAGAAATCCGATTATCATCGATCAACACTACTGTCCATATAATAGAAACTGCCCCACAGAGGTCAAATTTTTTTCCTTTTTCTCAGGTTTCCATAAACTTAAGCACTGAACAAGCATCAGAATTTTATTCAGGGATCAGGTGTAAAGATAAGTAATGTGCTGTATGAAGATATTCAAGGGACCTCTGCGACTGAAATAGCAATGAAGTTTGATTGCAGTGATACCAATCCGTGTGAGAGGATTAGATTAGAGAATGTTCACCTGACTTACAATGAAGAGGAAGCTCGATCTTCATGCTCTAACGCCGCAGGCACTGCTGCGGGTGCTGTTGAACCATCGAGTTGTTTGTACTGATTGAGCTAAGAAGAGTAGACTGTTGAATGCTATCAGTATATCAGTATATGTGATATGTGTTAATAGAGTTGGTTTAGTTAAGCAAAAAGCGTGTGATCAATACTTAAAAAAGATGTAACAGAATCATGATACCTGAAACCAAGTAAAGATCAATGAAAAGCGAAGACGAACGAATCCAAAGCTGTGTTGCAATAAGTTATATGGCGTGTGATACAAAATTACATATCCCACCTCTTCTTTAAACGAAACATGAAAATCGGTGCCTTTATATCATCTTGAGGAACTTGGAGCATGAACTGCATTTTCAGTTTCATTGGGGCTGACTTTGCTTTACCATCTTCATCACCAACCTGATTAATAAAAGGTAACATTAGAAAAATATACAGATCAAAACCTTTAATATTGCGACATTTAAGCATAATTTTTTTTATAAAAGAAGTGGAGTAAAGACCATGAGAAGAATTATAAACGTACCCAGAGAGAAGCCCAGCCGAGTCTTACTTCAGAATCATAACCTGCCTTGATTTTGTAATCCTTCCCAACCTTGTGTTTATAGACTGTACTCCAGCTATCAGAATCAAAGTGGTACCAGTAGCTGCGGTAATCATTTGAGTATTGTAAGTGTAAAAACTCATGCGGATAAACGCTTAAATAAGAACTAATCACTGAACTACATTTACAAGACCTCACCTTAAATAACTAAATCATGTAATTTGTACATAAAAAATAGCTTCAGAGAGAACCAAACCTCAACTTGTCTGTAGGACCAAATCTTCTTTTTAATGCAAATGACAATGAATTTGAAGGTAGAGAAATCTTAGGAATGAATGTCAGTTGCTCATCCTACATGCAGAAAATACATAATAAACAGTGCATCAGTAGAAACAATGATTTATCCTACCTGCGCCGCTAAATCAACTAAAAAGAATGAAGAAGGAGAGGAACCTTGAATGCATATCGCAAATCCAAACATTCCTCACTGTAATGGGCAGTGCAGACTCCATTCAAAATATGACTTTTCAAAAGTCCATTTACAGAGAGAATTCTCTTCTCTTCTACTTCTTCATCTTTCTCACCCAAAGAAACTTCACCAAAAGGAAACTTAAAAGTTGCTCTTGGCTGCGACCAAATATCAATAATTCATTTGATTACTAAACTATGAACCTCCAGTAATCAGATCGAACCCAAAGTAAAAAACTAAGGCATTTCAAGACAAATGCTTCTGACCATGCCAACAAATGGAACAGGAGTCGACAGTTCCAATTTGTAAGCTGGGCCAGCCAGATCAGCAGCGACGGCTAGCTCCCCTTGTTGAGACTAAAACAAAGAAAGCAATTTCATGTAAATACACAAAATCTGCAGCTCTGATACGAATTTTCTGTAACGAGTGCTAGATAATAGAAAAAACAGGTACCTTTACTTGTTGGAAAGCCCTAAAATGCACACCGGGTACGATATCAAAATAAGTCTTTAGCAGAGCGTCACTCTCTTCAACATCATACAGCAAAGAAAAGAACTCGGTGGTAAACGAAATCTGTGGTTCCGATACCTCCCCTTTCTTGTCATTCTTAAAACACACCTTAACTTTCGCAATATCATCAAGCAATTTGCACGATGCTTTGTGAAGGAAAATGGAGCTATCACTATCATATTCCGATGTCAAACGAAGCTTCGGCCTACCAAATCGAAAAAGACCGTCTCTTTTCGTTTCAGTGACAATAGAAACAGATTCAGGCTGGGATTTCGCAACCGGTGAAGGCCGCACGCCGTTACCATCGCCGGCGGGAATACATTGGGTCGGCTGATCCATTTCGAACAAATCTTCTGAAATGTTCTGTCTATCCTTCCCAAAACTCCGATATTTGGGCGGGCCTTTCAAAGAATCCACATCCCCGAAATTTGTGTAGCGTCCTCAGGAAGGACACGTACCCGAACTCTATTTCGATGATTATGGGATCACATAAATAATAAATACCAATTATAAATAACACCTTCTATCCAAAATTTCATTCTCTTTTTCATATCAATTTTTTCTTTATATATATTATTATTTTTAAATTTTATAAATAATTTTTTTTCATATCTACAATAATGTTCGGTCATTTATAATTTTAAAATTTTATTTTTTTACATATAAATATATTAGAATTATAGTATTATCGATAAAAATCATTATATAAATATTTATATTTTATAATTATTTTAATTTTTTTTTAATAATAATTGAGTAAAGAGAATGTCCGGGCCATCACTCTCTTTCGTAAAAAAACATAAAAATTACTACGTTGACAGTCCAGTATGATCTAAGTAAATTTTAAAAATACTTAACTCAATTTAATTTTATAGCTATATTAATGATACATCGGAATCTATTTTATTTAATACAATATAATTGAAAAACTATACCACTCAATTTTTTAAATAATGAAGTCATAGGCATTCCCAAAAATATGTTATAATCAATCCTAACTATCAATATGATATCTCAATATTAAGGCAAACTCATAACCATTAAAACGATGTCGTTTCTGGTAATTGATTTTCACAAAGCTTATTTGACATTAACAGTGAAAAAGAGACATTACCAGCAGCATTTCTAGACATGGTATATCATGCCTACTTCAATGAGGCTGATATGAGGAATGTTCAAAGCCACAGCTGGACCTCGACAATTCTTCCTTAGAAACGAGTAACCGAAGTCAATTACGAGCTTCTTCAAGAACGAGGAAGATCTCCGAGCCTTCACATACGAGTGTCCCATTATATACGCAACCCCTGCTTCCTTTGCACGAATCAAGTCAGTGAGTTCCTCTCGAACGACTGGATCCATTGCAGCAGTTTCCGGTAACTCGAACCTCACACGACGCCTCCTAATACCGGGATTCTCATCATCGTAATCTGATCTCAAGCTTTGTAGTGTTGAGGATTTGGAGCTCGGGATTGTATCGAATTCTTCGACTTCAGATACGATTAGACTGTTTCCCGATTCGAAGGCCCTTGAACTTATCACAGCCATTCTCCCATCATAAGACATTGTGTCTGAATTAGAGAAATGAGGCTCTAAAGCCTCCATTTGTATGAACTCAGCTATGCTTTGAATCAGAAGGTTTTCGAAATTCCCGTCATCTTTCTGTATGTCTTTGTATCCATACCGAACGATGCATCGGTACATTCGGTACGGTCGAGGGCAGATTCGTCCGATAAGGAAGCGCTCGTCAGGCTGTACATAAGGAACTGGAACAGATTTCACACAAATGAACACCAGTATATTATGAAAGGCAGGGAGATTAGTGACAAAATGTGAGAAGATTGATGGGACTCCTGTTGCAAGTTCTGAGTAAATAAGACCGATTCCGGGAACACGAACAATGCCGAGGCTTGGACCGAGTCCCATAATCCATCTAAGAGGAACTTTGTTATGTAAGTCATAGCTGTACTTTCTGCAAGTTCCGTAGTGCCATACGAACATAATAAGCATGAACACGAACGAAAGAACGAGAGATACCCATCCACCTTGCGGAACTTTAAATAAAGCCGAAAGAAGGAACGATGCTTCGATAAACCAAAAGAAAATTAGGAAACCAGCACCAATGAGAATGTTCTTTTGCCACACAATTACCATCACCAGTGCCATTAAGAATGTTGTAATGAACATCACTGACATTACAGCAAGACCTGGCAAATATGTAAGATAAAGTTTTATGCTTCGAGTTTATTATAACATAAACACCGTTTTGTGAATTGTTTGCTTACCATATGCGTTCCCGATCTTTGTAGTATCTTCAAAGGCAATTGCTACAGCAAGGGTAAGGATCATGAGGATCCAGTTGATTTCCGGGATATAAATCTGTCCGTAGATTTGCTTTGAAGTGTGTACGATCTTCACACGTGGGAAACAACCAAGAGCATTGCATTGCTTTATGATGGAAAATGTTGCTGAAATTATAGCCTGGCTAGCAACAATTGCTGCAAGAGTCGCAATGACAAATACAGGCCAAAACACATGATCTGCAAGGGAAATATAAAGATACGTCAAAAATAATTACTGAACACTACAAATCGCTTTGCATGTAATGGAAGTAAACTAACCAGGAACTGAAGCATAGAAGCTATTAGGAATAGAAGAGATATTTTTCGACAGATATGCAGCTTGTCCAAGGTACTGAATGACCAAACAAGGATATACAAGGAATATAAATCCTATCTGCAAGAAGAGAAAAAAGATGCCAATTCATCAAAATATCGCACTGGTAGTATAGACGAAGATAACTATCGATTAACATTACACTTAAACTCAAAACCAATATCGGCAGAAACGGTTAATTAACACAAGTTCCGAATTCTCTTTCGAAGTATTATGGGTGATGGACGTTGCAGTTTTAATTAACATAAAAAATGACTGAGGATCTATGATAAAGAAATGCACCAACCCTTATTGATTTGGCAGAGAAATGGCCAAGATCTGCAAACATTGCTTCAGTGCCTGTCAGCCAACAAAACAATTCATACCGGTCTGCATACCGAATCACATATGTAGAAATCTATTTACCTGTTATGGCGAGGAGGACCCCTCCGAGTGAAACCCATCCATCTTTTCCAGTTTGGTGAAAAAATTTGAAGATGTAATGTGGAGAAAAGGCATACAAAACTTTTGGGTTCCACTTAATAGTATTGTAGATGCCAAGAGAAAAAATAGATAACAACCAAAGGATCACAATTGGAGCAAAAAGGAAGCCGACTCTATGCGTCCCACAGTGTTGCAAAGCAAAGAGTCCAATCAGTATGGCGCATGCAAGCCCTCGTACTCCACCTTCAGGGCAAGATAATTTTATTTACTTGGTTATCTGAATGAAAAGGGGACAAAGACTCTGACCAAATAATTTGACCTACTTGGTGGCAAATACTCTTGAACAGCCTCAAGCCCTGACACTGATGAAAGTACTGCAGGAACAAAAACAAAAGGAACATTCCGGTGACAGTTTTGTTCGATAGCAAAGTAATTCGCAATGAGGCTTGATCATGAGAACATAAAATAATGTATTTAAAGCTTGAATTATAGAATGAAACCTGACATAGCAGGAGTAACCACACCATCACCAATTACCATGCCAGCTCCAAGTAATACTACAAGCAATAATACAGTTCGACTCCATTTGCGTTTTTCCAAAAATCTCTTTAGTGCTAAAGATGATGAACGCTGTGTAGAGATGCCATATTTGTATGCCGAAAGTTCCTCATCTGCTGTTTGCTGATTAGGGAGTAAGCTAAACTTACCATTTCTACAAAGAAGAGAATAAAGAGCAAATGTTCCACCTGTAGTAAATTAATAACTCATCAATACGAATGATTTGATCATTGCCTTTACAAAAAATATATTTTTTGCTATACCTTCTCCATTATCATCAGCACTCAAAACAATAAGCACATATTTGAGCAAAGGAATCAATGTCAAGGTCCAGAAAATAAGTGAAAACGCCCCAAATACAGTATCGGGAGTCTGATGATTCTGCAGTTTTCCGATAAATATACTTCTGTAAACATAAAGTGGTGAAGTTCCCAAATCTCCATACACAACACCGAATCCTTGACACGCAAGTAAAATAGACGTGGGAATTCTTTCCAGGAAAAACTGCATATGAACAACAGGTATGCTTTAATCCAGATGCGTAAGAAAGAAAATTGACAGAAAAAACTTGTAATTTGATAGATGCACATATTGAATGTTTATAAAAAACACATACTTTTGATGTCAAAATGCTTCTGTTCTGAGAGGAGTGCACTTGTTCAGCACCTGTATGGATTGATTCTCGATTCCTTCCGGCATCATTTTGTTGGGGCAGCTCGTGGATCTCTTCTTCAGGTTTGATGTCAATTTGATGCATCTGTTAGCCTGAAAAAAAGATAAAAAATGTATTTGCATTCATCTCAGTGTACTGCAAATTTAACATCAATCTAGCTTCTGGAGCACCCATATAAAACCAACAAGAATACTATCTGCTTGAAGAGCAACAAAAGCAGTAAAACTCATTCATAATACAAGAAAATGAACTGATTCAAAAATCAAGGTTGTTCTACAACCCATTTGTACCCCAAACTTTCTCCGCAGATTCTTCTATATAAACGAACACCCATAAAAAATAGACAATACCACACTCATCGATAGCCCAACCCTCCTATAAAAAAACTTTCAACGGATTACCTGGGATACAAACCCGAGAAAGCAGAATAAAATCCAAGCTCCGAATAGACGCTCAGAACACCATATCAACAAAGCACTCTACACGCATAACACACGTGAACTTTGTATACGGTACGCGGGGAATCCGTGCGAAGGCGGATAAGTCACAGAAAAACAAAGAAGCGGAAACCCACAACTGGGCCAATGAAATAGAAACAGTAGCAACCCAAAAAATAAAATAGAATAAAATTCTCTTCTCACGCAGTCACAGTCACAAGAGTCACAACTACAAGCACAGACACTAGCGACGATTGAAGAAAAGATAGCAGAATGTATGAAATATACAGTAATGCTCAATTGCTAATTTATATTCGTGGTGTTTCTGTGATTTTTTGGGTAGCCCCCCACTAATTCCATTGGAGTAAGAAACCACAATTTTCAAAGCAAACTTAAATGAACCAAGACACATGAAAGGGATAAGATTAATTTACTGTAAACAAAAAAGAAGTAATCTTGAACGTGTAACTTCTTCCCAATTTATGCAAAGTCAATTGTCAATGATATTGGATCCTAAAAGCAAATGCAATAAAGAAGACGTTACTAGATTGCTAGATGAAGAAAAACAAAGCTTAGGAGAAGACAATGGTGATGATGGCTGGCTGGGGTTGAATTGGTGAAGAAAAGATTCTGTTCCTACGCAACCCTCAATCTTGATCAGCCCCCACACAATCAATCAGCGTTCTTGGTGTGACAAAAATAAAATCTTGCAATAAGTTCAATGTTTTAACATAATAAGGGGCTAACAAAAAATGAAATTTTGACATGTTATAGTTCAGGAATGCATCTCTGGCTTGTAACATGGGCTGTGGTTCGTAAATTAACAAAGCTTTTAACAGTTCGCAGTTCATCCAAAACCAGGAAAACAATTTCGCAGCATTTATGGATTGGAGCATTTTATATGGAAAATCTAAGGAAAGGAAAGGAAAACGTCTGAATGATTCATGATCTGAGTAGATGAAAAAAGAAGTGTTTTTTCTTCATACTTGTTGATGCCAAAGCAAACATTGAACAGAATGATGAAAATGATAAAGTAAAAATCTGGAACAAGCTTAAGAATTTGATAACAAAATTCAAGAGCCAACTCACTTCTTGCTCTTATGGGATTTGGAGGAAGTGCTACTTTTGTTGATAAATTCATCTGGAACAACTTTAAGAAGCTTTCTCTGTTTTGATTTGGCGATCTTCTTTAGAGTTTTTGGATTGGTGATCTTTTGAAGCTTAGTCCCCGTTCTAAGAATATTCTCTTTCTTCTTCTTCTCCCGCTCCTCGCGTAGACGCCGCTTTTCTGCCTTGTTCTGCCGTATCTCCTCTTTCAATTCACCCATCCTCTCCTTATACGCCTTCTTTATCGACTTCTCTTTGATGCGCTGCTCTGCGGTTGTTCCCTTTTTGCTGACTTGCACTGCAGACGCCCGTCGCGTCCTAACATTTTTCCAATTCCTACCAGAAACTTTCCCGGCGATAACACCATCGTAAGTCGGACGACCGAAAGAAGGTCTATTAGGATCCTCCGAAGAAGGAACTGCATGGCGCTTCGCCGCAGGTTGATTCCCCAGATCGAGGTCCATGGATTGGGCTTCTGAAGAAAGATCATCGGTAAGGAAACTCTGAATCTTCTCCAATTCTTGCTCCTCCCTCTTCCGCTTGAAGGTTTTGCCGCCGAAACCCTCATCCAGCCGCCGGAAATCGATCGTGCAAGCCATTGCCAATAGCGTGCACACAGATTAGGCACAAATTCAAAAGAAATAGGGTTTCAGTAGGAAAAAATATATGGGCCTTTAAGCTTAAATGGGTCTCATTCATACCTAGCCCTGAGCCCAAACTATAGTTTCGTGTATTGGGCAACTGTTACAACAATACTATTTAATCAATATTTACCGTTAGGACCAAGGGTGTTCAATGTTCCGTTTTATTACTGATTAGCAAAACGAATATTGAAGAATTTAATTTATTAATTAATTTTTTTTCAAATATAAAATATTTAAATTCTTAGTTGAAATTGGAATTCTTCCGACCCTAAAATGAAGGGAAGTCTATGCGTCTATGCTAATTGAGAATTAGATTAAATTCACTTTATAAACAGAATCGATCTCGATTTTATGTATTAATTCATTAATGGTTGGGGTAAATCTTTCGACCATTTTCGATTTACTTTACTTAGTTAATTAGTTACTTGTTGCTTGTGAAATCCACATTTTTTTGTGAAACTATATTCGTTATTGTTTAATGGATAGATTTCTTGCTGAAATCTAGTTAATTAAATGTGTTCTAAGTTAGAACACATATTTACTCTCTAAAATTGCATATTCTAATAGGTAATTTCAGTAAATAACGAACCGAAATAATTCAGTTTTTACCGAACCGAACCGTCAAAATTTCATTCGGTATTCGGTAGTGAATTTATTGAGTTAATCGGTATTCGGTTTTTCAATTTCGGTTCGGTAAATACCGAACGAACATCTCTAGTTAGAGTTGTTATTCAATCCGAATGAACCGAACTCCTTGTGTTCATGTTCGTTCATATTTTATTCGAACGTGAAAATATGTTTGAACATTGTTCAAATTATTAAGTGAATGTTCATGTTCGTTCGAACATTGTTTATACTATTTGTGCCAACTTCATCAAAAAAATCAAACAATTATCTTTTCACAAAACAAATAAGAAACTACCTCACTAACGACATAAGAAAGTTTTGTAAATGCTTTTAAATTTAAATATTATAATAATATTTTAGTATAAAAATGAATTAAAATGATATATTTGTTCACAGACTTTCAAATTTATTCACGAAAATGTTAGTGTTCGTTCAAATTATAAACGAACAAAAAATAATGTTCGAATAATGTTCATATTTATATTCGAATGAGCAAACACGATCACATACGAGCGATACACATATTGTTCACGAACGGTTCGGATTGTGTACTCTATTTACATTTATTTAGTTTAAAACAATTATAATTTATTTATTCCAAGTTTCAAACTGTACAAATAATTATTTATTTAACAATTATATTTAAAAAACAAATAGAGTATTTAGTCATTTAGATAGGATTTCCAGATCAACCATAAAAATCGGAACAAAATACTTATATCAGTCTATATCGATGTTTTGATGAATTAAATATTGAAATTATAGAGATTATAATGGCAATGTGTAGAGATATAATGTATAATAAAATGAGACGAAACTGTAAAATAATTGAACAATAAATTTTACTATGTTATAATTCACTCTTATAAATCAATTCAAATTTCATCTCAAATTCAATTTGTGATGATTTGATATTTCAAAAGACCCATTCAAATCCAAATACTTAACAAATTTGGACTAGTGAATTGAAATGAATCGAATTTTTATGGTATTGATAATCGGATTTTGACTTAACTAGCTTCGATAGAATGTTGAAAGCATGATTATATTCATAATTCATACTAAATCCTTATTATATTTCAATAGAATATATGTTGTGTACCTATCTCAAATTATAAAATATAGTATCATTTTTGTTCTCGCTCAATACTTTTAGGCATGTTGTGTCCAAAAATTAGTTGTATCAATAATGTGTCATGTTGGACACTTTATGATAACCTTATAAACATTCGTGTTTTTAATGTTTTTAAATATCTATGTTCTACATTCATGTATATGATGAGTATATAGATTTTTTTCACAAGATTAGATACATAAGTTAACTCAAGTCAAATTCTTTTATTTTAATCGAATTTGAGACATTTGTAAATATGGGGATGCTGGGAAATCGAATGCTTCATAAACCTATATTATTTTAGTTCGAATAAAAATTTGAACGAATACGAACATATTCGTGAATATTTTATACTATTTTTGCAAGAAAAAGAACTCAAACATAAAATGAGGAATCAAAACTCAAATGAACGAAAAATACTAACATGAACACGAAAACAAAACGAACAAAAACAATAACGACTGAACATTAAAAAAAATAGAAGTATGAGGAATGTGCAAAAAAAATTATTTTCTAATAATAATATAATATTACGTAAGAAATATACAAATAAAAATACAGCCGTTCAATGAAAGGAATACCATCCGCACCGACAAGCAACATGTAGGTGTCACGTGGGTGTACCAATTATTGTCAAATAATAGTAATAAAAAAGGGTGCAGTTAATTGTATTAGTTGCATCTACCAACTAACATTTAACACCTCTTATTTTCCTTCATATTATGCTTCTAGTACCAAACTCGTCGGCTACTCAAATTTCTTAAATTTATCTGATTCTAAAATTAATCTATTTTTATAAGACTCCCGTCGATGCACTGAAATAAATATCAATAATACTATTATCTTGTCAAATTTTGTAATGTGTGATCTAATGAAATTAAAACATGATCGGCCAGTTCGACCAATTCAACTACGAACTAATACAAAATCAGTATGGTTCTTCAAAATCGTGAAACCCAACATAAATCCTAAAAAACAGTTCAATTGCTAAAAAAATATTCAACTAAATTCAATATGATTTTTTTTATACATAGTATTTTTAAAATTTAAAATATAAACATCGAGTTCAACATTTCAACCTCAATATGATATTCGGTATCATATTAACCCCGAACCTCTTATAGGTTGCATTATATACAACTAAACAAGGGGACTTGTTTTTTGTCATGAAAGCAGTCTTTTTTCTAGCTATATAAATAGAGGAATCACACATACACACAACACAATGGCTTCAAAGTTTAGTTTGATTATGGTCATTTTCATGGCTTCCTTTCTTCTTCTTCTTCTTTCCGAATCTTCAGCTAAAGATCTCGATCAATCTTCTAATACCGTAAATACACCTAATGAAGGTGTAAATCCTAATGAACGTGCATTCGACGATAATGCCCAATATGGTGGTTATCCCCGTTACGGTGGTGGTGGTGGCTATCCTGGCTACGGGGGTGGTGGTTATCCCCGTTACGGTGGTGGCGGCGGTTATCCTGGTTACGGGGGTGGTGGTTATCCGGGATATGGCGGTGGGTATCCTCGTTTTCGTGGTGGCTATCCGGGATATGGAGGCGGATATCCGGGTGGTGGTAGAGGTGGATATCGTGGTGGTCGAGGCGGTTGGGGAGGTGGATATCCGGGCGTCGACGTCGAGAATGAGCCTCGGAATTGAAGGATTTGGATAATCCTCTATGGTTTGCATAATGTTGATGTAATAATGTATCTGTGCTTGTTATGTAAGAGGGTGTGCTTACGTTTTGAATTTAAATTATATGATTTAGTCCAATAATTAAGTAGCTAATAAATATTAGTACAATTGAATATTAATTTAATTCTTAAAATTCAGAAATTCAATAAAGTTCTTGCAACTCTGTTTATTACTAGACAATAATTAGTAATATGATATTTAAGTCCATTTTTGAATACATAAATAGGGGTGTAATTGTTTTTCCTAATTGTGTTAGGCTAAACTTTTTACTTTTTTAACATTGATTTTAAATTTTATAACGATATACCACTGACATCTTTTAAGTTATTTATATAGCAATGATGTTGACATATATATAATTATTAATTAATTTAATTTATATTTAATGACATGGTTTTTCTACGAGTTTGTGGACCCAATATGGCGAGGTAGAATAACTCATGTTCTGTTTCGTTCTTTTTCATACCATTTTTACGGAGAAAGACAGTTGTCATTGCGTTAACGGATTGATTTGAGTTCACACGGCGTTGAGGGATGGATTGTTGTAAACTAGGCCAAGATTCAGGTAGCTTAACGAACGGTGATGTTCTAGCATTGTTTTGGAAGTGAAACTCCGATGTCATGTTCGCCGGAGAACTTTTTCTCATTATATGGTTATGCTGTTACTTCATGCGCTGAAACTGTAAAAATAAAGAGAAATTAAGATATGGAGAAGATGAACCCTTAATTAAAAATGGAAAGTTGAAAAAGAAAACAAACATGAGCAGTTTGAAGTTGCAGATAAGCAAGGCGAGCTTCGTTTTGCGATTTATATGGGTGGAACGGAGAAACTGGACAGTTAACCCTCATCGGCGGCAGTTTTTGTTGCTCTTGATGAAATTTATGAGATTGAATCGTGGCTAATTCCTCAACCATTTTCATTCTAACAACTTCCTCTAGAATGCTCAGTTTTATAATCCATCAAAATGTCATAGTCGGTGAGAAACTTTGACGGTAACCAGAACTCCTCGTCATCATTACTGGTAGTAATTATTGAAATGTCAAATCACTGCTATATATCAAATTCTAGAAGTTGTCAATGTCAAAATACTATTAAATTTAAAATTATTGTTAAAAAACGTCTGATATCGATCTGACAGTGTTATACACTAAATTTATCCTAAACCCTAAATCCTATACGAAAGGATAAATCATTTAAAAATGATTAAAAAACACGCATGTTGTACCTACAATATTGATTGCATTAAATGCGCTAAAATTTTCATTTCAATATTTCATTGACCTTCTTCATATGGTATGTGTAACCATTATTTTTAAATGCTTAATTTGAATTTACGTTGAACCATGAACCCTTCTCGTGTCGGCAAAAATTAAATGCTTAATATTTAATTTATTTTTTAAACAATATAAAATTACAATACATATAATTTATTTAGTTGGAATATTATATTTTGGTTTACATCAAACACCAAAATACTACAACAACTCGATCATCAACACGTTCATTCAATATACCTGACAATGATCAACTCATAATCTAAATGAACTAGCTTTAGTCTGAAAACTTTATGGGAGATTTGATACCTTAATTCAATAATAAATGTTGAAAATATATCATATTAAAAATAAATATTTTATTTTATAGTATCATTAATATAATGAGTAATTTGTTTGATATAATTCTTTCATGGTTTATTTTTCTTATAAACGGAACTATAAGAATATTATTTTGATCAATTTAATCCTAAATTGAGAGCCTATAATGTATTTGAATAAACTATTTGGTATATTGAAACATAGAATATTAGCAACTAATTGATCCTAAAGTAAGAATAAAAAACATACAATGATTTTCTTCTTCTTTTTTACCCAAACTTTTAACAACTAACACTTAAACGATAATTTAAAGTTTTTATAAAGATTAATATTAATCTAATAATAAATTTTTAACTCATATAATATTAAATATTCATTTTATTTTTAATTTTTAACATATATTTGATGGATAATAAATAATATACATCATTGGATAGAATAAAAGATTTTATTATTAAGTAAATATTATGTAATCATATTGTGTATCATCAACGTAAAATACTGTATAGAGAAAAAAATATTTGATTGAGATTACGTAATTATACATACACCTAAAATCAAATAAATCTAACACAAATATACGATAAACATTTTTTTATAAAACACACCTACAACGCACATTACACAACTTACATAACATACTGTATTATAACTCATTACACAAATAGGGGTAGTAAACATTTGTTTGACGTGGTCTTTTATTAATAAGAAAGGTTCATTAATTTATTGATTTATTCAAGTCGACAATCAATAACAACTAGAAAACACGTAAAATGTCAACAGTTGATCAAGTCCACGCCTTATGTTCATATTAACTTATGGTTCGTGTGCTTACAACATTTAATGCATTTTCTCAACAAACAACTAACAATTGGTCCTACATTTAACTTATCCAATCATTTTTCCTCTTCTATAAATAAGAACCCTAATTATACTTTATTCTCATCAACCAAAGAAACGATCTTGCTTCTGAATATCAAAATGGCTTCCAAGTTACATTTCCTTATCGGGTTTTTCTTGGCGGTTTTCCTTATGGTTTCCTCTCAAGCCGCAGCTCGTGATCTCGCCGAGACATCAACTTCTCTAGATGCATGTTAGTATTAAAGTTTAATATCACAAATTGCATATGAAATATGTTCTAGTTTATAAGATCAGTAATATCATAAGTAGTTGATTTACTTCTCTTATTTGTTAGCTCACTCGACCTATTGTATCTTAGCCAACATTATGTTTCTTTGTTAATCTTTACTTATTTGGTTTATTCCCAGCCAAAGAAGGTGTAAACCCTAATGAAGGTGGATTCCGAGAGAGCGCTCAATACTATGGAGGATATGGAGGTTACCCTAGGTACGGAGGTGGATATCCTCGTTATGGAGGAGGTTATTACGGAGGTGGGTATCCCCGATATGGAGGTGGTTATTATGGAGGTGGGTATCCTCGTTATGGGGGTGGATATGGAGGGTATCCCGGTGGTGGATATAGAGGTGGTTATCCCGGTTACGGAGGCTATCCCGAAGGCACTCGTGTTGAAAATGGTCCAGTGAACTAAGCAAAATCGTGTTACCATCCATCGTCCTAGTAATGAATAAAAATGGATGGATCATATGTATTTGTAATTGTTGTTTTTCTTATGGTACGTAGTGTGTGATGTAATAGTGTTTTCTTTTAGCTTGGTGGAAAGAAACATATATCTCTATCGTTTCGATCGAGGGTTCAAAACATATATTTTTCGATCAAGGGTTTCAAATTGCAAGGTTTTCGTATTTAATCATATATTAAACATATAAGATGATTAGATCATGTTGAATATATATGAAAAGATCGTAAATTTTAAATGAGTGTATTTCTAGGGTTTTATTGTTTAAATTGAGCAATACATCAAATATTAGAATTGTAGATTCTATCGAAAAATACAATGAGAAATAGTGGACAAATAAGATCTTAAGAAAATAAGGACATTCATTTAAGAAACTTAAAATAATAATTATGTAATCACATTCATCATCCTTATAAAGTCTAACTAAAATAGTCAATAATGAATAGAAGAGCAAAAGCATATAGAAAACATTTGACGAAAATAGGTAATCTCTCTAGTTATGGGCCTGTGGGGTCACCACTTTTTAATCCTACGGCTCACATTTACCAGTTTTTATTCTTTATTTTTAATTTATAAAATATATAACTAATTTTTGAAGCATGTATTTTAGTGATCAATAAAAAATGTATACAAGAATACACATGTTCCAAGTGACATAATGTTCTCTATACGTACATTTTAAGTCATCAAGTTTAATTGATCGTTTATAATTTTACTTGTCTCTTTTAAGAGATAGATTCGTTTCAATTTGATTATATATCTATACAAGCTGACATTGAATATAGCAAAGTCCCGAGCCTTAGATGATGATTTATTTATATTTGAATTGGATTAAAAATTATTAATATCCTTTTCATTGACGTATCGAAAGATGACTTATTGCAGTATAGTTTTGTTTAGTACAACACACTAGGAAGCATAAGCAAACACACAACATCGAGCCTACTTTAAACGAGCTTATGAAATGACATAAGATCGTTTATGGAAAATCTCCACAATAACAATCGTCCTGATCGCCATATCCACCACTATAACTGCAATCCCGATCACCATATCCATCATAGATTAAAATTACATAATAAGACATAAATCAAATAAATCTAACAAATATTTATACGAAAAACACTTTTTAAGAAAACACACCTACAACGCACATTACACAACTTACGTAATACACTAGATTCGAACTCTTAGAATTAAAACCCATTGCGCAAGTCTTGGTAGTAAACATTTGTTTGACATGGTCTTTTTTGAATATGAAAGGTTGATTAATTTTATTCAAGTCGACACTCAATAACAACTAGAAAGCACGTAAAATGTCAACAGTTGATCAAGTCCACGCCTTATGTTCATGTTAACTTATGGTTATTGTGCTTACAACATTTAATGCATTTTCTCAACAAACAATTAAAAATTGGTCCTACATTTAACTTATCCAATCATTTTTCCCCTTCTATAAATAAGAACCCTAATTATACTTCATTCTCATCAACCAAAGAAACCATCTTGCTTCTGAATACCATCTCCTTATCGGGTTTTTCTTGGCGGTTTTCCTTATGGTTTCCTCTTAAGCCGCAACTCGTGATCTCGCCGAGACTTCAACTTCTCTAGATGCATGTTAGTATTAAAGTTTAATATCACAAATTACATATGAAACATGTTCTAGTTTATAAGATCAATCATATCATAAGTAGTTGATTTACTTCTCTTATTTGTTAGCTACACAAACACTCACTGGACTCAATGTATCTTAGTTAACATTATGTTTCTTTGTTAATCTTTACTTATTTGGTTTATTCCCAGCCAAAGAAGGTGTAAACCCTAATGAAGGTGGATTCCGAGAGAACGCTCAATACTACGGAGGATATGGAGGTTACCCTAGGTATGGAGGTGGATATCCTCGTTATGGAGAAGGTTATTACGGAGGTGGGTATCCCCGATAAGGAGGTGGTTATTACGGCGGTGGGTATCCTCGTTATGGGGGTGGATATGGAGAGTATCCCGGTGGTGGATATAGAGGTGGTTATCCCGGTTACGGAAGCTATCCCGAAGGTGCTCGTGTTGAAAATGGGGCAGTTAACTAAGGAAAATCGTGTTACCATCCATGGTGATCATACATATTTGCGATTGTTGTTTTTCTTATTGTACGCAGTGTGTGATGCAATATTGTTTTCTTTTAGCTTGGTGGAAAGAAACGTATATCTCTATCGTTTCGATAGAAGATTCAAAACATACATTTTTCGATCAAGGGTTTAAAATATCATTGAATATGTGTTTATAGTTCAAATTAATGGGAAATGGATGCAAGTTTTCTTGTATTTAATCTTATATTAGGCATATAAGATGATTAGATCAGGTTGAATATATATGAAATGATGGTAAATTTTAAATGAATATATATATATATTTTAAATGATTAGATCAGGTTGAATATATATTTCTACAGCAATACATCAAATAACATAATTGTAGATTCGGTCAAAAAATACTATTACAAATAGTGAACAAACAAGATCTTAAGAAAATGAAGTCATTCATTTAAGAAATTTTAAACAATAATTATATAATCACATTGATCATCCTTATAAAGTATAACTAAAATAGTCAATAATGAATAGAAGAACAAAATCATATAGAAAACATGTGACGAAAATAGGTAATCTCTCTAATTATGCCTGTGGGACACCACATTTTCGCCTTCGGCCAACATCCATCCACAATCTTAGATCGTACGGCTCATATACCAGTTTTTTATTCTTTATTCTTAATTTGTAAAATATATAACTATTTTTTGAAGTATGTATTTTAGTGATCTAAAAAATGTATGCAAGAATATGTTGAAATTAATGTATAAATGTTTTTTTTTATACCTAAAGATCTTGTTATTGAATATTGAATTTTATCTTTTTTTTTTACTACCTAGGTTCTAAAGCATGTAAATCAAATAACACACGATTTGGTAACCCGGAAAGCGAGAAAACCGGGGGCCCCAAGCCAGGATACGTAAGGAAACCAAATCAAGAGTGAACACGATTACACCAATAAATTAAATCAAAGGATATATCGAATCGACGACTTTGATGACTTGAGATTTCCAGCACAATTCTCCCTTTAGCAATCATAGACCAAGCAAACTTCAATCTTTTTGTCTCCTCCTTGTGTATACGGCCACCCTTATTTTATAGCCACTGTAATGTCTTTAGAAACACTAATGAACATGTCTAAAGCCCACATAATTGGTCCATATAATTAATTAATTAATATGTCAATATAATACACATTAATATATATGTTAAGAATAATTCAACAATCTCCCCCTGAGTCTAAAACATATATATGATGTAAACAGAATACGCATGTTACAGGTGACATAATGTTCTCTATACTACATTTTAAGTCATCAAGTTTAATTGATCGTATTTTTGAATTTTACTTGTCTCTTTTGAGAGCTAGATTCGTTTGGATTTGATTATATATCTATAAGAGTTGACATTGAATATATCAAAGTCCCGAACCTTAGATGATGCTAAAAATGGACATTTATTTATATTTGAATTGGATTCAAAATTATTAATATTTTTTTTAATTATCGTATAGAAAGATGCCTTATTGTTGCAGTAGAGTTTTGTTTAGTACAACACACTAGGAAGCATAAGCAAACACACAACATCGAGCCGACTTTAAACGAGTTTATGAAATGACATAAGATCGTTTAAGGATAACCACCACAATAACAATCGTCATGATTGCCATATCGACCGCTATAACCACAATCCTGATCACCATATCCACCATTGATTAAGATTACATAATAATTTTTATACAAAACTTAATTTTTTTGAATGGTTTCGAGAACATATACTAGCTATTAGAAATGTATTATCGTAATAGTTTGAACTTTTTTATACATTCTTTTTAATTTTGTGAAACATTTGGCCGATCAAAAAAAAGATTACATAATAAGACATAAACCATAAATCTAATACAAATTTATACGATAATTTTTTTAAAAGAAAACAAACCTACAACGCACATTACAAAGCATATGTAATATACGAGATTCTTACAATTAAAACCCATTGCACAAGTCTTGGTAGTAAACATTTGTTTGACGTGGTCTTTTATTAATAAGAAAGGTTCATTAATTTATTGATTTATGCAAGTCGACAATCAATAACAACTAGAAAACACGTAAAATGTCAACAGTTGATCAAGTCCACGCCTTATGTTCACATGAACTTATGGTTCGTGTACTTACAACATTTAATGCATTTTCTCAACAAACAACTAACAATTGGTCCTACATTTAACTTATCCAATCATTTTTCCTCTTCTATAAATAAGAACCCTAATTATACTTCATTCTCATCAACCAAAGAAACGATCTTGCTTCTGAATATCAAAATGGCTTCCAAGTTACATTTCCTTATCGGGTTTTTCTTGGCGGTTTTCCTTATGGTTTCCTCTCAAGCCGCAGCTCGTGATCTCGCCGAGACATCAACTTCTCTAGATGCATGTTAGTATTAAAGTTTAATATCACAAATTGCATATGAAACATGTTCTAGTTTATAAGATCAGTAATATCATAAGTAGTTGATTTACTTCTCTTATTTGTTAGCTCACTCGACCTATTGTATCTTAGTCAACATTATGTTTCTTTGTTAATCTTTACTTATTTGGTTTATTCCCAGCCAAAGAAGGTGTAAACCCTAATGAAGGTGGATTCCGAGAGAGCGCTCAATACTATGGAGGATATGGAGGTTACCCTAGGTACGGAGGTGGATATCCTCGTTATGGAGGAGGTTATTACGGAGGTGGGTATCCCCGATATGGAGGTGGTTATTATGGAGGTGGGTATCCTCGTTATGGGGGTGGATATGGAGGGTATCCCGGTGGTGGATATAGAGGTGGTTATCCCGGTTACGGAGGCTATCCCGAAGGCACTCGTGTTGAAAATGGTCCAGTGAACTAAGCAAAATCGTGTTACCATCCATCGTCCTAGTAATGAATAAAAATGGATGGATCATATGTATTTGTAATTGTTGTTTTTCTTATGGTACGTAGTGTGTGATGTAATAGTGTTTTCTTTTAGCTTGGTGGAAAGAAACATATATCTCTATCGTTTCGATCGAGGGTTCAAAACGTATATTTTTCTATCAAGGGTTCAAAATATCATCAAATGTGTGTTTATTGTTAAAATTTAAGGGAAATGGAGGCAAGTTTTCTCATATTGAGCCTTATATTACACAAACATATAAGATTATTAGATCATGTTGAATATATATGAAAGATGGTAAATTTTATATGAACGATATTTCTAGGGTTTTATTGTTTAAATTTAACAATAGATCAAATGTTGGAATCGTAGAATCTGTGGGAAAATACGATAGGAAAGGTTAGCAAACGAGATCTTAAGAAAATGAAATCAACACATTCAAAAAACTTGAAATAATTATTATGAATTCATCCTTATAATGTACTAAACCCTAAAATACTCAATAATGAATAATAGAGCAAAAGTAAATAGAAAACAGTTGACGAAAATACGTAATCTTTCTAGTTATGCCTGTGGGCACCACATTTTTGACCGACATCCATACATATACCAGTTTTTTATTATTTATTTTTAATTTGTATTGAAGTATGTATTTTAGTCAAAACAACTCCTATACCTATATATATATTATTGATAAAAAAAATAAATAAGAGATTATATATATTACAAGTGACATACTGTTCTCTAAACGTACATTTGTGAGTTTAGAATTTTATTTGTCTCTTTCGAGAGCTAGATTCGTTTCGATTTGATTACATATCTATAAGAACTGACATTGAATATAGCAAAGTCCCTAGCCTTAGATGATGTAAAAAATTTCATATTTATTTATATTATTCTATTTAACGTAGAGAAAGATGCTTATTATTATTAGAGATTTGTTTAATACAACACACTGGAAAGCATAAGCAAGCACACAACATCAAGCCGACTTTAACGAGTTTATGAAAGAGCTTAACATTTAACCACACCGCGGATGAAATGAACATAAGTTCGTTTATGGATAACCACCACCATATCCACCACGATAACCACCATATCCGCCATCACGATCACCGTAGCCACCACGATAACCACCATATCCACCATCACGATTACCGTAGCCACCACGATAACCACCATATCCACCATCCCGATCACCGTATCCACCACGATAACCACCATATCCACCATCACGATAGCCATATCCACCACGATTACCTTCATATCCGTATTCATTGATACCTACACCTTCAACAGCTGAAAAAGACCCATAAAATTGTTTTAAATAAATTATTTTATTGTATTTTCGATCAAACTCGATAATTCAAATAGAAAATAGGGTTGGTTTAAACGTACATGCATCAGTTTTTTCAGCAAGATCTCTTGCAGCAACATTTGTAGACACAAGAACAAGAGCAGCTAAGAATAAGGCAGCAAACAGAACTAACTTGGAAGCCATTTTTTGACAGTAAAGAAGAAGAGCAAAAGTGCCGTATTTATAAGACAAAAGGCTGACCATTTCAATGACAAAATGTTGTTGAAGGATGAGTTTTCAATAAATTCTCGTTGACCTTCTTCACACTCTATTTCTTAGTGTTTATATGAACAAAATACAGCCGAGCCGACATACGAATGAACTCCAGCTGATATATATATATATAATTAATTAATATGCTATGCATTTATTACTCTTCAATTGATTACCATGAGTACAGTGGTATACTACCGTTATTTTGTATATGGATAAATCATAATTTAAATTATTTTTTTATTTATATTTTATTAGATATCATTTCATTAATAAGTGTGAATATCATTTACTGTGACGGACTTTTTGGTTCCCAACCATCGATTTTGCCCGTTAATTGATGAGTGGTTTAGATTTGATTTAACTTTTTTTTCTAATATATGGTTTTTATTAGTGAAATATATGGTCATCAGTCCAGATATTATTATTAGTATTATATAACTTGTGTTATTTATTACTTATTTAATCCTTGTTTTTTTTTAAAAAGTAAAATAAAAACATTATATGTATACACCTATTGGCATCGTTGTGCTCTTTTGTCAACAAAATCGGAAAATGTGGGGTAGTTATATTATTATTATTATTATTTGTTATTTATAATTTTATAATAATAATGCTAACTTTCGCCATTGAAAGATCAATATGTACATATATATATATTCAAATTACTTTATAAATAAAAATAAAGTAATATATATATACATTTTATTTATTTTAAATTATTAGTAAACTTCAAAATATTATTTACTGTATAAAACATAGGTGTTGTAAATTTTGAAGTTGCAAGGAAGGATTTTAGTATGTGTTAAAATAAAATATTTAACGTCTTGAATAGTGTTTTGTTTTATTATTTTACACAATTTATTATTTGTAAGCTTCATTGTCAATAGTTTTTTATTTTATTTTTATTTCCAACATTTTATTTAAATTTCATTGTCAATAGTTTTTTCGAGAATTGCATCTTTTGTTCAAATACAAGTACCAATTTAATATAAATTCACTTCATAATTAAATTGCTTAAGTAGTGTCAAAAAATTAATACTTAATTCAAAACTCCACATCTTAATAGCAATATAAAAAATGAATATGTAATGAGAGTGAATATAATATAAACCCTGAAACTAAAAACAAATTATGAGAAACAATAATAATTACAACAACCCTCGATTTTTTCATTTAATTTGTTTTCTTCATTTTTAATTTTTACATTAGTATTTTATGTAATAAATTTAATCTTATATAAATCGCATAAAAGTTATATTGTGTATGTTTTAATTAAAAAAACACAAATTTAGATTGCTAAATGAGTTATGACCCATTTTGATATCGTAAAAAATATAATTGACGGTTTTTGGTTTTGTACATTAAGCATATCTTATTCATAAAATAACATATATATATATGAAATAGCATTACAATTAACAAAAATAATTTTATTAATTAATGGTTAACCGTTAACCAATAGATAATGCATATGAAAAGGATAAATTGGGCAGAGTACATAATGAAGTTCTTTGGAAGAGCAGTGTACCGTCCGGTGCAGTGAACGTAATGTAATTGTATTATAATTTAACCAAACATCATTAATAATTACGTTCGTATGACCGCAGAAAATAGCGGTGAGTTCACAATCGATTTAACTTAACGGTCACTATAATTTTACCATTGTTAAATTATAGTTTAAAATTTTTTAAATTATAATTTTGATAAATAATTTTTTATATTCTATTAATTACATATTCAAATTATTAAAAATATATACAACAATTTAAAAATATAGTTTTTGACATAACTAATTTATCATAAAATAATATGAAATATAATTTTTAAGTTCACCTCACATGACAGTACAATCATCTTACCTCACCGCTATTTATCAAACGTTGTTCCGAACTTGTCTAATAGTTAATGGTTTAGGATGTGTTATGTATGTATTATGAAAATGTAAATGTGTTAAAAATAGATTGTTAGAATTTATTTATAAAATGTAAATATATTTAAGTATTCTGTAGGGTAAATAATGAATAATGAATGGTGTTATTAAAAAATGGTTAGGAGAATGTATTATGAATATTAAAGTAATATTTTGTTAATATAATTATAGAAAAGAATTTATATTTCCCCAATTCGTAGAACACATCAAATCCAACAATAACTCGCATCCAGAAACGTCTAACAAATCCAGAACACAAGAAAAGCATGTAAATCCCAGTAAAAAGGCAGCAACTTTAACATCTACCGAGAAGTTAAATAACAAATGAAAACTAGAAAGATGTACTTCAGCAGCCCATGTATTAGTCAAACCAATTTAGACGGAATACAGTCAAGAATTAATTCTTCATTCTCAGACAAACCTCGAAATTAGAACAACGGTGGGGAAGAAATACATCCCAAGGGAACTAGAGTTTATCTTCTTGCACAAATACACTCTTTTCCATCGAGGGAATGATGGAATAACCCTAAGAAAAATGAACATGATTTAAAGAGTAAAAATCGATAACTAATTTGGTTACAGAAATTTTAAACGATTCGAGCATTTGTATTAATAAATTCAAAACGGGGGATTCGAGTCATTTTGTAAACGAATCCAGAATGCATTCTGACAATACAATCAGAACACACACTTAACCAGCACATATCGAGATTGACCCTTAAATATTTGTTCTAAGTAGTGTTTGTTTATAATTGGAAAACCAGTTTAACAAGAAGAGAATAAACGGGATGATGATACTAAACAAACACTCTACAACTGCAAAATCATAACATCGACACTGCACCTGCAGTTGTAAATCACGACGAAACTAGACTCTCCGGCGCAGCCTCCTAACACCACTGCTCGGATTCATCGATTCACCATCCGGGTCCAAATCAAGTCCGAATATACTACTACCACTTCTTTTCTTACCGGATAAAAAGTTCGATTTATCTTCAACTGATGCCACACTTTCCAGCAGTTCTGATAACAACAATGGACAACTCTGTTCTAGGTACTTGAATCCTTCTGATTGCATCACCGCTGCACCATAAAGTCCATGTCAAAACACATACTCATAAACAGTCACATTGCATATGATTTATAGAACCTCAAAATAAGGATTAAAAGCACGAATATATGAATCAAACTATGAAGTCTGGGAGAAATCAAGGCCACATATTTTGAAAGTAGCGATATAACGAAAAACTAAATAAGAATTGTATCGTTACTCGGGTAGCAAAGAGGGCAATTAAACAAAACTCGGGTTTGAACAAGTTCAATATCAATGTGACAAGTCAACATACAAATCTCAGCGTTTTAGTGTGAAGTGCATAAAAATCAGTAAAATATCACTCGAGAGAACTACAATACTTGATAATATAGCACATAATGAAAAAAAATTCACAGCTCGATACGGGAATGCATTTGGGACATCTATATTGACACTCGAAGTAATTGAATTTGTACAAGAACAAATAAAGAACTAGAAAATCTAAAAAATGCCATGGAAATCTTTTCTATAAAATTATGTGTTAAAGAAATTTATTCATTTATTTATGCTGAAGGCAAAATAGACCTAAAGTGGCAGGGTCTGGCTTTAACAGTAACCAAAGAAGCATGACAGGCAGTTAGAAGAAAATGTATCAAAATTCAGGAGTAAATGATCTAATTTCATCGGCAGTATGGCCAGAGGTAACAGGTGAAAATATAATGACATAACCTGAAACATTGCATGGCTCAGAGCTACGGACTACACGCACCTCCCAAGTTTGTTGCAGCAAATTTTAAACATATTTCCTTAAGCTGTGGGCTGTGATGCTGCTCTGCAAGGGAAAGTGTTGCTGCTACATTATCAGCCGTGATGTCTTCACATAGTTTTGCTTCGCACAATTGCTTCAGCCTCTCCAAACCATAGCGGTCAGCCGCAGCCAACAGATGTTGCAACATTATTGCACAAGACACAGATGTTGAGCCAATAACTTCGTGAAAACTGGGAAGTTCGTCAGAGTAAATAAATTGGAGCATTGCCTGCAGAAAAATGCCTGTATCTTTAGGAACAACACAAAAGTTAAAAAACCAGAACGCCTCAATGATCGAGGAATAGCAAGCCTAAACCACATATACTTCAACAAACGATAAAGCTGATTATGTTTAATGAAGCGAGTTTGCAGGCAGATATATTTCCGAATATGTAAAACTAAATTCCAATAATATACCATGCCAACAGCAACCATATCTGGGACAGAATTTTCCTAATTTCCAGTTAATTGAGAAGTTAAAAATTAAAAATTTGCACAGCAATATAAAAGTGTAAGCATGTTTCATCCACATCCATTCAACAGAAAGACGACTCATTGGTTAGATCTACCATCTAAATAATTCACAAGTTACGTTCACGCCAGAATTATTACTATAAATTTCCAATTCTACTCTAACTAATACATGAAAAAGACACAAAACGAAAAAATAAGTGGGATCAAGAAAAAGAATAGGTGTAACCTTAAAAACAAAGGGTTCAACATCTTCAACAAACACTTTGTCAGTATGAGGATTTCCAACAGGTCCATGAAATTGGGCCCTAAAAACAGGAGATCGAGCAGCAAGAATCAGCTTATGAGCCTTGAATGACTCTTCTCTGACTTCAAAAACTATATCACATCCCAGTTCAGAACCCAGCAAAGACATGAGACTTTTGCCAATATCTGATGGAAGGATGGGAATGCTGTAAAAATTTGGTCCTTCTATGCGAGTACGGACAACTCCCACAGTGCAGTGCATTGAAAGACAGTCATCCTTAAGAAAGTCAGAAGATTCCAAAGAAGTTCTTTTAAAAAATCGTTTATAACCCCTGCAAATCAAGTAGCATGAGAGCATTAGAAAAAAAGGTGAATAACTAATATATAAGCGAGTAAGCAAAAATCAACAGAAAAATGAACTCCAAGCATACAATTTTGAAAAAAAAGACAATCATAGGAAACAAGGTAACTAGGCTTCACAGTACATAAGAAGCAGATATATGGCTTGTTGTTTGATACGTGATTGTCACAAGTTATTATCAGCAAACTTCTGAAAAATGAAAAAATGGCATTTCTTGAAAATCCCTTAAAATGAGAACAAATTAGCCCATAATTAGCCGATGACTATGCAAAGTTGTGGACTACACAACCAGATGAGACAATCATTAAGAGATTGAAACCCAATTATATGAAAGAAGTATAACTATAAAAAAATCAAACAACATAGCATCATACCACATGCTTCCCCTGTATTTCAAGGTATATGGTCCACTCTCCAGGGAACGATCGAAATGACTATGCACCTTATGCTTCCCTTTACCACTCTGATCCAAAAGGGTAAGCTCAAATAGCGCCCTCACATCAGTACCCTCGCTAGCCAACGCTATGAAAGCCGATACATACGTGGAAGTATCCTCTGGGTTTTTCCCATCAGGGTAAAAGTAAATCGCCCAATCAAACCCACCGATCGTAAAGGTATCTGACGAAATGTACTTCCCAGGGCCCATTCCCTTAGCCAAAGAGTAGCCGCGCACAGTGAAATGGTGCGACCCATTCACCGTCTCGTTCACCGATCTCGAACTCGAATCTACGGATTCGTTACAACTTACAATCATTTCATAGATACGCGAAATCCGTAAACTTCGACTTCCTCCAATTGAAAATTCACACAATGGGTTTTCCTTTCCAATGCAAATTCACATAAAACATGATCGATCAAAGAGTAAATTGAGACTCTTTTGGTAGTTAGACATCAGGATAAGGAGAAAAAAAAAAAGAAATCTTGGAGTTGGAGAAGAAAAAAGTATAAGTTGGGCTCGCTATTTTTTCCCACTCTTGCAAGTTGCGTTTTGTTACTTTGCTTTCACAAAAAATACAAATTTTCGATGTGGGATCAAAACTATCAAAACGCGTAACGTGTGAATCAAATCGAATTGAATCGAGTTAATTGTTTAAGGTTCTTGAAACGAATACAATAAATATGAGAAAATAATATATTTAATTCTTAAATTTTTATAATTTTGGTTTTGATCTAGATAATTATTGTATTCGTTTCACGAACCTGGATATTTAGCAATCATCAAACTTTATGGTTTTCATAAATTTAATTTTCCAAATTTACCAAATCATTAACTAACAAATTTAGTTCCATAAGTTTAATTTTGGTCAATAATCTCAATTGCTAAAATTGAAAACTTTGAAAATCGATTATATCATATATACTAAACTTATGATATTTATGCCAAATCATACAGAGTAATGTGTATTAGTTTTGATATCTTCACACTTTAAAAATCACAATTGACACAATTATAAAACATTCAAAATTACCGAAACTATGAAATTATATGACCAAATTTGTGTCTCGTCCAATAAATATTAAAGTTCGATTCGATTAGTTAGCACATATATAATGTAAGAACCATAAGGTTAGAAGTAATATTTATTTACATGTCTTTTGCAAAATAATTAAGATGATGAGTTTACCTCTTAAATAAGTAGATTATAAGTTTTCTATTATAAGCTATAAATAATGAAGGGAAATGTAGTCAATATGAGTTTTATCATTTAAATATATTGAATAGATGAAGAAATATGCATGTGATGGAAAATTTAGAAGATAACAAGAGTTGTGTGTGTATTGGTGGAAAATAAAGGAAAGAGAAAGTACATATCTTAAATGCTAAGCTTCCTTCAAGGACAAGGTTTGGGGGAACATGAATTAGAAAGGACATGGTTGAAAGGTTGCAATAAAGAATACGATAGTTTGAAGAAAAGGCTAGAACATGTGGATGTAAAGTTCAGTTCCGACGAGTTTGAATATTATATCTTTAGATAAACCATATCAAGACCACAACCAAAGATATCAGGAGATCTGGTATTGAAGATTTGGTAGAGAAGAAACAGAGTGTTATGGTTCCTTTTTAGGGGGTACCAACAGTCGTCCGGTTCGTTAAGAAATAAACTCGGTTTTAATTTGTTTTTTGTGGGGAAACGATTATGTAATGCAAATAAAGAAATAGACAAGACAATTTAGAGTGGAAAACCGCGGAAAATGGAAAAAAAACCACTTGACTAAGAGTAGGAAAAACTCTTAGTCGATTTAATAATCAAACAGTTATTCATTACAAAAGAGAGCAGAGGTTTATGAAGATGACGAGGTATAAGAAAGTTATAAGAATTATGGCAGGGTAAAAGCATGTTCTTACGCGTCCAAAAGGTCATGCTAATTACGTCGTCAAGCTCTGTATTTATAGAGCTGAAGGCGTGTGTAATCCACGCCATGTAACTGCATCTAACAAGTTTGTTGAAGGTTGTTGTCGTACGATGTAAAACGTGGTTAGGACCGAAGCGTGGTAAACGTGTGAAGGCTCGAAGCTTGGAACCCGTGGGCTGTAACTGTCTGGACCAAACGATAGGGTCACTTGTCAAACGCCCTTTTATTTTGCCAAGTCCAGCTTCGGTCCCGTTGCGGAACATCGGGCCAATTATCTCAAATCTGCTACGCTGTGGACTTTGGGCCACGTGAGTTCGCTTTTTATTACCTGGGTCGACCTAATCATATTGAGTCTTATCCACTGTAGGGTACATGGTCCTAGGATTCTCATCATAGAGTAAGCAGGTTATTAGAGTAACAAGATAAAAACTGGATATAATTGTTGCTATGTGCATATCTTGTGTTGAAATATTAAACTGTATAAATTGGCAGTTTTTTTATGTTGAAATCGAGCATGTTTATCTTTCATTTTGTGTCTCTTTTCATAAGAATTTTTTATCTTTTGAAAAGAAGTTCTGGTGCGAAAGTTATGCTATTTTTACCAAGTAGATATAGACTGAAATTTCAGCAGAGACAACAGCAGACATAGAACTGTTGTGGAATTTTTTACGAAGTGATAGAGTGCTCTAATGAAATTGAGCTTGTTTATCAGTTTTTAGACACATGAGTTAGCTTTCTAAAGACTATTTTTATGTGATTTTTGGGTATAAGTTGATATGGTAAAAATGATCTGATTTAATGTGCTGCTTATCTGTTATACGTCTGTGCTATGTGTATGTGTTGCTGAAATTGATTGTTTGGATTTTAATATTGGAGGAGTAGTGGAAGCACTCTCCTAGCAACATGATAGATTCATGGAATGAGCTAATATCAAGCTAGTTTGTAAACATCACGTTTGTGGAATAGAACAAAGATCAATTACCATGGGAAGTTACATGTTGAACATGACAGTTTTACCCGATGGATTGTTGATGAGTGAGTTGCGCTTCTTGTCCGATTCGAAGGGGTCGTTAGTTGGTTCAGATCCTTCTCTATTCATAGTGATGCTAAAACCATAGATAAAAAAAGAAGTGAAATATGTGACTATTTCTATAAGTGGAAAAAAAGTTTATGTTTTATTGAATGATTACTTATTATTTTATAATTTAAATTACTCTATTGTCCCGATCATAGTATTTGTTTCCCAGGTATTTCGGATGAAAGTGGGTAGAATAAAATGTCGGCAATCAAGGAGGGCTTGGGATAGTAGATAAAAATGGGAAACTTGTTAAAAATTTCTAACTTTTGTTAAATTTTTCTTGTAAATGATACTTATTTTGTGGTTTTGTGGAAATGTAAATTAGTGTTACTCGTTAGTTGTTATTATTACTTAAGTATGGGGAATATCTAAAAAAAGTAGTATAAGAATAGAATGAATGTATTGTGTTAGGGTGTTTTTTTTTAACATGACAAATCACAAATTAGTATGTGACATATAATATAATATAATATATTTCTCAAATAATTTGAATTTAGTTAATTTGAATCAAATTTAAATACTAAAATTGGATTTGATAATTTATGCACATATAATATATTATATTACTATTCATTAATTTGAACTTAAATACTAAACTCATTCAATTAATATAAACACAGGATTTGTTATATAATATTTTTTTGAAAATGAAAAAAAGGCATGATTAACATTGACATTCATTCACATTTCACATCACTCCTTTCAATTTTCCCTCCCTTTTTTGTGTGAGCAGTGAGCAATGAGCAATGAACGTAGCTCAGCTTCTTAAGAAGCCCTAGTCTCTCTCAAGTCTCTATCGGGTACTTAGATACATTTCAACAAGCGAACGTTCTCTTTCCAGATTGCCATTTGAAAATGGTGCCAATGTTGAGAAAGAGGAAGAAGGTTCAGAGATCGGAGGAGTTACCCTGTAAGACCCTACGGGTCGTTACATTACCCGCTGACAGTGTGGATGCTACACACACGGAGGTGACCGACGCCGGTGACTCACCCGCTGAGAAGAGTGCGCATGCTCTTGTTAAGGAAACTCTCCGTAAATTCAACAGGCATTACCTGCATTTTGTTCAGGTAATGGTTATTAATCAACTTGGGTAGGTGTACGTTATATATTTTTTCTCAATAGAAAGTAAGTTAGGTTTCTTGGTTTTTACGGTTCGAGAGGATTGTGATGGAATGTAGCGTACGCTGTTTGTGAACTGGTTAGTCTATCCAGTAGAAGTTAAAAGTTGATTAGCCAAAACGAGGTAGTGGTACAAAATGGTTCGCCAGATCAAAAAATTTGTCGAATTAAATTTTTTGAAAACAAGGCTCAAGCTCACGCAATGTGGCATAGTCTACATTGTTTTCAAAATGGTTCAATTGGTTAGTCAGATGGATTCATTTGTAAAATTGGTGCGGCGAATGAAAAAATGGTCAAATAAATTTTCAAGAACATTTTCAAGCAATGTGGTCTATAGTATCTTCGAAGTACTTCACTTGACCTGTAGGAACAGTTCAACTTTGAACTTGTAGGCTAATATATCCCCATGCTCAAAAATTGGATTTCCAAAACCAGCTAGTAGTAAAACTTGGTTAACTCGGTTCGACTTCACCAAAGAAATTGAATGGACGTTTTGTGAAGATCATACATTCAACCCAAAACAAGATGTCAAAATCCATGGATGAAAATAACAAAAGGAAAATACTCTAATTATTTCCTGTTGTTTTAAAATATGATTCAAATGGTTTGTTGGACTGATTCAAGTAAATTGTACGATTTTTAGTTCAATGATAATGGTGTTATGATGTTTTTTTGCTGAGAAGATGTAGTAGTTGTGATTCGCACCTTAAATTTTTAGGAAGAAAGAACGAGGTGTGCTAAATCTGAGAATGAGATGGGGAAGAAATCTAAGGTTGGACTATGACTTTCCTAACTTTTTAGATACACAAATTTTGCTACTAACATTTCAAGCCAATGCACTATAGAAAAGTACTGTGGCAGCTAAGGGATGTACTAAAAAAGTTTCTAGGCGACCTGATTTGAAGGTTATAACTGAGGTACTCATTCATTTCGATTCATATTGTAGGAAAAATAATTATTTATTTTATATGCTCTTTATCTTTTCCTTAGCGGAATAGCAAAGCAATGACATTTTTTGGCTATAAATTGGACTTGTAAAGGAGTATTACATCACTATTTGAAAATTGCAGATGAAGAAGAATCAAACTACATTGTACTCTAACAAGAGATTTGGCTCCTTGCCAGGTTCATGAAGTTGAATTACTTTTTGATGAAAGTGTCATAATATTCAGCAATCAAAATAATGTTCACTGCTTAGAATGAAGCCAACAATTTAAAGGTTTTATTGGGATTTTTTTATCATTATTTGAATAATATTTTATTTTTCCTAATGTAGTTATAATTTTATTATTCGATCTTGATTTATTAAGCATACTGAATACACTCATATAATATTATATTTTGGGTTCATTTAACTTGATAATAGGTATAGATGTTGGTCATCAGTTTTTTTTCACGTGCTGAGATGGTTGTAGTGGGCCTTCATAATCATCGGTTGAATGGGATTGATTATATTGGGAACGCAGGAAGTGTTGCTCGAATGTCAGAAAATAATATGGTATAGTTCGGTGTTCATTGCATTTTTTACAATATGTTGCTTTCATTACTAACCTTTGTTGCTTGCATATTTATTTCATTGCATTTCGTATGCACTTTACAGTGATGTTTATTCATACCTTGCGTATTTGAAAGTGTACATGAATTGGTGCATCCATATAATATGATAGAGATATAGTTAAAATGTCATATATGGAGGAATAAATGTATCAAGTCTTCTTTGTGATTGCATTATCGCAAAAGTTAGAATAATTCAAGGTAGGCGCCAATTGCTAAAAATGATGATGGAACCTGCGATCGAAATAAAGGCATCTCTTGTAGTGGCTCTAGTGATATTACATTATATGATCATTTGGAGGTTAATATTCCCTACCATCTGACAAGTTTTTTTAAATTCTTTTTGCCTAATCACTACTTGAAATAAAATTTGGATATTCTATTGTAGTACTGACCATGCTCCCTATCTGCATAATTTATGATGTCAACTATTATTAAATTTCCATATTACTAAATAAAATTGAAAATGCAATTCAAATTGTGTTTTTCTCCAGGATTCAACAAAATACCATTTTCCAATAACTGTATCCATTGTATTGTCTGGCCAATATGAGGATGATTTAGACAATTGTGAGGAAATTGTGTACACGGGTCAAGGAGGGAACAACTTGCTTGGAGATAAATGTCAAATTAGTGACCAAAAGTTAATGCGAGGCAATTTGGGCTTAAAGGTATAGATCATTGCTTAACTTTACTATATTCTTGAAGTTTCATATTATCTCTTAAGTAATTTTTTGGTTGTATTATCCTATTTAGTTCATGGTTATTTGAATTAGAAGCCATGAGTAACATAATTCAATCATACCATCATGGAGCGAGACATTTACTTTGTTTAAATTGTTTCACAAATGATCATTTAGTCATTGTCAGCAACGTCAGTATGTGCAATCTCTTAGTGCTGCATTTTATTTGCATTAAGGAGTATAATCCTTTTAAAACTATATTTATGTTTTGCTTGGAATTTCATTTCAACACTTTTTTAAAAAAACATTCTTGTGGGTTCTTACAATCCGGTGAGAAAGACCATGAAATTCTCCGTCATAGTCTTATTATAGAAGCATTGGTACAGAAGGAATCAATTATTATTCAATAATTTGGGAACAATTGATTCTAAGTGTATATTAGGAATCCAGTTGTATGTTTTTCAGCAGCTCAAAAATAGGGGAAATATCGCTAGACTTCAAATGTAAGAATGGATTCAAGCCCCTTGTGAAGCAATTCTAAACGAGACCTGTTAACTATAAAAGTTGTACTTCGATTTGAGATTGGGTTTTGGTTGATCTCAAATGATCTTAATAAAATAAAATTTCTGTCCAAAAAAAATTCTTGTGGATTCTTGAAAATATGGATTATGTTGTGTTGAAAAAAATTAAATTTTCAAATTTTAGTCATAAAATTATATATGTTGTGGATTCAAGAATTTTATGTTTATTGAAAATCGGTGTAAAATTATGTATATTATTTTTTAGCCTTTCTAAGTTGGTGGTGATCATTTTCATAATTTCGAAAGGGTGTTTTTATATATTGTCTAATTCTGAGTTGTATTCATAGAATTGCATGGAGCAAAATGTACATGTTCGGGTCACTAGAGGGCATAAATGCGAAAATAGCTATGTGGGAAAGGTTTATACCTATGATGGCTTGTACAAGGTAGTTATGTTATAAGGATGGTAGATATCTCTCATTTGTTGATCTACCAATCTTGATATTTGTGGTGGTTTAAAAAGGTTGTCAACTATTGGGCTGAAAAAGGTGTTTCTGGTTTTGTCGTTTACAAATTTAAGCTTAGACGACTTGAAGGTCAACCATCATTAACTACGAAGGAGGTAACTGATAACCTTTCTAGAGAGACCTAAAGCATATATAAATGAGACACTATTAGCTTTCCTTCGATGGTTTCTCCGAACTTGTGTAAAATAAGTTTGAAAGCGTACTCTTTACCACATCTGAAGTGCACATCTATTATTCAAATGGAAGTTCGATTCCATCTTTCATTCTGTGCCATGTAATGGTTGTGCGTAGACTATGGCATATCTATATCTTTTTGAAGCTCTCATGATTTTTTTTATGCTTTGCCTTTTTTTCGTTATAGGTTTATTTTACTCGTGGTCGAATTCCAAAATCAATTTCTGAAATAAAAGGGTACTGCTGGCATGGTTCAATCCAATTTTCCCATGTTTACTCATTCTTTTATTATTATAATCTTGTTTTCTTCTCTTGTGAAGATTGTTGTGCGCAGACATAACTGGGGGATTAGAAGATATCCCTATCCCAGTCACTAATTTGGTTGACCCCCCAATTTCTCCTGAAGGTGTGTTCTTTTTTATTTCTTTTCTTTTTTTTTCTTTAGGAAGCTTCAAATAGTCCTAGAAGGTTCTTTGAAATCATTGGAAGTTTTCTATTTGAACAATTTTAGCCGTACATGTGCACAGTAATTAGCTTGCCATGACAATAATATGTGTCATAGTCTATGATTTTTTTTGTGGGATTGCCATTGGATTTAAAAGTTTTCGATTAATTTGGGAGGAACTTTTCTTACTCTCATTATCTCAAAAAATTGAAATTAGGAAAGATTTTATGAGTTCGAAATTCAAAATTCCAGAACTTTTTTTATGATAACTTTTAATGCATGAAACGAATTATGTATTCGCATACAAGTCACATCTCATTAAATAACTAGCCTAGTCTATTATCTCAGTTTCCATAATTGTTATGTTACCTTTCTATTTTTGAACTTTTGCTTTCGTTAGAGGAACTTATCTTAGGTTTTTTATGGCATCATTTGTGATTCAATGAGGAATAATTTCCAATTTTTATGATATTTATTGTCTTTGTATTGGTACTAAAGACCTATTTATTTTCTTCAAGAATGGTATATGGAGCCAATTTTTCCTAAATTTCTTGTATTCCATTCTCTCAATGACCTTTTTGTCCTTTTCATGAGGATGGTCATCCTTGTAGTGTAAATTAGTAGCAAGGCCATTCCATTTCTTATGCTTCATTTGTATTAGATTCACCAATCCTCGCCTTGAAAATTGTGGGATTATAGTCTAACTATGACATTTCAATAAAAACTAATTAGCCAAGAATATTAAGTAGAAATGTTGTTGAGATGGCTCTTTTCTAAAGACTGATGGACTTGTTTTGGAGTTGCTGTGACTGTAAAGCATTTTAAAATTTTTAACATTGAAAATATGATTTGCATTTTCATTAAACTTTGTCCTAGTCCTTGACAATAACCGAATGTTTTACTTTGCTTCATCTCTTTCTGCTTATTTTGATTAACTTACTACTTGATATGGAAATTTAGGTTTTGTATATATCAAGAAAATGGCATTTAGTATGAATATACCTTCTCCCTCGGTTGCTCCTGTTGGGTGCAACTGTAAAGGCACTTGCAATGATCCTAGAAGTTGTGAATGTGCCAAACTCAATGGTGGTGATTTTCCATATGTGCACCATAATATTGGAAGGTAATAGCTTTTAGACAATGAAATCTCCTACTCAAAATCACTTAGTGGAGTTGTCTCTTAGAATTCATTGAATTAAGTAGAATACAAAAGAAAATGAGAGTTAGTATGAAATATAAGATTGGGGCTTGTATGCAATAACATTGATTAAGATTTATATACTTAAGTCTTTACGTAATCCCTTGCCCTCATTTTTTTTGAACGGAAATGATATTTTCTTCACTTCCCACCTTATGATAAGGTATTCTTAAAGTACAAAAAGAATGCAGTATTGTAGATATCTATACAACTGCATTCTTTATGGCCTCAAAAGGGGGTCCTAATATATTCAGCTATATTGAGTCTGTAATTTTTCTCGTTTCTTGATCCAATGATTCGTCAATGTTTGTGTCGTTGTCAACACTTGATATATTGAGATCTTGTTTTGGTTGAAAACCATTTGATTCCTTATAAACCTCTGCCCTCGTAACTGACTACAATTTTCAATTTGGCATTTAAACACCAATTATATTAGACAATGCTTAGCAGTTTACAGCTTATTACTTATGGTTGAACTGAGCCTAATATACTAATGCATGCTAATCATCTCATGTGAAAGCTAGGACAGTTATAGATCAATGTTTTTTCCCTGCCCTCACAGGAAACTAAGACTAGATAGAGAGCCTCATTTTTATATGAAGAAAAGAAAAAGCTCTGAGCCGTTTAAATTTTTTTAAGGGATTCTGCATTGATACCTCCATAGAATCCGATTTTTTATTTTCTTTTTTGATGTTTTGGTTTTATTTACTTCTCAGACTTGTTGAGCCAAGAGCAATTGTGTTTGAGTGTGGACCAAATTGTGGATGTGGCCCTAAATGCATTAATAGGACATGCCAAAATGGACCCATGTTTCGCCTAGAGGTTTTATCTTGACATGCCAACATTTTGCTCATTATTGAGAGTATTTTTTAGCCTTATTTTCATATGCAGGTATTTCGTACTCCGAGAAAAGGATGGGGTGTTAGATCTTGGGACTATATACCTGCTGGAGCTCCAGTCTGTGAATACATTGGACTTGTTAAGAAAACAAGTGAGTTAAAACAAGATGCCGAAAACAGCTATGTTTTCGATATAGATTGCTTGGAAACAATGCATGGATTGGATGGACGAAAGGTCTGTCATTCACTTATTTCCTTATTTTTATTGAATTCCCTCTACTTTCTGCTCCTAAAACATTTCTTATCAGAGCCGCCTGAGGGATGTTCTGTTGCCGCCCTACTTAGAACATCTTTATAAAAACCAATCAGAAAGTATTCCATTCTGCATTGATGCTGGAAACACCGGAAATATTGCTCGGTTCATCAATCATAGCTGTGGACCAAATTTGTTTGTTCAGTGCATCCTGAGCCATCATCATGACATCAAACTTGCAAGAATAATGCTCATTGCTGCCGACAATATTCCACCATTAAAGGTTCTTTCTATTCTCTCCATTCCCTTTTTTTCTTCTTTTTGTTTTTCCAATCATAACTCCAAGCACTTCCTCTTTTATCTTTTCAACACATTTATTATACAAGAAACCTCTTGCTTTTCTATTCGGAAAGTTCTTTTATTGCATTTTACTATCGAACTTGTACATGACATGAGATGCCACCACAGTACAAAAATGGGAGATGAATGTTGTTTATTCATTTTTTAGTGAATCTTGTTTACAGGAACTATCTTATGATTATGGCTACAAACTCGACAGTGTGATTGGGCCCGATGGGACGATAATGCAGATGCCATGCTACTGTGGTGTAGACGAGTGCCGTAAGCGCCTGTTTTAAGTAAATTCTTCATCTTTTTGCTCTCTTCTATCACCTTGTAACAACACTATCTGATTACTGATTTTGTCTTCCTAAATAGATTAGGGAGATCATTTGATTGAATGATCATCGACTGAAACTCGATTCATTGTATGCCCAAGTGCATGAAAAAAAGAAAATTCTTCGTTATATGATATATTTTGAACAATATGGTATTTAGTATAACATTATGAAAATTCTTCTAACACAGATCATGTTTGTTAGAAGGCATGATCTGTGACCTGTGTCTCTAAGTTGACTTTGATTATATTTTTGATTTTTTAAAAAAAAATTGGAGAAATTCCACATGTATTTTGTTAGATTATTTAATTATATTCAATATTATTTAATTTTACAATGATTATATAGTTTTGTTAAGTTCGTGTATTTTACAAATCGATATGAATTTATTTATGATTATCATAAGTCAATGAAAGGATACGATGTAGAGTAGAGTATTGTAAGTCGTAGCCTGTCGAGGGGCCCCGGAAATGAATAGAAAGGCTATAAGTTATAACAACTCCATTTATATTATATACAAAGTTCATCCGATTGAATTTGTAATTTAATGTTTTCATATCGGTTGATAAAATTGGTATCAAAATTTTGTATATTAAAGACTAAAATGTATTATTTAAGATAATCCTATGATAATAATATACTGAATTGTATGTGGACAGAAATACCCTTTTAGAAGTTAAAGTATAATAATTTATTGCTTAATTAAATTAAATGACGTCTTCCAACTGGGTTGGTTGGAAACGACAGCGACAAGTGCAAAAGTACGAGTGGTATCACGCGCGTGGCAGAAGGGTAATAAGTATCGAATCTGGGGGTAAATATTACCAAGGCCCCTATCTTTTGAACAAAAACAGCCAACACTAGCTTTTTTTCATCGAGCAGCTAGGAGCTAAGGTCAGGTCAGATAAGGGAAGAGCATATGCCATTTCAATTCAAGATTGTACTGTTTCCAAAGAGGGAGGAGAGGGTACTCTATCTTCATCTCTCTATCGGTTTCCGCGACCAATTCGAAGGTGCGGCCATGGAGATCTGAATCTTAGTTCTTTTTTTCTCGCATCTGGCTACCCTGCACCTCTTCTTGTTATTCAGGTGTTTTACTAGTCTTTCTGTATACATGATTCGATGCGTGCTTCACATTTTTTGTCTACATTATTTGGGTTTTTTTTGTTATCTTGACTTGTATTTTGGGTGTGTGTTGATCAGTTGCGCATGGAGGAGAACCTAAAAAGGGATTTTAGCAAATGGGTTTAGTCCATTTATTTCATGGATGAATTCGTGGCTGTAAAGTTGAGATCTTTGGATAAAAGAAGTTGCTCGATTCTGAAATTCGCTTAAATACAGGCTTTGCAGATTCTGGATTTCTGTTTAGTGAACTGACTGATTTTGATCTATCGGTATATTGAACTTTTGATGGAGGATTTTTCAAAGTACGCACACAGCCCTGTTCATTTGGCTGTTTTACAACGTGACTATTCCACCTTGAAGAGTATTTTTACGGGTCTTCCTCGGTTAGCGAAGGCAGGCGAAGTTAATACCGAGGCCGAGTCTTTGGCTGCTGAAAGAGATGCAGATTCTGTGTCTGCTTTTATTGATAGGAGGGATGTGCCTGGAAGAGAAACTCCATTGCATCTTGCAGTGAAGTTACGTGATCCGATTTCGGCTGAGATTTTAATGGCTTCTGGTGCTGATTGGAGCCTTCAGAATGAAAATGGTTGGAGTTCTTTGCAGGAGGCAGTTTGTACAAAGGAAGAAAGCATTGCAATGATAATTGCTAGACATTATCAGCCTCTAGCTTGGGCAAAATGGTGTCGTAGGCTTCCTAGAATTGTGGCATCAGCTTCACGAATTCGGGATTTTTACATGGAGATTAGTTTTCACTTTGAAAGCTCTGTAATTCCATTCATTGGAAGAATTGCTCCTTCAGATACTTATCGAATATGGAAACGTGGTTCGAATCTTCGTGCTGATATGACACTTGCAGGTTTCGATGGATTTCGCATACAAAGGTCGGATCAAACATTTCTTTTTCTTGGAGATGGATACTCGTCAGTCGATGGGAAAGTTTCTTTGCCTTCGGGCTCTTTGATTGTTCTTTCGCATAAAGATAAAGAAATTACAAATGCTTTAGAAGGAGCTGGTGTTCAACCATCAGAAGCTGAAGTTGCTCATGAAGTCACTTTGATGTCTCAAACTAATATGTATAGGCCCGGAATTGATGTTACGCAAGCTGAACTTGTTCCGCATATGAATTGGAGACGACAACAGAGGACCGAAATGGTTGGGGCGTGGAAGGCCAAGATTTACGATATGCTTCATGTACATGTAAGTGTTAAGTCTAGGAGAGTTCCGGGTGCCATGACTGATGAGGAGCTATTTGCAAGTAATGAAGATGATAGACTCGCAAATGGAGTCGAAAATGATGAATTAGACGATATCTTGACAGCCGAGGAAAGGAAGCAGTTAGATTCCGCACTGCGTTCCGGAGATACATTTGGTGAAGATGATGAGAGTGTGCAAGATTGCTGTGAAAATGTTGATTCGGGTTCATTTGAAAGCTGCGAATCAAATGGAAATTCCAAAGAGCAGAAAAGTTGGTTTGGATGGAATAAAAAGGGATCGAAGAATTCAGAATACGATTCAGAGGATTCAAAAAAACTGAAAAAAGTCTCAAAACCAACACCTGATGACAGCCATAGATCTTCATTTGAGTTTTCTAAGGACGAAATGGACAGTAAAAAGTCGAAAGACAGAAGTAGCAAGAAGAAAAAGAAGAAAATCGTGACTACCGAGTCGAAGACTGAAAGTGAGTACAAGAAAGGTTTGAGACCTGTTCTATGGTTGACACCCGATTTTCCATTGAAAACTGAAGAGCTCTTGCCGTTGCTTGATATACTTGCTAATAAGGTCAAAGCAATCCGAAGACTTCGGGAGCTTCTCACGACTAAACTTCCTCAAGGCACATTTCCTGTCAAGGTACCAGTAAAATTTACTCAATGGTCGTAATGCAACTGTCTGTTTATATATTCATGCTTGTGTTGGTATACTAATGAGAGATTAACATGCAGATTGCAATCCCAGTTGTCCCTACTATACGTGTACTTGTGACATTTACAAAATTTGAGGAGCTCCAGCCAGTTGAAGAATTCTCAACCCCACCTTCGAGTCCGGTATATTTTGAAGATTCCAAGTCGAAAGAAACAGAAGCCTCTTCATCATCATGGATTTCATGGATGAGAGGAAGTCATGGAGCTCAATCAAGTGACAATGGAAATCACAGCTTCCAAGATGAAATTGACCCCTTCAACATACCATCTGATTATTCATGGGTCGATGCTAACGAGAAAAAACGTCGAATGAAGGCCAAGAAAGCTAAGACCAAGAAAAATAAGAAGCAAGGTACCAGTAAAAGCACTGATGGTACTCAAGTTTAAGCCAAGATTATTAGCAGATATAGCAGAAAAAGGAAAAAGTGCTGCAACTTTGAACGAACCTTCGTCGAGGTAACCATGTATTTTTTTTGTTTAAGCATCCTTTTGGGGATGGTACTCAGGGAAGACGCCGTTGTTTGTAATGTTATCTTCTATTTGAAAATTTGGAATGCAGCTGGTGTTGTTACCCGCTGTTTAGGTAGTTTTCTTCACATTTGGTCTTGAAATATTTACATGATCAGTTTCGGGTTCATTCCTTCCAACTTAATGATTTGTGCATCCACTTTGTATTGCATTTTGGTTTGCAAATTGCTCCTGAGTTGTTTCATGATCGTATTTGTTCATTCAATTCAAATATTAGAACAGGAATACATAAATACGAAGTACCGGGATAGTATTTGTATTTGTTTTCGATATCACAGTAACTGACGAAGCTGCTGTGTTTCTCTTCTAAGCGACTGAAGCTCTGTCATAATCTCAGCCTGGTTTTCCAATATCAGTTCCATTGTACTAGACATCTCCATCTAAACAAATGTTGATTGTTAAGTTTCGAGTTTTCTTCGACTAGCAGAAGATGAAAAATGCAAATGATATCGGGACATACCTCTTGCATATGAAACTGCCTCAGAATCTCTATGTGAAGATTACGCATGTCTTCATGGATAGATTTCTGAAATGAAGCTAAAGATTCTTCAAGAGAATGCTCAAAAAGTTGAAGAGTGAAATTAGTTCCTTGCTGCGTTTCTGTTTGTAAGGAACTTTTTTGCATATCTTCTCCTCCACCCTGCCAGAATGGTAAACATATAAGAATACTTAATGTGACTCTTAAATAATGAGAAAAGACTCATTCTTTGGACGTACATCATCGTGGGACGAAAGTCCGGCGCTTCCGATGCCGGAAGCTATCTCAGATCTCGATAAAAGACTACTAAGAAGCTCTTCCCTCGTTTCCGCTCCACTTTTCTTTGATTTCGGGGGAGCCGGTCCGAAAGATGTTGCATCGATGGTGGATGCTCCTATTCTTTCAGCATAACTGGAGAATCTTCTTGGAGCAGAGACATTAGGGCCAACATTATCGAGGTTGGCTTGCAGTGCAGTGGTTTTGGTACCAAATGGCAATGAAACTTCACGACTTGGAATCTCATGGTTATGGAAATCAGGCAGGCTAAGTACTGATGATGCAGCATTTGATGTTAATGCAGCAAAACGAGAGGGCCTGTTGAGAGTTGGTCGGTGATGAATCAATTTTTCGGATAGCTTATCACCACCCCATGCTTCGGGTGGAGTTATTGACGACGGATCGTCGCCCGTTGTAGACGAAGGCGTAGATGTCGACTGTGATAAGGCAGGACTGATATCCTGCAGGAACATCAAATTTAATCAAAAGGCTAGATACCAAAGCTGCAACAAGCAATTTATGACTACGATTTCAAAGAAAAGTGCCATAAGAATCAATCAAACAATCAAATATCAACAAAGGGACACCATTACGATGTGTTATCGATCCACTAAGGAGTCTGATTCATTGACAAGAAAATGTGTTAGGTACCTGTGTGGTGATGAAATCAGATTTCCATTCCAGATTTGGATGGTTATTATTAGTGGTATCCTCCAGGTTTCCAGACCTCCAAGAAGGGAATGGAGAAGAAGGCTTTTTATTGACATCTCTCTTTGAATTAGCATCAAAATCCCATATTTTATCAAAACCAGGTGTCATTGGATGAACTTCAACGAGGGGGGAGAACACTTCCATATCATCTTTGAAGTTGTGCCGTGGATGCACTCTTTTCAGAGTTACAGCGGACAACAGGCTGTTTTTAAGAGGTGTTTCTTCTGAAAACAATGTAAAGTGAGTAAGCTTGTCGTGGATACACAATAAAATGAAGTAAATCACTAAATGTACCTGAGTGGATAGTATCATGGGATCCGGATACGGCCGAAGACATTGAGAAATTTGATGATGCTTTTGATGGAAGTGGATCGGGCATAAGGGCCGAGTCCCCCATGTCACCAGCCAAAATAACAGTGTCGTCTGTACAGTTGTTCTCGGTAACGGTCACAGATTTCGGCTTCTGCCAGCAAAGATTCACGACTGCCTAAAGATAAAACCATGCTCTATAAGCAACATTACTTCATAATCATGATACAGTTAAAAATTATAAATTTGACCATAGTGAGAAAAGTGCAACATTCAAAACAAGCAGCAAGAACACAATGTACGGCTGGCTGTCCATTTTTTGGCAATTTTGATCCGGAAAGATTATATTTGGCTGAATAAGCACAAAGTTAGTAAATTTTACCATGACATCTAATACATTTAAAATTTATGCACTATAAAAAATATTTCAAATACAACACAGGGCAGCAAAAATGAGAATTACCTCAGTGTTCCCATATGCACGAAGAACAGTAGTAGGCTGAGGTTTTCCACGGATATCATAAAATACAACTTGACCAGTACTTGTGCCAGCAGCCAAGGTCAATCCATCATCAGTGACTACCAGTGACGAAAAGGGGGCCTCATAAGAAATGCAAGAAGTTGGCTTCCTGGATCCATATTCAAAAGTGTACAACTTCATATCCAGACCAACACTAGCAATAATCTGTCAAAAAAACAGAAAATAAATACTAATGGATGAGTAGCCTGCAGTATATAGTATTTTCTTCTACAGCTATAAGGATAGTGAGAATATGAAAAGACAAAATGATTGATGAAGACCTTGTCATTGCATGGTGAAAAACTAACACCAGATGTTGGAGCAGTATGCTGCTTCAGCCAAGACATCTGTGAATAAGAGACACTTCCGTGAAACACAATGACGTCGTACATCTAATCAATTCCCAAAACCGATTCAATAATGCAAACCTTAGGGCTTCGAGAAGTTGCATCCCACAGGTGGATGGACCCATCATCACCAGCAGTGACCAAGAGATGTCTGCTCATTTGGGAGTAATCAAGAGCACTCAATACCTAGTAATAGAACACTTAGTAAATAAATGCAAATTTAAAATCAGCAAGGAAGAAAAAATAATAATAACTGATGTCATGTGAAACCTGCCCATTAGGATCTTTAAGTTCAGCACCCCTTGTACCAGAAGTAAGGTTGTGAATTATAAGATCTCCTTTACGACTGATCGAGGCTATATGCTCATCTTTGCAGTTGCACATTACACCAGTTATAGTATCAGTATGTCCCTTCAACCATTTGATACAGCGCTTATTTTGCAGATCCCATATCCTTACGATTTGATCACTTCCACCCGAGCAAAGATATCGGGAGCCTTTATTAGTGAAGTTGATAGTTGATATAGACTCTGAAGGCTTGAATATATAAGAAGTGCTATGAGAGGAAATCCATCAAGTACACATTCATTCTAGTAAAATAATATTCCCTGTCATACCTGAACTAGCAACTTATCAATTTTCATATAGAAAACTCCACATTTACAAATACTAACCAGGAGAACATTTTTTTTCACTCCCCGGAAACTGACTAGATTTCGTGCATCAGTAATGAAATATGAACAATTTTCATCTACTTCACGTCTAAGGCAAAATGAATGAGAATATCCAAAACGCACCTCCAGTAATTCGGCCCTGGAAGTTTTAGCAGGAAGCGTCCACAAGCTCTGCCCATTTTTCCTCCACAATGATATTTTACCATCCTCACCAGCACTGGCCAAAACTAAATCTGAAGATAATCAACAAAACCATAACTTGGATATCAGTCAGGATTAATAAGCAAACGCAGAATGACAATACATGAAAGAATAAAAATTAAAATGAATTCAAACCCAGATCTAAATAGATAGAAATCAACAGAAACAGATGCACTAACTGTTGTGGTTCCACTTTACGGAATTCACACGTAATCCCGGAGAAGGAGTGTAAGTTAGTACGCAGGGGTTGTTAGGCTCCAACGAAACGTCGAACAACTTTACAGTGTCTCCACCGCTCGCCGCCAGTAGTAACTTCCCTGATTCCGCCGAATTCAAATTCATCTTAACAAAAATATTCAGATGAGCTGAGGAAAACTGATGAGAAATAAAAGGAAGAATAATTTCAAAAGATACAAAGCGCTTTCGTTGCTCGGCCCGTTAGGCTGATTAACGGATACCTGGCCCAATTAAAATATATTTCAAATTTTGTATACGGTTAAATATAAATAACAGTAATCTATACGCTAACTGATTTACGCGTTTAAATTTCCTTGCATATCACGGGCCTCAAAACTGAAAAAATAAGTAATTAAAAAGTGACCACGTGCACCAAAAAAGTGCACCATGTGCAACTTCTTGACCAATCGCAGCCAGACATCTGTTGCTTGTTCCTCTATTCATTTCAGGCCGGAACCAAATCCTAAATCCACGGCCTCATCACTCACTAGCCGCCGCCGTCGCCGAAGATGGCCCAGCCGGATTCTGTTGCCGATCTTCCTCCTCACGTTCTAATATTTCCTCTCCCGATGCAAGGACACGTGAACTCAATGCTCAAGTTAGCGGAGCTCCTTTGCCTCGCAGGAATTCATGTTACCATGCTCCTCTCCGATTACACTCACGGCCGTCTCCGCCGCCACGCCAACATAGAATCTCGATTCTCGCGCTATTCAGGATTCCGCGTTGCTACCATGACTGATGGCCTACCCGACGACCACCCCCGCGTTGGAGAGCGGACGATGGAGATCGTAATCAGTCTATTGAAGGTCGGGGGAGGAGAATTCCGGAAACTTATGGAAACCACCGATTACCTCAGTGAAGGTGACTCCCGGCGCCCAGTTTCCTGCTTAATTATGGACGGCGTGCTGAGCTTCGCTGTTCCGGTGGCGGAGGAAAAGGGGATTCCATTTATCTACTTCAGAACTGTCGGCGCTTGTTCATTCTGGGCCAATTTTTGCTTCAAAGAAGTAATTGAAGCTGGAGAAATTCCTCTGAGAGGTAAAATTTAACCTAATTCTTCCCAATTACAATCCTCAATTCAAAAAATTGAAGTTTCTTCATTGATTGAGAAGGTGAAAACGAGGACAAATACGATTACTGGAAAAGACAAGAAATGGATTTCACGGTAACAAGTATTCCCGGAATGGAGGGTTTTCTACGGCGGCGTGATCTTCCAGCATTCTGCAGAGTTACCGACGTGAACAACAATGGATTCCAAACAATCATAAGAGAAACAAGAAGAACAGCTCTTTCCAAAGGATTGATCTTAAATTCATTTGAAGATCTTGAAGGTCCAATTATGGATCAAATCCGCAAAAAAATCCCAAATGTATACTCAATTGGTCCATTACACACTCATCTGAAAGCTCGTCTAGATTCAGAAACAAACGAATCATCCCTCCCATCAAGCAGTTTCTGGGAAGAAGATCGAAGTTCAATTTCATGGTTAGATTCACAGCCTCATAAATCTGTAATTTACGTAAGCTTTGGAAGTGTTACTATATTAACTAGGAATGAGCTTCTTGAGTTCTGGTATGGATTAGTGAATAGTAAACACAGGTTTCTCTGGGTAATGCGACCGGATTCAATCACCGGAGCTGATAAAGAGAATCCGATTCCGGTAGAGCTGGAAGAAGGAACTAAAGAAAGAGGGTATTTAGTAGGATGGGTGCCTCAGAATGAAGTATTATCTCATCCATCTGTTGCTGCATTTTTTACACACAGTGGATGGAACTCTACACTAGAAAGTATCGCAGCTGGAATGCCGATGATCTGTTGGCCGTATTTTGCAGATCAGACAATTAACAGCAGGTTCGTTAGTAATGTTTGGAAGGTCGGTTTAGATATGAAAGATACTTGTGATAGAGTGGTTATTGAGAAGATGGTTAGGGAGATTATGGAGGAAAGAAGAGAAGAGTTTTGGGAAAGCTCGAGTGGTTTTGCGAAATTGGCGAAGAAAGCGATTGCCAAAGAAGGAACTTCCCATGGAAATTTGGTTAAGTTGATTGAGTTCATCAGATCAACAGTTTGAATGAAGTTAATGTTCATTGTCTGAGTGATGTTTGTGGTATAAGTTTCTGTCTACAGAATCATATGTATCCCAGTTTGTGTGTAATAACATTTTACCAATATTTTTAAAAAGTATTATATATTATATTTATACCCAAATAATATAAATAGTATACAAGTGAAAAATATACCATTTTTCTAATATATAATGTTTTTACTTACAAAGTAATAAAAAAATTCTCACAAAATTCTTACAAAGTAATATACCATTAGAAACTTGAATGAAGGAAATAAATAACTGTCATTTTTATTAAAGAAGATAGCGTTTTATAGGTTCTACTCACGTCTACAACAACTAACCACAGTTCCTTTATTCTAGGAAGACTAACAACCACATACATGATTAACTATTCTTCCTAAATTATAGTATGACTTATTCTAACATGTAAACTTATTCAAGCAACTTTAACATAAGTTAGATTCGATCGATAGAAGTTCGTACAGTATATTTAAATTACATGTCGGATAAAACATGAATGATCAAAATTTTTGGTATATCGAAAAGTTAAAGGGTCGTTTAAAAAGACTTGATTTGTGTTTAAATTGAGCATTTTACATCTTTTTATATATCGATTAAAATCAGAATGATCGAAATGTCATATATAACTAAAAATTAAAAGAGTGCTATGAACGATTTGGTTTCCGTTTGAATTCAGCATTTTCTAAAAATAGAATAGACATCGTGGTGGGCAATAGGGATAAATTTAGCTATTTAGGGTTAATTATTCTTCCTAATCCTATTTTAATTATTGGTGAATATTATTATTCTGATATTTTAATAGAGTGTTGGAATCCCACACTGCAGTTGCAGAGATACTCTGCATTCTAGTGAAGATCATTGGATTCTGTTAACTCCATGGATTTCGCGTAATCGCCCAATCAAAACTCGATACCCAGTAATCCAATACTAATGGATTACGGAAAGTTAGCGCCGATTAATGGTAAAGTACTTAACGGCTTCATCAATTCTTGAGGGATGTGTCATGCCCATACGCAAAAAAGCCCACTCACGTTTCTTTATTTCATCGATTTCTCTTCTTAAACGCAGAGAAATCGGAAGACGAGGAAAAGGCGCTGCTCTATCTACGGGTGGTTGAGGAAGAATCGTCATCGGAAATGGGAGAACGTACGGAATCCGACGACGTTGTTCTGCCTTCTGTCAAAATGGATCCTAATGGGAGCTATCATTCCCAAATTGAAACCCCTGAAACATCCCACCAAATCAGCCAAGGTTTCGATATCATACTGCACTAGATTCTTCTTCCTAATGCCTCCTTTCCTTTCTGATACCCATTATTCAAAGTCTCTTAAATATGTACAATTTGGTCATTGTTTCCCAAATATCATGATCTATTTCATCCCTTATACTTATATCTGTTTGTGCATGTAATCATTACATTCCACTTGTGATTGCAAGCTGCTTAACTATTCTCCTATGTGTGAATATGCACGGATATAAACTTAATCTATTGCTCTTATACGCTATATCTGCTTTCTTATACGCTATATTTGCTTTGGTGTGATCCTTGGATACCCGCATTGCCCAATTTACCACTTGTGATAGCAAGCTGCTTAACTATCCAATGATGCACGGATGTACTTGTCTCTTACACTTTAGGCTATATTTGCATGTCTGTAATCCTTCTAGGAAAAAATTACCAATGATATTTCAAAATTTAGCACTTGTGATAGCAAGCTGCCTAACCATTCTCTTGTGTGAAAACAGATTCATGGTTGCAAGTGGGATTTGTTCTCACGACCGGTATAAATAGTGCATATGTGCTGGGGTATTCGGGGACTATAATGGTTCCGTTGGGATGGATCGGTGGTGTTGTCGGATTAATCATCGCGACGGCCATTTCGTTGTATGCAAACTCCTTGGTTGCAAAGCTTCATGAATATGGAGGGAGGAGGCATATTAGATATAGGGATCTTGCTGGATTTATATATGGTGAGTCGAGAAACCTCAGTTTATCTCGACTTTGCTGTTTTAAGTAGCTGTTCTCTTTGTTTCTCCAGGCAAAAAAGCTTATTGTCTTACATGGGCATTGCAGTATGCAAATCTTTTCATGATCAATGTTGGATATGTCATCTTAGCTGGGAGTTCTCTTAAGGTATTCGTCAAATCGTTTTTTTCAGTCTACCGGCCAGTGAACTGGGATCTCTATGATTCATTTGCTATGTGCTTCTCTTGGATTCATTTGTAGGCTATGTACCTTCTTTTTCGAGACGATGATATGATGAAGCTTCCGTATTTCATTGCTATAGCTGGATTTGTATGCATTCTTTTTGCAGCTTCTGTACCTCATTTATCATCTCTTGGAATCTGGCTTGGCTTTTCAACACTATTTACTCTACTATACATTGTCATAGCGATCGTTCTCGCTGTTATCGATGGTATGCTCTTCTTATTGTCATGAACTGTCGAAAATCGTATTTGAAGTTCCGAAAAATTGCTTGTACGATGAATGAACTCCATGTTTAATCTCTTTTATCAGTGTTTCTACTTTCTGAAATGCTTTTACAGGCATTAAATCTCCTCCAAGAGATTACAGCATTCATGGAACAAGTTCGGGTAAGATATTTCAAACCATCGGTGCATCGGCAAATCTCGTTTTCGCTTTTAACACGGGAATGCTTCCAGAGATACAGGTACTATAGAAATAGGAGAACTTCATGAATAAGTTTTCAGGATCATGATGACTCAGCATTTTCATTACTTGCTATAATGCACTTGCTCTTCATTCCGATAGTAAAGCACTTTCTCGATGACGGAATTCTCAACCCAACTCATGTTTCTACTGATTCTGACAGGCAACAGTGAGGCAACCAGTTGTTGATAACATGATGAAAGCTCTATATTTCCAGTTCTCAATGGGAGTTTTACCGATGTATGCTGTTACTTTCATCGGTTACTGGGCATACGGATCCAAAGTATCGAGTTACTTGCTGAATAATGTCCATGGACCTCTTTGGTTGAAAGCCATAGCAAATATTTCAGCTTTCCTACAGAGTGTCATCGCCTTGCATGTAATAACAACACCTCATCTACTTCTAGTTATCTTTACCTGTTTCTCTTCATCTAACTCATACTTACTACTTATACAGATCTTCGCTAGTCCGACGTACGAATTCTTGGACACAAAATACGGGATCAAAGGAAGCACTCTAGCAATACGAAACTTAACATTCAGAGTGGTTGTGAGGGGCAGTTATTTAGTTATAACCACATTCATTTCTGCTCTTCTTCCGTTTCTCGGAGACTTCATGAGCCTTACCGGAGCAATCAGTACATTCCCTCTCACATTCATTCTTGCAAACCACATGTTTCTTATGGCTAAAGGACATAAACTCACTTCCTTGCAAAAGAATTGGCACTGGTTCAATGTTTGTTTCTTCATCCTCGTTGCTCTCTCTACTGCTGTTGCTGCCTTGAGACTAATTGCTGTGGATTCAAGCACTTATCATGTGTTTGCAGACTTGTAATTCCCCATCTCTTATCATTTCTAATCGTAAATTTATCAGATTTCATTGCAAACTATGCCGTAGTTTCGACGAATATCTGTATAGTATATTTTCTTCATACATTGTACGTAATGTGTGCATCACTTATATGTATACAATCCTACCTTGTGCGATGTATTGTTTTTCGAACCTCGGCAGCTCGGATACTCCGAAATTTCATACTTGTAATCATACTTTATGACAGATACTAGATATTAAAATATAACATCCCATACATAGGTATGTTATACGATATGAACAAATCTAGTTTGACTTTGTATGTGTTTGTTCATATTTCTAAAATTTTATCGTATTCATGTTCAATCAAATGATGCTCACTAGGATCGTGTTTGTGTAGAAATAATATAAAAAATACTCAAATCTGAACGTTCACAAACATGTTTATGTTCATTTGAGTTGGTTTTGTTGTTCGAACATGAACAAATATAAACACGATTGAATCGCACAATATATATCATTATGCTCACTAATTGTTTGCACTTCTTAGGAGCCATACACATATATATGGAATCCGATTTGATCAAACTCGGATGTGGACGACATCCCATAGGACTCGAGGGAAGCAAGAGGTTGTTGATAAATTAAGAATTTGACAAATGAAGAAGCATGATGGATTCGTGCAGTCTCTTCTGGTCGGCACTGTGCATTAAAATAAAGAGTTATCACACCAAAATATCTAATGCTGATTCAAGAGTGACTCTTCCACTATTAGCAATGATGAATCAGACTCTCTTACTTTCTAGTCAATCTCAAAACCCTCACTCCCACTACGCCCAATATCACCTTTTTCAGCTGACACCAAAAAAGGCCAAATCAATAGCTAATCCCTCAAATTTCACACAATTTTCAATACAAAAAAGCAGTCGTCTCTTTATAAGACTCATCAAACCCATTCTCCATCACATGATCCTACCAAATCCAAAAGAATTTTCAGGGTATTTTGGATATGGAAACTTTGGCATCTTCTTTGATTTCAAACTCTGGTTGGTTAATAGAGCAGCAGAGCCAAGGGAAAACATGGACAAAAGAGGATAACAAGAAGTTTGAGGTGGCTTTAGCTTCGGTAGATGAAAAAACTCCGAATCGATGGTACAAGGTAGCATCTTTGATCCCTGGAAAATCGGTTCATGAAGTGATGTATCAGTACAGAGTGTTGTTAGCAGATGTTAGTAATATAGAGAATGGTTTGGTTCCGATTCCAGGATACTTGACAGGTTCTTCGTTTACGCTAGAAGTTGCGGATAATCGAGGTTTTCATGTGTACACCAAGAGGTCTAGGAGTGGTGATCATGAAAGAAAAAAGGGTGTTCCTTGGACAGAAGATGAACATAGGTATCTTGCTTTACTTTTTTCACTCACTTGCCTTGTGAATGAATGAATGAATACATTTGGCTTGATTTGTTCGGTCCCGAAATCCGGTTTAGACCCGAAATCAGCTATAAAATCCATGGATCATATGCAACTTTATCCTTTGTCTTTGTAGCTTAAAAGTGGTCCATTCTTGAGCAATGCAGGCGTTTTCTTTTGGGACTAGAGAAGCATGGAAAGGGTGATTGGAGAAGCATATCAAGAAACTTTGTAATATCGAAAACTCCTACGCAGGTAGCAAGTCATGCTCAAAAGTACTATCTAAGACAAAACTCCGATAGTAAAGGTCGGAAAAGGCCAAGTATCCATGATATAACGATCATCGATCCTTCTTCGGATTCAAACAACAACCATCCTCATAACAATTCATCCAATACAACTAAGATAGAAAGGGATTTGGATCAAATAGGAGAAGGAGCGGTCGTTATGCTGAATTCAACAAGGTATCCAGACGAACTCATCGCGTGGAATCAATTGTTTGCCATTACCAGTACTCGACTCTCCGGTTTCCATGGATTTCAAGGTTAAAGAAGCAAATCGTGAAGAGGTTTTCGGGTACAAACTTCTTATGTGTTGATAGAACTTTTACAATCCAAAGCACAACACAAGTTACTCGACCTTATTGTATCCCACTCTTCGATAGATGTTTATTGAAATTCAAGATCTATTGCAATCCATGATTTTTCTAAATCCACTCCAAAAATATATTAATTTCTACATAGAGAGATGCAAAGGGGAGAATACTACAAGGTAAAATATTTGATCAAGTAAATCAACATAATTCTCAAGAATATCCGACTTTGTGGGTAGAACACTAATAGAGAATTGGCGAAACCGACATCGTTTCGTTGCACTTTTCAAAATAAACATAAAACATACCTATACGATAGTTGAAGCACTAAATAAGCATAGATTACATACCCATTTAATGCAAATTTGAAATTATTTGCAAAAAATGAGTGCAAAAATAAAGAACCGCGTGTAAATGTGTGGCCGTGTCCTTTTGGAAGAAAAAATAAAAAGGGGACACGGGGTTACGTATTTCATCATCAGCAACAATGAACTTTAGGGAACAAAACGACGCCCCACCATTAAAGCGTAAATTTAAAGCAGTTTATTGTAAAAGTTGAAATTCACAACAACCTTCACAAGATATTTTTCTTCCAACCTACGAATCTTATCTTATAATTCGGAACATGTCGATAAATGAAGAAATCTTCAGTTTATTGCTTATTGCATTCGATGCCGCTTCAAATTTCTACACAAACTAGATCAAATCCGGTTCCATTCTGTGAATACCTATGATACGACGTCTAATCCAAGTTCAAGTGCATCAATGATGTGGAACGCACTAAATTAGGATCGTCTTTAGGTCACATTACAAAATAGATTTTACACTGACAGCAACAGGGTGTAACAGCAGCTTAATACCTAAAATGTAGAAATCGACGTACCGCTTGATGAAACAATACAATACTGCGAGAGATTGGATACGATCATACGAATCGTCGTCGTATCCTAGAGAGCGTAACGCGTGTTCGTTCAGGAGAACAAAAATAAATTGGCGCCGGAATCCAGAAATGCTCTTATATAGTGGGCTTAATATATGATTTAATGGGCCCAAATTGGTCCATTTACTAGTCCAACTGGATTGGGCCCGAACCCATCAAGATATTTTAATTTTATAAACTGGGATATGGGTGTGGCACGATAGTAGTCAGATTTGAATAAAGAATAGCGTGTTATCCGGAACTGCAACCTCAACTCGAGGTAGATATTCGAAGATCATATGATAATAGATAAATAATTGCAGACTGAAAATACACTAGATGCCCATAACTGGTGAAGTGGAAACTGGAAACCAGAGATTCTTTACCCATAAACAAAGAATGATTTCATTGTTACTTGCTAATGTGAAGTGTATGTTGTAGTGTGGCGAGGCTTACTCATTTTCAGATGTCACCATTGCGGCGGCGACTTTCGGGAATGTTTCTACCGGTGCCGCGGTTCCAGCGTTCTCCGAGGAATGTTTTTGCGGCGTCTAAGCTTGGGAAATATGTTGGTTCTAGGAAAATTTGACCCAATAGATCTCCGGATTCACTGCCGCCGCCGTTGGCTTCTAGGCTACCCATCAGAGCAGTCAGGACCTGCTTGTATGAGAAGAAGAATAACTTCAATGCGGCTTCTACTGCCTGCATAGCCTGCAGGAGGTGGATCTTGGCGAAATCCGTCTTCCGTCTGTATAACTCCATGGCGGCGTCTAGAATTCTTGGACCACCGGTGGGATCAACTTCCACACCGAGGACAGCAGGAACCTTGTGCTTCAGATTCTTGGAGGATTTTGTGATCTCGACGAGTTCACGCGATCGGAAACAGAAGAGTTCCGATTGCGAATTCGCTTTGATCATCAACTGATTTTTTAGCCTGAGGAAATCGTCAGGATCCATAAGTATATGCAAATCTTCGATTTGTGCCATGATTTTCCACACTTTTTCCAGAATCCAACAATTTCCGGCGGCTCTGTTGTAGGACTCGCTGTCGATATCATCGGCAATTCTCACGAGAAGCTCCTTCGCAACGCGGATCCATGACTCCAGAATCTGATGAGTAGAGTACAGGCTACGGTTCTCAAAGTTGTTAGCAATAGCCTCAACGTCGTCGTTTGGGCATTTTTTTAAAGCGTGTATCTCCCCTGGCCTGCAGATGAGATCAAAGTTCACGCTAGGCTTGCCGCTTAGGTTCGGTTCTCCCAAACCTAGAGTGAACGGACATGATTTCATCCGGCACTCTATAGAGAACTGGATCTTCCTGGCAACACCTTCCGTCGTTTGCCACGTGGCGAGCTGTGGTAGGATACTCTCCTCGCTGACTTGGCTCACCACAACCGTATCGTCCGCCATTTTCCACACCTCCGCGGAGCTATTCTCCCGATGAACGACTCCACCAATCGCCGTCAGATCTAAAATCGGAATAGTACCACGCGTCTCCACATCCTCCTCATCATCCTCACAAATCATCGCCACAAAATCAATCTCACTCTCCACCAACGCCTCCAATCTCCGTTTCCACTCCCGACGGTTAACGTACGGCCTCGGATCGGAAACTGAAGACGATAAAAACCTAAAAGTAATCTCCAGCGCCATCATCGCCGGACGCATCATCGCCTCACTCTTCCATCCAGGAAACTCCAACAATCCCCACAGCTTCCTCAACTCCGGGATTCGAAGATACTGTTCGTAAGCCGAGCACGCCACCTCCGACGCAGGTACAATCTCCTCTAAATTAACTCTAGGCGGCGGCGGAAACGAAATCTGAAACTTGTTACCGATCTTCGGCGATTTATTACCAGGGATCTCAGAGGAGATCATTCTGTTCTTCCAATCTAAATCAACCATCTGATACAATACACGTGAGCAAAGAATAGAGATTTGAACGACGAAATGGATGAGGAGGGATATATATAGACGGAACGAATAATCGAGAGACAGAAAAGCGTGTTTCCGTGACGGAAGAATTTCTAAGGGCGTTCGGTGCTTATTTTGAATAAATAAATTAATAGTTAAGTAAATTATTAAAAACGAATATTAGTTCCTGTTAAGGATAATAAGATCTTAGCCGTTAGAAGGATTGGATCTGAAGGCATGCCATGTCTTCTGCCACATCCATGTTGGGTTTTGTGCCTTTTTTATATTCTTATAAATTCACTTTTAAACTATAAAAATTAAAAAATAATATAAAAATTATTATAAGCATTTATAAAGATCATAATTACACATCAAAAATATGAAATCATTCAAAGTTGATTCTAGTAAACTATTTCTTCAAACTCTAAAATTATCATGCATTAAATTGTAAATCATTCACATAAAATTACTAGAAAACCGATATTGCATATTTCTAGATTATTTTTAAATTTCGACTATTAAATACATAATTTTCTCTATTTTAATTTGCATATTTAAATCATGTTAGGGTAAAAAGGAGCAAATAATTTTGATCTTATCCATAAGTTTTAATTTTCAAAGGGTGAGTAGTTAGTTAAGATAATTGACGTGATTAGGTATTAATTAGTTTGAATAATTATAAGATGGTGGTGGGGTAGTGGGAAATTTCTTACAATTGTCAATTAGTGAGACTTTGACCAATATTGGTGTCCTAATAACAGCACACCATTATCGACTAATCTCATATGTTGTACAAAATAATATATAAATAATCATTTATAAAACTAATGTTATAATGAATATTTAATTAGGAAAACAATTTTCATTAAAGTTACTTAAATATAACTTGAGAGAGAACAAATTGGACATTAATTGTACGTACAAATATTTCAATTTATATAAAAAAACATGGATATTTTTTTACGTAAGACATGAAACGATGGGATTAAATTTTAATTTTCTATATTAAAAATAGCATGTAAAAATATTGGATAAGTTTGGAGACGAGTTGGAATAAAAAGTTAAATATACGGCAAGCGCAGCGAAGCCTGCGCCAAACCTAATCCTTATTTCCTATTTCCTATTATTAATTGTTTATTCATCTTTTTTTAATACTTTTAAAGCCAGATAGTATGGTAAGTTAAAGCAATCTTTTGATATTGTATACTGTTATTTTGACCAGTACTACTCCATATTGAGTTTCTGGAACCCGAGGTTTTCGAGTCGGTCTAGAAAAAATTTTAAAAAATATTTTGTATCGATTGGTGTTCAGCCCGATATAACGATCGTATCGGTCAAGACCTAAACGATATCCTAAACCGGTATGTAAACATTGAGTTAAACAATTTCGTTTTAAAAAATGATGTGATTTTGAATTTTGTGGTGAAACTCTTAAATCGTGGTTTTGATTGTCTAAAAAATCGAACTAAAAAACTTTAATTTATCAACAAATGTATTGATAAATTAGATAATACCTTGAACATTTTGATGCAATATCTTTAGCTGTTACTTTACATATAAAATAATAAATAAATTGTTATATAATTTATGTTTAATTTATTTATTTATAATAAAGCACAATCTAAATCTCAAACATTTCATAAAAATAGTTAGATTTTAATAGTATTGTGTATTCTTTAATATAGATAATTAATCATATATAAATATAATTGGATTTATTTAGAATTACAAAAATGATGGTGAATGTGACTGTTGGTGCCAGTGAGGAGATGACACATGTAATGTGTATCACGTGAGAGGCATGTGAAGTTATGACGGTGGGATGGCCAGTGATTCCTTAAGACCGCCGCGTCGGCGATAATAATGAGAGCTGGACCCGTCGGTAATTAATGATCAGATACGCGGAAGCTGATGGAGGCATGTGGCGGTGTCCGATGTTAGTTGGGAACACAACACGTAAAGCGATTCTTTGACGCTGTTAAAATTCTTCCTTTTCCACGTTCAAAGTCCAACCCAAATCCAATTTGCTCCCCTCTGAAAGATCTTTGATAAACACATTCATAAATTTGTAATGATCTTATCCTGTTTATGTTTGTGTGTTTATCTTTGATAAACACGTAAAGCGGTGTGTTTATGTTTGTGTGTTTATCGGCATTTGCCGATCGATATGTCCAAATGTCGATCATTAATGTTGATGATCGACATATTATTTCTTTTTCGTACTAGGTTAAATTTATATTATAAATATGTATTGTAATGGTTTTGAACCGTCAGATTGGAATAAGAAAACATTCGATTGAGTCATGGTGTCAGAATGTATGTATCTCCGTCAGCGTAAATATACATTTGAAATAGTCTCTAAAGCCGGATTTTTGGGATGCAAACCAGTCAACACACCAGTGGAGCAAAATCATAAATTGCTCTCGGCCTCATGGGAGTTTCTAGTCAACCTCATGCACTATCGTCATTTGGTTGACAAATTGATATATTTGTTGTTCACTCGTCCTAAAATGTGTTATCCAGTACATGTTCTGTCTCAATTTATGCAACAACTTCGATGCGAACATGGGGACGCTGTCTTGTAGGTCGTACGTTACTTAAAAGGCAGTCATGGACGAGGCATATTGTTAAGATCTGCATGCAATTTGCAAATTTATGGATTTTGTGATGCTGATTGAGCCATGTGTTGAGAGATACGAAAGTCCTTGACTAGCTATCTCATATTTATGGGATCTTCGCCGATCGTCTGGAAAACCAAGATACAGGTCACCTTGTCTCTTTCGTCGATAGAGACTGAGTATCGAGCAATGCGTGCCGTGTGTCAATAGTTTAAGTAGCTCCGTAGTTTACTGACGGATCTGGGAATTCACCAAAACGAGAAAGATGTGGCTCTCTTATGTGATAACCAATCGGCTATTCAGATTACCGCTAATATGGTGTTCCACGAGCGCACTAAACTCATTGAAGTCGATTGTCATTATGTTCGAAATCAAGTGATAACTAGAGAAATTAAAACACAACATGTGAAAAGTGAAAATCAGCTGTCCGACATGATGACTAAAGTCATTTGTGCCGATCGTCTTTAGTATTTGCTGAACAAGTCGGGTATACAAGACATGTATTTACCGCCTTGAGGTAGGGTGTCGATGAGCGTACTGTGACGGTCGATGAATTGCCGACCGTGTGTTTATGTTTGTGTATCGATCGGTATTTGCCGATCGACATATCTATCCGTCGATCATTAATATTGATGATCAACATATTGTTTCTTTTTAATTTGTGTTATAAATATGTATTGTAATGACTTTGAACCACCAGGTTGGAACAAGAAAACATTCCAGTGTCTCTTCTTTGTTTTCTCAACATATCCATCAATAAAAAACCTATTAGATTTATAGTAATGACTACCTTTAACGATGAAATATAAAGAGAATGATGTTTGTTATTTGCTCTGAAACTTTGAAATAATGTAAAAGTGATACTCAAAAACTTATAAATTATATACAAAGTTATCGAAGTTTATATAATATATGAATTGACTCATAAACTTTTCAAAGTTGTAAAAACATGATCTCAAAGTTTAAAAATTATATTGTTGAGTTCCAAAATTCCAAAATTGTTTATATTTGATTATAACCACTCTTAATATTTTAAATGCTACATAGTTTTATTTATCACTTAACCTTGAAAATATGTAAAGAATATATTTTCGAACTTTGAAAACTTTAAAAATAACAAATAAATTGTTAAAACTACTCATACAAAAAATATGAAAATCGATACTATTCAATCAAGGGTGATTCTTAAACAATTTTGAAAGCATTGCATACAATTTACAAATTTTGGAAATATCGTTTTTTCATTATTTTAAAAAAATTGGAAGCCACCGTCATAATTTTCTCCAAGATATTTACTATAGTTCACATCCCTTTTATAAATCAATCCGAAATACATCTATTTTCGATGTCAACAATTATCATATTTCAACACAAGTTAAACTTGAAAATTTAAATCGATTAATTAACAACCGATCAACTTCATTAAGTCATACTAACCTCTGCAAGGTGATTTTCGGAACCTGCTCAATAACATCTTAAAGTAATAATAAAAAAGAAAATTATTTTACTCACTAAGATATTGGAATATTTTCCAGTTTATTCACAAGGTAATCAACACTTTGACACATTTTGGTTCCTTAAGTAACTGAAATGCCTTTGTGATATCTTCAAGTGGAACTTCATCACTTGAAAGTTTCTCCAAATTCTCAATTTCCTACACCAACACAAACAACTAATTCCCTTTAGTTAAATCCAACGAACAACGTACCAAACTCGACGACTTACCTTATCGATGCATTTCTTGATAACAATTGGAAGATCCGATTGAACCTTAACCCCTCCGAAAACGGCGTATTTGAATGTTCGACAGCTCAATAACGTGACGAAGTCAATCTCCACGCTCTTTTCTGCTACTGCTCCCAACATTATCATCTTCCCAACTCCAACTTTAGTTGTTTCCAGAGCTTCATTAACAAGTTTTGCAACTCCTGTGCACTCAAAACAGTAGTCAACTCCATTGCCTCCTGTTAGCTCTTTTACAATATCAGATATAGATTTGTCACTTGTTTTCGGATTCACGAAATCGGTCATTCCAAAAGCTTCACCGATTGCTCGTTTGCTTTCGTTTATGTCCACACCTATAATTCGTGATGCCCCATGAACCCGTGCTCCCTCTACAACCTGCAATACATCAATCATCATGTTCAACAACTAGTTTATATGAATGATCATAGGGGTTACAATCATATAATGTTGTGTAAATACTAAATTAAATCTAATCCAACAAAATTAGCACCCTAAATAATGATTAGTGTATTTAAGAAGAAGATTACTCCTAATCCAACAGCTCCAAGCCCCACAACTGCAACAGTGGATCCTTTATGAACATTTGCTTCTTTCCAGACAGCCCCAAATCCTGTAGTGAAACCGCAAGACAGAAAACTTGCATATGGAAGAGGAATCTCAGAATCAATTTTGACAACATAGTTTGTGTCAATTACTGTGTACTCAGACCAAGTAGAGCAGCTAAGGAAATGATAGAGCAATTGGTATTTGCCGTTTTCATCTCGAATCGACATTCTTGAGGTTCCATTGATCATTAAACCAGTGAATGCTTGTAAAGGGTAAGTCTTACAAAGATTCGTCTTCCCGGATACACAATTCTCACACTCTCTGCATTCACCTAAATAAGTGGGAATCACAGTGTCCCCTTCTTTTAAATGCTTAACTCCTTCACCAACACTCTCCACAACGCTACAATAAGCCAAATGAGCAATCCATCAAGCATTTGGAGTGCTCATTCAATACTTATAAGAAACTGATAATTACCCAACACCTTCATGGCCAAGAACTCTGGGAAAAAGAGGGGTAGGGAAACCGTCACAACCAAGGACATCTGTGTGGCAAATGCTAGCAAAAAGCATCTTCACACGAACTTCGCCGGATTTTGGGGCTTCAACTCTAATCTCCTCCACCACTGGAAGTTCATTCTTCCTCCAAACAACAGCCGCTACACGCATATTACATTAATCACTATCAGAAAAAACAGATGACGCAACATTGCTTGTGAAAAAAGAGTACCTCGGCAGGTGATTGCAGCGGCGGACATGGCTGTCGACGCTATCGAACAGAGAATGCAAAATGGTTGTCTCTAGAAAAGAGTTAAAAGTGCGCATGCATCGTGGCGTCATTGTTCTCCATAAATACCGATTTGTGGTGGAAGAAGATGAAACACAGAGCAAGAACCGAGGGGCCATCCCGATCATTGACGAATGATATGAGGCCCTCGTTGATCGCGTGCGCCAATACTTTGAACTTGTTTTTGGCTCAATAGTATTATTTAAAATCATTTAATTATTTGACAATCTGCAGACTTTAAATATTTAAATATAAGAATCGTAGTACTAAGTATTATGATGAAAACTTTAATAGTTTAGACACCACTAAGCTTGTTATTTAAATTTATAGACTTTCAATTTGAATACTTGAAGTCATTGTAATCAATCCAAGGTAACCACACAATTTTTCAAATTTTAATTTAAAACAATAAATATATACATCACATATGGTGTAGTGTCATTACCATAGTTCACCCTAACATCATTATGTAAATTACATATATTTAATGGTATATGAGAAATTTCGATTGTACTAGTTTTTGTCGATATATAAATAAATATTGACATATACTAGTTTTTAACAGATTGAATAGAATCTAAATTATTTGTTAAAGAAAAATAAATATTTACTTTATAGATTTTATTATTCTTATTTTTTCAAAGTTAAGAAGAATATAAATTGAAAATAATTTAATATATTTTATTATTATGATACATGTCGGTTATATCAAATATAAATCTAGTATATCGTTCGGTATAGTGACCGATACCCATTTTCAAAACATTGTCTAAAAAGATAAACGAGTTTTTCATAGTATTATTGAGCCAAAATAACTCATATTTTCGAAATAGGTTAAACCAATGTTTAAAGCAATCGAAATACCGATGTATCGATCATGATCGATATTTACCGATATATCAAGCAGTATACCACCGGTACGATTTACATGGAAATTTTTTCAAAAGAAGCAAGCTAGATCCGATCCAATTCAATGGAAATCCCTAATGATTTGGATTATATAACGTACAGAACCGGAATATCAGTAATTCAGCATTCATCTACAAAATTGACTTCATCAGTCTCTTCATGCAGCCAATTTTCACTGCCCTTGTGTTTTAAAGAATCATCATCTGTAACATTGAAGTCTGTTCCAAGCTTATTGTAGCAACATTTGCTACTTCTGCTAGACAAAACAGTTAGTGGATCTCGATCATTTGGATCTCCATAAAGGGCGACATGCCGATAATACAGTTCCAGTTCCTTCTCCGAAATAGCAATGAAGCGACGCACCGAGTCCAGAGATTGTTCATACTTCGACTTTTCCAGAGCCTAAATGATAAGAAACAGCTATTAGAGACATAAGTTTGCAGATAATGATCATAACATAAGTCTAATGAAGAGTTCAAGCCCAGATTTCAGACGATATATCAACGTTACGACATGAAGTACTAAGCATTTCTAGTTCTTCCAAAAATGAGGATCATACCACTAGAGAGATAAGTTTGCAGATAATGACCATAACACAAGTATAATTAAATTACGAGTTGAAGCCTGAATTTCAGACGATGACATGAAGTAGTAAACATTTCTAGTCCATCCAAACTCGAGGATCATACCTTCTTCTTGGATAGTGTATCAACAGGTGACATAACCTTAGGTTGCACATAATTTATGCCTCTATAAAACACAATAGTGTCATCTCCGATAGTTTGGATCGGGAATCCACCACTCAACCGAGATATTTCATTGGCATATTCTTGTAGTTGACCAGGCTTGCAAGGTTTGCAAATCACTTTGACAGTTTCATGTTTCTTCCAATGTAAATGCATATTAAGTATCACTCCACCAAATACTCCTCTTCTACCAACAGGAACATAATTAGACCTTTTTTGTGCCATCTTTTTCATATAATGTCGTTCTTCGCCACTCAATGTATGTGGTTCAACAATTGGACCTTGAGCTTTAGGAACATCATAAGCCTTCAGCTTTTCAATTAGCAGGGCTTCCTTGATTCTTGCCTGCACGCATAATTGTCCAATGATTGTTAAAAAATGCAGTAAAAATCTAAGCTTTGAAGCTTACTCTTTCAAGTTTGAAATTGATTCTCTCCTCTGCATTAGCAAACCTTTGCTTCGCCTTCTTCCCTTTGATCCCAATCCTTCTTGGATCATTCTTATTAGCTGTTCTTCTCTTTTGCTTCTCTCTTTTTCTTTGAAGCTTCAGCCTCTTTTTTGTCTTCCATTTCTCCTTCTTTGGTGGCTCTATTTCCTGTGTCTCAAATTTAGGCTTTCCTTCTGGTGTTAATACTAAGCTCACTGTTCCATGACTGAAGCTTCTCCTTGTCAGAAAACAAGTTTCCAAGTAAGAATTTTCTGATCCAAAATTCCAAAGAGAAGGTCTAGGAGAATTAAAAAGTGGTTGACGATATCCCACAATTTGCCTGGGATATGAAACCCTGCTCTTGAAGAAAGCCCACAGGACCGTAGAAACTGCATAATGAACACTGCTTCAGTTAAGAAAAAATTGAACTGCAATTTTGCTCTAAATAAACTACTCAAACTCAAACCCTCGCGCTTTTTCATTCCAATCGCTTATTTCTGTTCAAAATCATGCCAATCGGCTTATTCTATTGTCACCGAGCTTCTGCGTACTCCGCGAACACGATTCGCGTTTGAGGATTGAGTGAATCATCGATTCTCCAAACCTTGAAATAAATGCAGCACAAAATTGGAGTGCCTGGAAGAAAGTAGAAGAAGGAATTCGAGGATTACCATGAAAAAACGAGCGTCAACGATGCTTTCACTTTCACTATCACTCAAGCATTTACTTCCTACGAATTCCTATAGAATCCGATGGATGATGAATCAAGAAAGAAATCCGGTGAGTACGGCGGCTCCGCCGCTCTGTGTTTTATAGGTCCGTAAAATAATATTTTATCAGGAAACGCTTTTAATTGATATTATTATTTAAAATAAAAAGAATAATACTTAAACCAGATGCGTTCATTCGCCAAAACTCTGGTTTCTTGTTTCTTTAGCAATTCTCATCGAATTTACTGACTTTCGCTTTCTCAGAAATCGTCGTCGATCTCTCTCAGATACAAATCTACTGAACAATTACGCCATTTTTATGCCTTTTGGCTATTGCCCATTCCAGCGATCTGCTATTTCATTGGTTCATAACGTTGTTGGGCGGAACCACGGGAGTCAACGATGGAAGGATCAGAGAAGGAGAAACTCAGCGCATCCACTGCCTCTACTCCTGCATCTTCTGTAGCTACCTTTTGGAAAGGTAATTTTCGATTTTGGTTTTTGTTTTTGTTTTTGTTTTTGTTATATCTATGTTTCCAGTAGTCTGATCACCGAGCTTTATCGTCGTGTTCTGGTTATGTTTTGCTTGCTTCACTCGTTCATTTATGAAATGGGTTACTATATTTGCACTGCAATATATAGTGCAAGAAAAAATACTTTCTGTTATCTTAATTCATTCATTTTTACAGTGTTTTAGTAGAATTTTTGGTTACTTCTAGTAATTGGAAGCTTGATGAAAAGACAATGTGGTTAATGATGATTTTATGTACACTGTTAATTTCGATCTATCCAGATTTTGATCTTGAGAAAGAGAGGACCCAATTGGATGAGCAAGGGCTTCAGATTGCTGAAAATCAGGAAAATAGTCAGAAAAACCGACGGAAGCTAGCGGAAATAACTAGAGGTACTTCAGTTCCAATTATGCAATTAAGTTTTGTTTTGGTATCTGATTGCCTTTAATTGCTCGGCACATGGTAAATCGTAGTTGCCTTTCGTTTCATGTCTGCATTTTAATTGTATACAGACTTTAGGAAGGCTTCAGATGAAGAAAAATTGGCACAGTTTAACACTTTGCTCAAGAATTACCAAGAAGAGGTCGATAAAATAACAAGGCGAGCAAAATTTGGAGAGAATGCTTTTCTTAACATTTATCAAAAACTTTATGAAGCTCCCGATCCTTATCCAGTTCTTACGCTTATTTCTGTAAGTACTTTACATGTTTTCTCCATTTAGATTGCTATCAGAAGTATTTGTTTCTTCCCCATGAAATGTGAATAGTATCGTGCATATCATGGATGAATCTACTTTCATGCTTTCTATTTCAGTAGCAAGGTGTCCTTTGTTTTATGGTATTTTTTTCTTTTGTAGGAGAAGGACTCCAAAATTTTGGATTTAGAGTCCGAAAACAGAAAGATGAAGGTCGAGCTGGATGAATTTCGAACAGAATCAACTCATTTGAAAAATCAACAGGCAATGATACGAAGACTTGAAGAACGCAACCGTCAGTTAGAGCAACAGGTCATTGGCTGTACATTATAACATTAATTATATGCTATCATTATTCTCATTGATAGAAATACTTGTGCATGGAAAATCAACTTATCCACAGGTTTTATACTCAAGAAAAATTATAACAGGGGAGTAGTGGGCATTTGGATAGGTTCCTTATTCGCAGTGTTACTTATTTTGCATTTTTCTGTTATGCCTCTAATGCAAGCACATGTTTTGGTGACAGTATTATTTTGTGAATTTTTATCCATATTCAGTTCCAGCATGCCCAGAAAAAAATACAATGGCCTATGCAAGCGAATTAACCTAAATGCCTCAATTTTTTGTGCATTGTCTATAATATGATTTAGATGGAGGAAAAAGTGAAAGAAATTGTTGAGATCAAGCAACGTAATTTGGCAGAAGAGAATCAGAAGACAATGGAAGTTCTAAAGGAAAGGTAATATATTCGTTGGGATTTATGAGAGAACTCACCTACAGTTTGTATTAGCAAACAATCCTAGAAAACACCTTCCAATATTATTTTGCTATCATTCGCAGGGACTTGATTTTTTAATCTACTTACTCGTGTTCCCTCGATGCAGGGAAAGGATGTTGCAAGATCAGTTACGTCAAGCTGAGGAAAGTGTTTCCACAATGAGAAAGCTGCACGAATTTGGACAAAGCCAGTTATTTGACCTTCGTGCTCAATCAGGTAACAAGGTTCACTATTTATACTTTTGAATTCATTCATGTTGCTTATTGTTTTAGTATAAATTGTTCGTTTGTTCTTTTAAATTTCAGATGAAGATAGAGCTTCAAAACAGTCAGAAATTAATCTTCTTATGGATGAAGTTGAGCAGGCACAGACTCGTCTTCTAAGCCTTGAAAGGGAGAAGGTAACCATTATTTTGTGTATTTATGGACCATCATTGTTAATTTTGGGTGATAATTGTAATTTTATCTGTGCAAATGAACATGTTGGTTGAGTTTTGTTACCTGATAAATCTCTACTACTGAACTCATTGTTTCTATAAAGATCAGCCTTAGTTTCTACTACTAACAACACATATTTTTTGCTTAATTACTTAGCGGGTTGATGGAGCTTGTCCACTGCATAATTTTTTATCTTGTTTTTGTTCAGTTCTTTGCCAGTGTAGTATAAATCTGATCCTACTCTTTTCGTGAGCAGGGTCTTTTGCAATCTCAGTTACAATCTACTAATGAAGAAAGTGGACAAAAGAGAAGGTGCACACTCCTCTGTGCTCATTCCATGCATGACTGCTGCAGTTATTGTTCCCAATATACCTTTTACCATTTTATTTCTATACAAATTTTAACAGCATTTAATCCATGGCTTTGAGTTTCTTGAACCCTGTCTAGAGAAACCCAATATTGACAAAAATAATGATTTTCTGGAAAGGTAGCGTTTTGCAGAAAATATATAATTTTCTCTTCTTCTATCCTTAGTGATAACATCGATGCAAACACTATGCTTGAGAATTCTCTCAATGCAAAAGACAAAATTATATCAGAGCTCAACATGGAACTCCACAACATTGAGACAACACTGTCAAATGAACGTGAGCATCATTTGAATGAGCTGAAGAAGTTGAAGTCTCTCCTCAATGAAAAGGTTGTCTTTTTCATGTCTACTTGAGATTTAGCTCTTTAAATTCTGGATCAATTGAAGTGGTGACACATCTTTTTTTTTCTAGCTAACTTTATTTTTAAATCTGCAGGGGGTTGAGCTCGAGGAGTTGAAAAAGGAGCTTAACGAGAGGCCAACTGAAAAACTAGTTGATGATTTGCGAAAGAAAGTAAAGATATTGCAGGTAATCTGATGTTAGCAACTTTCTTGTCATTATGAACATTATCTTTGTCGGGAAAATGTTGGAATATATGCTTTCAGTTCATGGTCAATATTTTTTGTGTATCGTGCATATTATATATCGTAGTTATGAAAATATCGTAGCAACTTTTTAAATATTTGTTTAGTTTGTTAATGAATGATAAGGTGACTTATTTGCTAGAACTATCTAGACCAAAATTTTGCTCATACATGTGGCATTTAATCATTTGGTGTAACTCTGTTTTCTTAAAGGCTGTTGGCTATAATTCAATTGAAGCCGAGGACTGGGAAACCGCAACCAGTGGGGAAGAACTGAGTCAAATGGAGTCCTTACTTCTTGACAAGAACAGAAAAATGGAACATGAACTCACTCAATTCAAGGTATCACAATCCAGCATAGCTGTTTGCAATTTACTCTTTTCCAAGGGATGCTACTAAAGAGGAAGGAATTACTTTTTCAGGTTAAAATAGCTGAAAAGTCATCATTGTTAGAAGCAGCAGAAGTTAAGATACAAGACTTAACGGAACAGATCAATGAACAGCAAATGCTTATCCAGAAACTTGAAGATGATATACTAAATGTAAGTTTTTTTTCATTTTTTCTTAAAAATAAACTTACTAATGCTTGTAATTATGGATTACTATACAGTATATGCGGTGGCGTTTCCACTTTTAGAAAATAGAATAGTCTCTCCAAATCTTTTCTAAAATCTAATAGACTCAGCATTTTCCGTTGATTATATGAAATGCAGGGCTACAACTCTCAAGATAAGAAGAGCAACCTTTTTGATGAGTGGGACCTGTCAGATTCTGCAGGTTTGAACCCCTTGGAGGTAAGCAAGCTCAGTTCTTGTAAAATGAAGATTGTTGTACCATGATTATTGCTTTCTTACTTCTGTTCCAATCAAATAATATCTACATATGTATGTTTCGTCAAGCGAATGATGCATGTCTCTCTCTACGCTGTTTCGCTCTTAATCAGAATTGACTGTGTGCTTCTCAGTGTTCATGTCCTTGTTTTTTATTCCATCACAGTAATTCAAACCTGCTGTTAAATTCTCCTCCTCAAGAATTACCTTTCAGTAGATCTCACGATTTTATTATGTCTAGTAGATTTTATACTTGTATCATTTTTCGGACTCCTATCACCAACTGCTTCTTGATACAGAATTCAGAACAAAGACGTGCTCCTTCTGAACTAGATCAAAGCTCTATGCTTAAGGTGATTTGCAGCCAACGAGACAGATTCCGGGCTCGCTTGCGAGAGACTGAAGAGGTATGGTAGATCCACTATCTTGAAAAGACCTATAATATTATGCGGTTTATCTACGTTTATTCGATCTTATCTATAATCACCTTGATTGAATCTCGTCAGGAAATACAAAAATTGAATGAGAAGATTGCAATGCTCATGGATGAACTTCAAAAGACAAAAGCAGATAATGTTAAGCTTTATGGAAAGATTCGATATGTTCAGGATTACAACTCAGAAAAAGTAATTTCCAGAGGATCAAAGAAGGTAAAACTCCAGTTTGCAGCTTCATGTTACAATCGGCATTATCTCTTTGTTTCTTTCCAGTATGCCGAAGATCTAGAAGGTGGTTTTACCTCAGACGTAGAGTCGAAGTACAAAAAGATGTATGAAGATGATATCAATCCTTTCGCTGCATTTTCCAAGAAGGTTCAAATTATTATACCCTTGTGCTTTTTTTCTACTTTGAAGTTATCATTCTTCTGAAAACAGGAAAGAGATCAAAGATACAAGGAGCTCGGGTTCAGAGACAAAATCACTCTCAGGGGTGGCAACCTTGTGCTTGGAAACAAGTATTCTTCTGCAAATATTATCCCTTTTATTGATCCTTTTCAAAATATCTATAATAGAAATTTCGATATTCGCAGGCACGCAAGAACATTCGTCTTTTTCTATACAATTCTGTTGCACATTTTGGTGTTTACGCTCTTGTACCGGATGTCTGCTTTAAGTTACCTGAGGTACTTCTCTTCTAATTTCTGTCATGCTTAGATTTTTGAGGCAATTATCTCTAAATTTGTGTGTTTCTTCTGCTGACAGTCATGGTCCTGAGGAGAGACTAATTGGAGATATTGTCAATCTCCCACATCCACAATAACCTTGTTCCTTTTTTTAACATCTCTATGATGCATAAGAGAACATATTTCTTGATTATTCATCAATTCTCTTTACAGGGCAAGTATATCCGAGGTATGAGATAATGTCAAAAGAAGTTCATATGAGAACCAAAACACTTGGTATATCAAACTTTGCTTGTTTCATGTTTTCATATATTTCACATGATAAATCGAAGCTCCCTACGTAAGACCAACATTTTTTTCTACGTCGTCAATTAGATTTTGGACTAGAAAGGCATAAACTAGTGAGTCACAATAACATTTGCATACCAACGGGACACATAGGGATATTACAAACAAATATCCCTGTGTTCATCTCTAGGCAAAACATCGTTGTTAAACTGCGCAAAAAACGAATATTGGAAACATCCAAGCATTGCAATTATTCATCATCAAATCAGCAATGCTTAAATAGTTTTACATCGACAGGTAATAAGCACGAACTCAAATGAAGAATTACCTGAATAACTGAGGTGTTTAATCCATTCTGCAATAGCAATGTGGACTATGGAATGGATCATTTGTCTAGTAGATCGACGTGCAAAATCTGACTACTCAACGACAGATGAGGGATTTGACTTGAGAGATTCTGATTCATCAGGACATTTATCGGCTGGATTTGAAGTTGACACCTGACAAAAGCACTCAGGCCATGAATTTGTATAGAATGATTCAGGTGATACACGCTTGTGAGGGCCACCAAAGTTAGTGTTTAGCATCACACGCCTGACTTCATTTTCAAAATCAGCCTTACGCCCTTCCTCTCGATCAATAAAACCTGGAGCAAGAGCTTTCCTGTTTGGTTGTATGTTTCTCCGAAACCCATAATACAGGCGGTGTCCGAGAAGATTGTTTGCAAAATTGCTTGGTCCATCATAAGTTGGCATGAATATGTCAGAGAGTAGACAAACCATATAATCGACAGCGGAACCAATTAAGCCACGAGTATTCTTTTCTATCTCACCACTAGAATCTAAAGTAGTATGATTCTCGAGGCGAGGGAATAACGAACGAAAAGGATTCATGAACCTCTCACCACCAAACAGTTCACCGGCTGCAAGGTATATTCTGGTGTTGTTGTCAAAACCCATTGAGTGTAATATGAGACCAACCTGCAGTTCAACAGAGATTGTCAATAGAAAGAGCACACAATTTTCCAGCACATAAAAGTCCTCTCGAGGAATTATTTGCATTTATTCAAAAATATCATAAATAATGTAACAACTTATGAGCAAATCAATTCCAAGCTTAATTGAAAATTTACCTCTTCTGGAGTTAAAGGGCATTTTCCGATTGCCCGTCTCTCTTTATAATCAAGAACCTTTGGAGCAAAATTTTCTTTTCTATACTTCTTCAAAACCATCTGTTCTTCTGATGTAAAAATGTCAAAGCACCTGCAAGAGGCTGTCTCAGATAATGCATAGCCACGAAAAACCAAAACACTCTAAACCTATTTGTCATGTAATTTAGTTAAGCGAGTTTCAATTAAAAAGTAAAATCAAGTTTACAAAGATCACACAAGGGAAAATAACGCACCCTGCAAATGCCAGCATATCCATCTCAAAACGAAGATGAATTGTCATGAAATGACCTTCCGCACGAAGCTTGTTCACTATCAAATTACTTAGCTCCATGATATGAGGCTTAAATTTTAATGCATGATAGTTCACTCTACATCTTAGTCGCTGGTACTCAGGGTTGTCAATCTCTTCAGTCAAACGATGAGAAAAAGGAGTAAGGTAAATAGCACCATGTTCTTTCATTTTAGCCAAGGCATCAATTGTATACCAACTAATTGGAGCATCTCTTGGAGGCCGTATCTAAGCATAAATAAATTTGCAAATTACACATACCGTGAAAAAGTAAATGAAGATCAAAATTGTCACCTGAAATGCTTTTAAAGGTTTTTTCTTTCCATTCTTTTGAACCTCTGGAATGGTTAACACAATTTTTACATCATATCGCAATGACTTGATAAAATGCTCCACATCATAAATACCATGAAATCCGCTATCAGCCAGAAGCACATGTTAGAAAGTAAGATATTATGCATAAAAGTAAACTAAGATGATTTAAAGCTTTCAGTTAAATACAGATAAATAAACAAAATAGCAAGAAGGAAGTTTTCTTTGTGGAAGGCCACCTTGGAAACAAAATATCACAAGATAACTTCTTCAGACCGCTGACTTGTGATTTCAATAGGTAAAACACTCATAGAACTAAACATTATAGGATTTTAAGACATTTAACCACTGGAAACGACTAAAAAACTGTATCAACATGCTATGTTGTCTTAAAGCTCCTTGGAGAGGTAGCATCACAAGATAAAACATGTAATGTTATTGCAAAATTCATGCTTATGGGCATGCATCAATAAAATAAGGAGTAAAAAAATTGAAATCGGTGATATAAAAGACATCCCATGTATTAAAAAGGAGTCTGATCTCATGTAGAATCAGTGCAGCCAGATTTAAAAAAAATCAAAAGATGACCATCAGAAGGCACATAAAAATTGTTTTATAATGCATGATAGAATGCTACAATGAAGTAATTATGGGTGGAAAGACACCTCTCATCATGCCAGAAGGAATTAGCATCCAGTTCTGGAAGCACAAGAGTGGCATTCATGATTCGAGCAGCAAGGACAGCATTGCAGATCTGGAATCCAATATAAATCTAGAATTTTCAGCAAATTCAATTTCTCCGTGAAGCCAAAAAATGCAAATCCCTAGTTCTCTTCTTTACATGTTGAAACATGGGAGACACAACCTAAAACTATGAAGGAAAAATTAGTTCATGAATATGAACCAAGACCCAGAAGCCAGTATATGCAACAAGAGCACATTTCATATAGACTGGTTACAAAGGGGGTCAGCAAGTAAAGATGCACAATACAAGTAAAGATGCACAATACAAGTAAACAACTTTACAACATTCCACTTTCAATAGATCAAAATGATGATTATAACTAGTTGTGACGAGTTAGAGAAGGACAATTCTATATGATCAAAAGGAAATATTCTAAATACTTAAAAGCAACATCATGTTGCATACCGCACTTCTTTGCTGATTAAGACCACCATTACAACGCACTCTTAAGTAGCCGTTGGTTTCACTGGGAGGGGCTGCAAGAAAAACCATCAATTTGGAACCAACAACATTTTTGAAACACCAAATCCTCCTCGTCTAATTAAAGCGCTGAGAAACATGCTAAAAAGAGAGAAATAACAGAAGTAAGGACAGAAGGAGAACCATACTGGGCCATTCAGATCGAGGAGCAGATGATGGCCTCCATCCATTTGAAGGAGCTGTACCCCATAGTGCATCAACATTGATCTGCTTATGACAATAAAATTTACACAATTTGAAAAACAAATATATTTATTTGACAAAACATGAATAAATCAAGCATATATCATGTGTAACTGATCCACGATCAACATCATGACCTAGTTAACAGAAAAAGCACCACAACAGCAAAGTGGCAGTGGTTAGTATCTCACAATACATTAGCACCATTTAATCCATTCCTGAGCATTTCCCAAACTATTAACAGTTCAATCGGACGTCAAATCCATAACCCGCTCACAGCATACCTTAGATCCAGGAGTAGGAGATCTTATGGTCGTCTTGGTGGATGAGAAGATCACAGTACATATTACCAGCGCGACAAGTGCCATCGACAGCCTACCGAACACGCCATTGACAAAAGAATGTTTCAACTGGTGCTTATGCGCCAGTCTGCAGAAATGCGCCACATAAATCAAGATTCTTTTAGAAAAGAACCCACAAGGCATCCGAAATCAGAAAAATACCCTTCCCACAAGCTGTTTTTGCAAGTTTTGTTCATGTACAGGCGGTGGTTTTCTAAACTACCCCACATAAATCAGCTCATTTCAGGAACTAAAAAACAAGATATTTGAACGCAATTCCATTGAAATCACCTCCTCATGATCTGAGAAAGAGATCGATTCTTCACCGAAGCTGGAATAAGAGACAGAAGGAAGACGACGAACGCAGCATTGAAATTACGGTAGGAGAGAAGGTGAGATTATTTTAAAAGAAAAATAAATAATTAAACAATAGAATTAAAGGCCCAGAATGTAGTGGGCCTATAAAAAGGGAAAAATAGCCCAGAGTTTGGAAGCCCACACGTTTGGCGGCATCAGGGAGCCATTTCTGGTTTCACTTACTCCGATGCGCGATCAGGAGGTTTAGCGTGCGATTGTTACCGGCGTAGTCGACGGCGGAACCCTAATGGCGGTCAGTAAATTTTTATCACCATTTTATAATTGATTATTAATGCATACTTAGCCATTGGCTCATTCGATTCGTGAAAACTTAGGCAAACTCGGTGAGGTTGTACTTGACATGCATCCGAAACACCCTCGAGGCGGCCATGTGCTTGCAGGTGTGAGTATTATGATTTTTTCATGTTGTTATATTGTATTTTTTAAGCTCTGATTTTCTATTGCTTTCCGCCCAATACCTGTGTGGTTGTAGAATTTCCCCTGTCAAGAAGTGGAACGGCATAATAAACCAGAAGTTGAGTTCAAGTATGGAATTTTATTTCTTACGGCATATAACTACTTGACTACTACTTTCGTTTTTTATTTTGATTGTATCTGTTTAACTGATAAATTTTCAATCTTTGTGTCATGGTTCTCAGGACAAGTTCAGAGTTGCTGCTAAATCCTGTAAGAACTATTTTATTATTTTCTTATCTTTATTTCACAATTGATTTGATGCTCTTATCTCAGGTTCTTATATGTAGAAATGAAGCTGAGAAATGCTTGATTGAAACATCTATAAATTCACTGCGCATAAGTTTAAAGGTAAATATGTGCTCGCATCTCTCTATTGTTATAATGCTATTGTAAGATCAAAAGCCATCTGTGAAATAAACTAAGAATCATTATTTTGAAAATTTGATGGACTTTCTATTGTCATTTTGACATTCAAACCTCCATCTCAAACCTAAACATATACCAGAGACTTATTCTTTTTGGTTTCATGTTTCCCTTCGGCAGGTTAAGCAGTCCGATGAACTTGAGAATATACTGACAAAGAAATTCCTTCGATTTTTGTCAATGAGAGCAGAAGCATTTCATGTACTCAGGAGAAAGCCAGTGCAGGTTACAACTTTATGTATTGTGAATGCTAATTAATTTTCTATCAAATGAATAATGTTAATTTTGCTTCTTTTTTGTTCCATGTGCCATTTTTAAGATCAGTGATTTTACGTTACTTTGAAAATTTCCGTGTATACAAGGTTGTGACCAAAAAATACCCTGGTCGGGTTTCCAACCAATGTATCATGTATTGTCTGCCTAATGTTCGTGTGCTCATTGCACATTCAAAGTTCTTATGTGCTTCGGCCCTTGGACTTCTCTTTAAATTTTCCAACTTTTTGTGTTGTGATAGTTTGATTAACAAGTTAGTTAAGAAATGTGTGTTAAAACTTGGAAATTTGTTTACAGGGTTATGACATTAGCTTTCTTGTGACAAATTATCACTGTGAAGAGATGCAGAAACAGAAGTTAATAGATTTTATTGTTCAATTCATGGAGGTAATTTCAATTACTATTATTACTGGATCATCTAAATCTAAACTTCTGGACAAATGTAATAAATTGAACTGCAGGATATCGATAAAGAGATCAATGAACTGAAGCTATCAGTAAGCACACGAGGTAGGCTTGTTGCCACCGAGTTCTTGAAAAATTTCATATGACAAATTGCCTCATGATTTCTGTTCAAAATGTGAATGGTCGAGATAATTATGATCTTGGATACCAAAATTGGTCCCAATACTTTGTATTTTCTTAGAAAAATCAGTTCCAAAAATTTAATTTGTGTGATATAATTATCTTTAATTTTTTTTTTTTTTTTTATAATTGAGAGCATCGATCAAAATCAAAATTTTGGGATTTATGTGCCATTTTGTAGATTATGTTTATTAAATTTTACAATTTAAACAATCAAATTTGCAAAATCTTAAAATTTATGGACTAGATGTTACAAATGATGAGAAATAAATTTATGAAAGTTACAAAAGTTTTGGAATTGAATTGTTCTTTTTTTAACATAGTAGAGGTATTGTGAAATTTTACAAAATTTGAAATTTTGTGGGGCCTTTTAAGGCCCAAGCCCAGTTCTTGCGTCGCTCCAGGCGGGTGTGATATAGGGGAAACCGGAATTCAAAAACTGCGAACTTAAAATTCGAACAAAATGTACACTGAAGAAGAAATGGGTATGAGCGAGATGAATGCCTCAAGCCAGACAATTGACCTGAACTCTATAAGAAGGTCAGAATTCTACACGCGCAAAAGTTTCTGTTTGGTTTATGTCCTTATTTTACCCCTTTGAAATCTGTAAATGAAGTCGAATTATGGAGCTCAGGCAAGTTGATGAGTGTCCTCAAGTTGGGTCTAATGAGGAGGAGATCAGGAGTCTCGCCATTGATGTTGAGGTAAAAGTTTCAAGAACCCAATTTCCAATTTTGGCTTTTTCTTCTCATTTCAATTGGTGAGGCGTTAGAGGATTAATTTACGCAGAAAGAAATGGATAGGGTTTTTTCGGAGGGGTCTTCATATCTGAGCACATTATCGAGTGAAGAACTTGGTGAGATTTTTGGTTTGCTCTTATCTTGCTTCATGTCCTTGTTCAAAGGCTGGTAATTTTTTAATACCATAGATAAGGCCCTTGTTCAGCTTAAGGAAGTGTGGAGTGTAGTGGAGAGTGAAAATGCAGGACTAGAACGTGAGACTGTGGAGCTTCAGGAGAAATGCTCACAAGGTATGAAATATGCTATTAGTTTATTGGGACTCATGAAATGCTGGTCACTAAGAAAGGGATGAGATTTTGCACCATTGAAATTATAGAGTATGATCGAAATTATAACGAGAGTGTGCACGGATATGACGTATAAGAGAAGGAGATCAAATCGTAAAAGATATAAACAAATCATTTACTATGGTATTCCTTCCTTCTTATAAACCAATCCAATCTTCATTCTCAAGTCCAAATACCTGACAAATATGGACTTAAGAATTGAAATGAACTGAACATCCCGGTATTGATAATCATGATTTTTGACCGAACCAACTCTGATACAATGTTGAAATTATGATGAAAGTGAGCAAGTCATTTACAAGGGTACCCTTTATCTCTTATAAGCCAATCTAAATTTCATCCTAAATCAAATGTGAGACAATTTGATATTTGAACATGCACAATCAAAATGACCTTTCAGTAACTGCTATTCCTCTAGTAAAGAAAGTTTCATTTTGTGTATATATATATGTATTGTTTTTGCTGTTATTGCTACTTTACCAAGTAAAAGACAACATTTTCCCTCAGAATTAGGGGAATACAGATGTGTCACTATTTTGGTTTTATTGCAGAAAATGAGAAAATGGAGGGTGAACTGGAGAAATTATGTTGTTTATTGCAGTTTACCGAATGTCAGGTCTGATACCATATATAAGTATATTAGCCTAGTTGTGCTTCTCATGCTCAATGCGTTGTTCACTGACTCTTGATTTTCACTTGTTCTATATTCCATTGTCCATGTTAGAAGACACTAAACAAAGAAGAAGATGCTTTGCAAATAGACTTTCAGGATGACTCCAACTTCAAGGTTGAATGCATTGGTCAACTCTTGGCTTTTCATTTTGATTTAGTTTTTGATAGTATAAAAGAACCTCATTATGGATTTTTCCTTACCTAGACCTTGTTGAAGTACTGTCCTACATAGGTTGTGGAATTAGAAATGTTCTAGTTTATAAGACAAGTGATATTATGAGTAATTGGCTTGGTCTAATGTTATTCATTTCTCTTATGCACTGGACTACATGGAGACTCTCCCGACCCATTGAATCTTGAATTTCTATAGTTCATAACCTTATGGTTAATATATGTTTTTTTCAATGAAGATGCAAGAACTGAGTCTTGAAATTGAGATGAAGAAGAAAACATTGAAATCGTTGCAAGATCTCGGTGATATCTATAGAAGGTTCGTTGCCTTCGAGCAAATCGAAAAATGGAACGTAATAGTTTGAAAAATCATGTTTTATTGCTTTTCATTTTGAAATGATATTTTTGGCCTGCTAGGCTTGAAGCTGTTGAAAGGCTAGAAGGTGTGTTATCAGGTCTCAAAGTGATTGAAGCAGAAGAAAACACCATCAGGTTGTCCTTGAAAACATGTGTTCCTTTCACACAAAATATACTGCACCTACATGATGTAGATGATATTGACCCATTAGAAGTTCATCACGAGTTGATGATTGAAACTTTTGATGGAACATTCGATCTAAAACGTGTTGAGGTAATGCTTCATGTGTTTTCTGAATCTAAATTTGCTTACCTGGGAAATAGATCACTGTATATCTGATAATTTCGATAACTCTTAGCTTATGAAAATGTGCAGATATTTCCTAATGATGTGCACATCACTGAAATCGTTGATGCTGCAAAATCATTCAGGTAGCAAACAAGCTGTGGTTTTGTACTTATTGGTTATATGGATGGAGAGATGTGTGCATATTCCCTTACACCATTTATAACCCCCCTGTATTCACGAAAATAGTGTTGAAATACTGTCCCACATCGGTTTGTAAAAATTCAAAATGTTTTAGTGTATAAGGGAGTGATATTTTTGAAATATGAACAATTGTTTCACACGGGGAAGTGGGATGTAAGTTGGATTGGTTTATAAGAGTGCTTGTTGATCATAGTAAATGACTTGTTCAAGTCTTTTACGGTGTGTTTTTATCCTCTTATATATTATATCCGAGCACAATCCTCATATGAAATTGATCCGACTCCAGATTAACAGATATCATAAGTAATGTACTCGACTTAGCTTTTTCAATATCATTCATTTCTTTTATGGATTGTGCTATACATACATTCTACTATTCCATTGAATCTTCAATTTCTATATGGCTCCAGGAGAGCGTCGTGTAATTGTGTCCACAAGAAAAGTGAATCATATTGAAATTGTTAGACCAATCTCATTATATATAATATCATTCTTCTTATAAATTAGAACATTTTAACCGACATGAGACAATATTGTAAGAAATGCTCATCATCATATATAAGTCTAGGGACCATAACAAGCTAACAATGTGCTATATTTCTTCATATCATGTGTTAAGATGCAGTATCATATTCCTTGATTGACTAGTAACATTGCTTCCAGGCATCTTTTCATAATGTCGAGATCTCCATTGGAGTGGCTGGTGAGAAAAATACAAGATAGTGTAACCCTTTCTACACTGAGAAGAATTGCAGCCAAGGGAAATAAATCCAGGTCAGGAACCATCAATTTGTTCTCTTTCAACTTTCAAGAATCAATTTTTAAAACATCTTTTCATTCAGACACTCATTTGAGTACGTGGATAAAGAAGGCATTTTTATAGCTAACCTTCCTGGTGGAGTCGATGCAATCATAAAACTACCTTGTGGTTGGCCTTTAGTAGATTCACCGTTGGAGATAACATCACTTGAGAGAAAGACAAGACATTCAAAACGAACTTCTTTAACTGCCCTTCACAATGTCGTTGTAAGTTGTTTATCTGTCAGTTTTTCTTTTGTTTTTCTGCTCTTAGAAGAAGCTTTGTGTTTCTTAAGGAAATGGCGAACTCGTTGAACGTGGAAACGCGACAGAATATCTCAATCTTTGTTGATTGTATTGAAGAGATTCTGAGACAGCAAAAGCATACAGGTTCTGTTAAGTAAGAGTAAAAAAGCTTTCTTTCTGTTAAATCACTACAATCAAAGTGTATTTGGATTGGAGAGAAAACAAATTTGATATTCCAGACTTCAGAGGCTTTTAACTTGTTAAAATTCACAGATTCTGATTCTGATTCTAACGAAATTGACGAATTAATCGAACAGATATAGCTTGATCGGAAAGGGGCGGCGAGTGATTCCCCCGAACAGGAATCCGCCGGAATGCTGAAGGAAATCGAATCTTTAACTCTTTTTTATCTCATTTCTCATTGCAGATTACAAGTGAGAGAGTTTCAGTTGCATGTGGCAACAAATCAGGAGTTTATTTATTTTGATAAAATCAATTACACGATGAAAGAGAGGTATTTTTGATTTGAAATTGGTGTGAAGAAGAATCCAAATCTGGAGACGCTCCTGATATCAGTTTCTTTCCTAAATTGACAACTCGAACTGGGTTTTCGCCTTTCTAAAGATCTTGAAACTCTGATGCATACACGATTGGAATGGTGAGTGTATCAGATAATGTTCGTGGATTCGCTTTAGCACTATCTTCCAGTGTGTTTATTGGGTCAAGTTTCATCATAAAGAAAAAAGGGTTACAGAAAGCTGGTGCATCTGGGACTCGAGCGAGTTAGTTTTTTCATTCTATTTCAATTTCACTTCAATCTTGTGATTCACATTCTTTGAATTGTGATCAGGTGAAGGGGGTTTTTCTTACCTTAAGGAGCCATGGTGGTGGGCTGGAATGATCACCAGTAACACATTTATTTAACTGGTTTGTCTAAAGTTACTGTATTTGATAAGGTGAAATATTGTGCAGTGTTTGTTGGTGAAGGAGCAAACTTTGCTGCCTATGCTTATGCTCCTGCAATTCTTGTTACTCCCTTGGGGGCTCTAAGCATTATTTTCAGGTACATCATTTTCTATTCGGTTTTCATGGTTTTGGTAATTTTGATCTCTAAAGTTTTATGAGTATGACGTTTATGATCCCACTCTATCAAAATGTTATTATACTTTATAAGTTTTAGTCTATATGGTATAATTGGTCTTTCAATATTTTCGGTTGAGATCCTCGGCCAAAATCTAATTCCCATGATCGTTTTGGCCACTTGGGATCTGATTAATCAAATGTTGCAAACTTAGAGAACCAAATATACCAAAATCATTACAAATTATGGGATCAAATTTGTTAGAAATATCAATGTTTGGGGACTAAAGACGTCATTTTTTACGATAACGAGTATGAATTTTGGATGCAGTGCAGTGTTAGCCCATTTCATCTTAGACGAAAGATTACATATGTTTGGAGTTGTGGGTTGTATGCTTTGCTTGGTGGGATCTGTTACAATTGTATTACATGCCCCTCTTGATAGGCATATAGAATCAGTCAACCAAGTATGGCATCTTGCAACAGAGCCTGGTAATCAATAATTGCGTCTTTACCATTCCAAACACACATTCCTTTGTCTAAGTAATTATAAACCAACATGAAACAGGCTTCATTGTCTATTTTCTTGTGACTATGGCTCTCGTCGGGGTTCTTATCGTCATTTATGCCCCTCGTTATGGGAAAACACATATGGTTGTTTACATTGGAATCTGCTCACTTATGGGCTCTATCACTGTGAGTTTTTCAATCGTTTCGTATATGTATCAATGTTGATTTACTTTCCTTCATTCACCACAGGTTATGTGTGTGAAGGCAGTGGCAATAGCTTTGAAGCTATCTTTTTCAGGATCAAACCAGTTCAAATATTTTGCTACATGGTTTTTCACCATTCTAGTGATCATTTTCTGCATGGTCCAGCTCATATATCTGAACAAGGTTCGTTTCGTTCATTTCAAATATGCAATATGATATATAAATAGATACTAACTTGTTTTCTTGCAGGCCCTGGACATGTTTAATACCGCGGTGGTGTCGCCTGTGTACTACGTCATGTTCACTGCACTAACCATAGTTGCTAGTATGATAATGTTCAAGGTACTCAACTATTAATCATGAAAAAAACATATACTAGTTAGATTGTTTGAAAATGAGTTTGAATTCAGGAATGGAACTCCCAAGATGGATCACAGATAGTCACTGAGTTATGTGGCTTCATCACTATACTGAGTGGTACGTTTATTCTTCACAAAACTAAGGATATGGGAACCTCCCAAACGCAGGCACAACAATATCCTTCTTACCGTCACCGATCAAACTCCGATTCTACTCCCCTGGAGATGGTCTGAAGCCTATAAGTTTTAGTAAGAACTTGATGATATTGTTTAGAGATGCAGAAACAACAGATACCCCAGAACTCATTATGTTTTTTTCTTCAATTAATTCAAACAGTTACCCGTCTATTTTGACATGTTTTTGTGATGCAGCCAAAAACAATACATTTGCTGCAGCAGAAAGGCAGGCTCCCTAGAGTTTAAATTCAAACAAGACAATCCATTTTCAGGTACTGTTCCATTTTCTATAGAAAAAACTAAAGAAAGAACAAAACATCTAGGAAATACAGAAAGAAGTAAATTGTACAATTGATGAAATTACATACATGAAGGGGTGGGTTTTAAAGAAGAGTGGTAACTGGTAATCATCATACTCTTTTCTAATTCCTATAACACCCCTACCTCAACGTCACTGGACCCTTGAAAACGAAGGGGTAATAATTTAATTGCATTGAAAGTTCGTTATTCCTTCTTTGCCCTCGTCTGTATACCGTAATATCCAACGTACCACTTGACAAACTTCCGTAGTCCCATGGCAAGATCGGTAGTCGGCTTGTAGCCGAGTTCCTTTTGAGCGAGGGTGACGTTTGCGTGAGTGAACGGAACGTCGCCGTTTCGAGGCATTTTAACGACGTGTTTCTTGGCTTTCACGTTTAAGAGGTTTTCCAGGATTCCGACTAGTTTACCGACGGTTACCGGGGATGTGTTTCCTAGATTGTAGATTCTGAGTTGAGCGGGAGCGGTCTTCTTACCGCCGGTTCCTGTGCTTTTCTCGGCGGTGTCAAGAGCGCCGAGACAGCCTTTGACGACATCGTCGATGTACGTGAAGTCACGCGCCACCTCCTTGTCGTCCTGGGTGACGTAGACGTTTATTCCTTTGCCTTGGAGAATGTCTTTGGTGAAGAAGAAATAAGCCATGTCTGGTCTCCCCCATGGGCCGTAGACGGTGAAGAAACGGAGACCGGTTAAGGATAAGCCGTAGATGTGATTGTAGGTGTGCGCGATTTCCTCTCCTGCTTTCTTCGTCGCGGCGTAGAGACTAGCCGGTTGATCTGTACGGTGGATTTCTGAGAAAGGTACCTGTGTATTTAAACCGTAAACAGAGCTTGAGGAAGCCCAGACTATCGCCGGCTGTGGATCTGCCGATTTTGCTACCTCTAGGAGATTTACGAAGCCGGCGATGTTGGAGTTAACATACGACAATGGATTCTGCATTGCGTAACGGACGCCAGCCTGTGCGGCGAGGTGGAGGATGTGCGTATACGGCACAATGTCGAATAGCTTCTTGATCAATTCAGCGTTGTTGATATCACCGTCGACGATGAAGATTTGATGTTTACTGAGCAGATTCTGTCTGGCGCGTTTAAGCGACGGATCGTAGTAAGAATTGAAGTTATCCAGTCCAAGAACACCGTCGCCGCGCTTTTTCAGTGCAATTGAGCAATGCGATCCGACGAATCCCGCCGCGCCGGTGACCAACACAGAGAATCCATTAACCCGCTGCGGCGTGGACGAGTGTCGCACCTTCTTCTCCCAAGCCGCTCCACCTCCATAAAAAGCGGAGGAAAGCAAATAACTAGTAGCGTGAATATGATGCCCACCGCCGTCTGCTCCAGATAGCGGCTGGTGGTTGAAAGTAAAGAAGAAGATGAGGATGAGCATCGCCAGAAGAGTAACTCGGAAGAGAAACTTCGATGAAGCGTTTATGATGCTTGTAGTATTCAATCTGCGGAGATAGCTATTGTATCGTTCTAGCTTCGCCGATTTGATTGTATCTGCCGGTAAAGCGCCGCCGCTAATAACCGCGTGGTACTGCATTCTGGATTTACAGCTCCCCTCCAAGAGATGGTAACCGCGTTTTCCTTCGCTCTTTTTTTCGTTTTCTTCTAAATAAAAATACATATAAATAAATAAAATTTTGGGGAATCTGTGAAGCCCCTAGAGGCTACACAACAAAGATAAAAGACTAGATTATTATAAAGAGAGCACCCACCGTCGGTGCCAATTATTATGTATTTCTTTATTCCAATATATTTAAAAGTTAAAAATATCTTTTTTAAAACACAAATTTGATTTTTTATTAAATATTAATGCTTTAGCTAATATCATAATGTATTTTCAGAATTATATAGCACATACTACTAAATTATAACTATATGTAAGACACAAATATCATGTAAAATAGCTATTTTCTCGATGGTCCCAACAAATAAATTAAAAATCAACACCACTAGAATGATCAAGTGGTGTTAAATAAATAAAACTAACTTTAGAATATTACCTACTTTCTCAATCATGCCCAAAAAATAAATTAAAATTATTGAAATATTATAGACAAGAGAATAAATTAAGAGGTTTTGGTGGGATTTAATGCAATAATTTAGTAGTATTAGGCCCCTTGGGTTAAACTACTGTTAAGGCTGGTAATCTTTGTTTTCTTCCTTCATGTTCCTAAATCACAATTATAAATTATGGTATATTATAATTTTAAGTAAATTATAGAACTTTTATTGTTGGGCGGATCGGATCATTTTAAATAAATTCAATGTTATTCATTTGTAGCTTATTTAATTTTAGAAACCAAAATAAATAGTTAATTTGTTACTCATTTGTTATTTAAAATAATTGTGATTTTTATTACTTTTATTTTTAAGGTAATGAATTGTGAAAGTACATAGTAAACAACGCGGTATCGTACATATCCCAGCGTCGTGTCGGTACCGTCAATTCAGACAAAGCAGCATCATGTGACATGAAATTACACATTTATCCTGTTTACTTTTTTGCACTTCATTTTATTAATATGATTATCAAATTCATATATATATAGTCCAATGTTCAAAGTTGAATAGTCTATATTTATTTATTAAATTTTAATAACACTCACTCACTCACATGGGATGGAAGAATGTCGGCAAAGGCATATTCTTTTTTGACTAAATTATTAAAAATTAGATATTTTGTGAAAAACTAAAAACAAATAGTTGCAATCATTTAAATGAAGTCACAACAAAATTATAGTGAATTTTCAAATATAACTAAGTTTATAATTTTTGACAATTTAATCATAAGATGTGATCATTAGTTTAATTTAAATTAGAAATAGTTGGACGGCCAACTATATCATTTAGATCACTCACACTCTCATTTAAAAATGGGAACTATTAGAATATTAAAATCGGATCATATACTTATATTATACATAATACTAGTTCGATATTATCAGTATTAATCATTGAAATCAATATGGCATGAAAATTTAATTTTAAAATATTGTAAAATAAGGTATGATATTTTATTGATAATATTTATATTTTTTTAACTTATAAATTGCATTCCAAACAGAAGCTAAAAAAGCTACTAAACATAACAGACACACAATAATGCAAACCAAAGAGCAAATTGAAGGGATTCCTAACCTGTGTTCAATCCTTGTACTTCATCTCGGAGACCTTGAATCCCGGCATGTCGAACGAAGAAGCGAATTTCTCAACATCTGCCTTGAGCTCTTCAATGTCTTTGTTGTTAACTAAACCCTTGTTGAAGTCTTTCAACAGCTTCCCATATTCCTTTTGAATCTTCAAAGTTATGGATACTGCACGGTGTAAGAATTCCGCGATCTGCTCAAAGTCTTTCTCGACTAATCCACGGGATGTCATGGCCGGAGCACCTGTGTACAAAAACCGGGATAGTGGAATGCTCAAAGTCTTCATGTTCGGAAATGATTCTTACCAATACGAACACCACCGGGAGCCAATGCACTGCTGTCGCCGAATACGGCATTCTTATTGACGGTAATGTTGCACAAATCACAGAGCTTCTCAACCTTGTTTCCTGAGAAGTGCAGATATATCAAATGTCACAGAAAAACATCCAAGATTACGAATCTCTTACCTGTCAACCCGAGAGGTCGAAGATCCCAGAGAACAAGATGGTTCTCAGTTCCACCAGTTACAAGCTGATACCCTTTGGTTATCAAATAGTCACCAAGGGCTACTGCATTGGCTTTCACTTGTTTTGCATATGCTTTAAATCCAGGAGTCATTGCTTGCTTTAAAGCAACAGCAAGAGCACCGATCTGGTGATTGTGTGGACCGCCCTGAAGAGAAGGGAAAACGGCAAAGTTTATTTTGTCTTCAAAATCATAAACTGCACCCTCAGGCTGTCCTTTCTTTGCTGGCTTTGGGCCCTTTTTGTAGAAGATCATGCCTGCCCTTGGACCCCTCAAACTCTTGTGAGTTGTAGTTGTGACTATGTCACAGTACTCAAAAGGATCTGCCGCTTCCTACAACAATCAAACCACAACGAACATTACATTTATGGCATTTCGATCTACATAACGATATAGTTTTGGCTCAAAAATCTAGAATTTGTTGATCATCAAGAAAAAAACAAGCCCATATGCACTTAATCATATTTTCCATTCTATTAGATCAATGCGAAGAGGACTGTAAATCGACATGATTTCATGTATAAGAACCAATTTTGCAACAGAAACAAGAGGGAAAATTCAGTTCAAAGAAGCATTATTCATGAAATAAGAGATTCCGTAATCATAATCAGATATCTGGTTGCAATAATCTGCAGATCAGAGAGCAATGAACAGTGTAAATAAAGATGAATGATTGGTTACCTGAGCAGCAACAAGGCCGCTGATGTGAGCCATATCACAGAGTAAAAGCGCTCCACATTTCTCCGCAACCTCCTTGAATCGCTTGTAATCCCAATCCCTGGGATAAGCGCTGCCTCCACAAATAATCAACTTAGGTCTGAAATCCAATGCTTTCTCCTCCAATCTATCATAATCGATATACCCTGTTTTCGAATCAACCTTATACGGCAAACTTTCAAAATAAATAGAAGTCGCACTGATCTTCTTCCCACCAGAAGTATAATACCCATGAGTCAAATGCCCCCCAGACGGCAAATCAAGCCCCATAATTCGATCATGAGGATTCAACACAGCCGTGTACGCAGCGAAATTAGCCGGAGATCCGCTATAGGGTTGCACATTAACTCCCCATTTAGTGGGATCCAAACGGTAGGCTTGTAGAGCGCGTGACTGAGTTAGATTCTCGATCTGGTCGATGAACTCATTGCCTCCATAGTATCGATTACCAGGCATTCCTTCAGAATATTTGTTGGTTAGGGCGCTTCCTAACGCTTCGATAACAGCAAAAGATGTAAAATTCTCGGAAGCAATAAGCTCGATTCCATGCCATTGACGGTTCTTCTCCTTCTCTATAAGATCGTGAATCTCTGGATCGACGGTGGATAGAGATGCGTTACCCCACTTGGCAACCGGATCCATTTTTGCTCTTGAACGAATTTGGAAGAAGATTGAGAAGAAACGGAGAAGGTATTCGTGAAAAGGCGTGGCCGAATGGCTTCCATTTATGGAGATCAAGGTTGGTAAAACAGGAATTTACGTTATTGCCCTTTGGTTGGTGTTTGTATTTGGTAAGGAGTGAAACCAATGTCTCTAATTTACTTATAATTTAATTATTCAAATAAATTCTTTATATTTAATTTTAAAATTAGATCCCTATTCTACGTAAAAGCCCTAATCGAATGGTTCAGGATTAAACTTCTTCGGATTTTGAAACCTAGTTGGAACCAGACCACGAGCTAAGTTTAATCATTAGCTCGATAAATCTTTTTCATGTGGACTATTACAAAAGACCAACGCGAGACCAAAACCAGATCTTATGGTTCGGTTATAATACGGGTTGGTCTTTGAAAGACTTTATAATATTTTTAAAATATTTTATATTAATGAATACTATACATATAATATTATTCAATATACATAATTTTTACCTTCGAATTTTGACATCTAATAAAAATAAAATAGTTAATCAACAAACAAATACGAAAAAGAGGAAAATATATTGGTAAAATAAATTTTTGACAAAATATTACTAAAAAAATTCAAAATAAAGATACACTCAATCGTCACTTTGGTCATCTTCTAAAAATAAATGGGAAATAAAAAATGATTAGAGGAAATTCTAGTTGGAAAAAGAATGATTAGATTTAATTCCCCATCTATAAAGATTGTTACTATTATAATGATAATTGTAGAATTATGATTATAATTTAGAAAATGAAAGGATAAGAAAATTGAATTGATGAATGTAATAAATGAAAAGTTAAATTATGTTATGATTATTTAATGTTTCTTAATTAATATGTAAATTTAATTTTTTAATTCATATTTATTAGATCTTATTGGCTGGTCTCAAGTCCATCTATTAAAGATCAAATATCAATTCAAAATAATTATCGGGCTTCGATCTCATATATAAAATATACAGCCCAAAACTAATTAAATTAATATAAATTAAAATATCAACCTATAAATTATCGAACTAGTCATAAACGGGCATTTCAGGGTTAGATTGGTTTTGTCTTACGCACTGGACTGTTCTTTTCCCACCTCTAAACTATTCTCTAAACTTTATTTTTTTTGCATATTCTAATGAAATTTTGAAAATTAAATTGAATATTACTTTTAATTAAATTTCTTTATTTTACTTTCTAGACGCTTTCATTTCATTTTCATTTTTTAATTATAATTATATATTCAATGGAAAAATTTCAATTTTGGTTTCTCAAATTTACTTCAAAATCAATTTTGGTCCATCAATTCTAAAAAAATGAAATTAAGTCATTCAAATTTAATATATTATCAATTTTGATCCAACATTACTAAATTGCCCTTAATTTCAATAAATATAGTAATTAAAGTTAAATTAAGTTTCACCATTTATAGACCTATATTTTTATTACGGAAATTTTTGGTTCTATGCTAAATATATTTTTCGATAAAACGAATAAAATTTTTAAAAAATTTCGGACCCAAAATTCATAACGCAAATTTACGTGTTAAACATCACATTTATATAAGAATATTTTGTATAATAATAGTAGTGCTACAATTGAAATATTATTAAAATTTATAAAAATTCATTTAATATCAATATTTAGGACCAATAAACCAATCCACTAACTTTTTAAATATTAAAATATTTATTTTTAATACATCAAATAATGTGATATCGGGTTGTACTACTCAATAGTGATATACATGTAAACATATCAACGACATAAAGACTAATAGACAATGATTAATATATAAATTTGTGTTTTGAATTTTAGTCTGAATTTTGATAAAATTTTATTCATTTTACCGGCAAATTATTTTTAGCATAGAACCAAATTTTTTTCGTAGTTAAAACCAATGTTTTTATACCGAACGATCGGTACATCAAATTTCGGGCAGTATCGGTATGTTTGTTGGTATTGCTCGGTACCGGGTATTTAGATCATTTTCTGGGTTTTCGGGTCCGACCAGAAAAAAACTAATTAAATATTATTTTAAAAAAAATTGGCACCGTTCGGTATACCGATCTGAACCGATACAGAATTCCATACCAATATGAAAACATTAGTAGTGATATTTATAAATTATAAATATTGTTTATAAAATAATGAAATTTACTTTAACTATTATTATTTGAAATTGAGGGTAATTTAGTAATTTAAATTAAAATTGATAATATATTAAATTTGAAGGATTTAATTTAATTTTTTTTGAATTGAATGACTAAAATTGATTTTAAATCAAATTTGAGGAATTAAAATTGAAATTTTTTCTATATTCAATCTTTTTGTTAGATATTTGATCAAATATATTTAATTCGTAGGGAAATAAAGAATGATAAATACTTTTTAAAATATAAAAAATTAACAGGATATTTTATTGGTTGGCCAAGATTGATGAAGTTACTAAAGAACATATCTCCGTTAGCTTTGAAGTTTAAAGAGCATATCTGCCGTTCCCTAGGACGATATGCGATTGTCGGCAGCCCGTAATTATGACTTATAAATAATAAATATTTGTACACCTTACGTAGTTTTGGAACATTATTTAAATAATTATAGTATTCTAAATTTACAGGTTAAGGTTAGATAAAATATTTTATTTTCCTAATTTGTATTAATTATGCAATTAAAAACAATTATGTAATTTGAATCATGTACGTACCAATCAAAACGCCCCGTACCCTGCTCTGCAACTTATTTAATGAGTTTTCCCAACTTTGATTTTCCCTCTTTACCCAAAAAAATCTGATGGTAATTTTCACACGCTTTAACTTTTCCCCAAGCTCTTGCCCTCGAAGCTCCTTTTCCCCTTCATTTCACTAAAAATCAAAATGCACAAAACCGTGAAGCTCAAGCTCGCTCTGCTCCTCGTATCGTTCTTTTTCCTCCAAATCGGCAGAGGAATATCCGTAAACTTGGAGAAATCAGGCGCTCCGAAAGCGACGGAGGAGGAAATTGCGGATTCGGAGAGACATAGACGGAGACTTGCGGAGATAGGGAGGCGATTTATCAGTTACGATACTTTGATTAGGGATTTAGTTCCTTGCGATCGGCCTGGAGCTTCGTATTATAACTGTAGGGAACATGGTGTCGCCAATTTCTACAACCGTGGTTGCCAAATCATTACCAGATGCGCGAGAGGAGATTGAGATTTAGGTCCGCTATTTTGGTAAGGTATTTTCTTTGTTAAATATTTATTATGCATTTCTTTTTCTTTAATTAGTAAATATGTAAGACTTCAAAGCTTAAAACTCGCGTAGAATTACTATCTACTTATTTATTGTTTTTAAATAATTTATTAGCTAAATACCCTGAAGCTTTTTTGTCGGTCGAATATTTAATTACTTAAATGTGTCCTGTCCTATTCAAGATATGACTTATAATTGGGGTGTTTTGGTAACTTAACATCTATAATTTTGTACAGTTGTACTTCTAGGTGTTCAATTTTTTAATAGTGTAAATTTTAAATATTACAAATAAATTATTTAAAATTGATATATATCTTTTAAATTTAATATTGCATGTTCGTTACCCCATTATCCAAAAGTGTTTATGATTCTAAAATTAGTTGTTCAATTTATCTGACACAAATGTTAGGGTCTGAGACATTTTTTTAAAAAGATTATAACATACCATAAGTATCACGGACAACATAAGTAGTTATAACACTACTTTGTCCTTTATTTCAACACAGACATGTAATAAAGAAGAAACACTATCCACACTAAAACACGTCAGTTTCCTGGTCCAGAACTAATGTCTGGACTGAAGAAGAAAATGTCTTCGAGCCTATCATTCGATGGTGAATTTCCACCGTAAACTAGCAAACCTCGTTTGCCATTCCATCGACAACCGGAGAATGCACACCATCCTCGTGGTCCAGGATGCTCTCCGGAATCGAATCCATCATCATTCCACTTTTCCCACATAAGTGTTTCAGTATTAAGTGCATAAACTTCATGTGCAAATTTGCCTGCTCCAAGATGTCCCAAGTCACTTGGATCAATCTCTCCACCGTAAATAACTATATATCTATCAAACACAAAACCCGAAAATACACTTCGAGCAGTCGGCTTTTCACCACTAGTCGTAACCTCGATCCATTTTCCTTCATTGGGATCAAAGCAATGTACATCATTAAGTTCAACACCTGAGAATCCATACACAATCCATATTTTTCCATGAACTGCAGCTAATCCTGGTCCACCTCTTGGTTTACACCCTTCACCTGGTAATGGAAACTCGATCCATTTCTCATTTACAACATCGAAAGCCCAAAGATCATTAAGCCGACCTGCATTTCCACACCCCCCCGAATACATATACTCTTCGATCATCAGATGCAGTTGAATGGTAACTTCGTGGAGGTGGACCAAAGGGTAGAAGAGTCCATGTATCCGTTGATGTATTGTAACTATAGAACTCACTCAACTCCTTGTGATCTCGATCTCTCCCACCAAATACATAGAGCGTATCGCCAATTGTTGCCATGGAAACTCCGATACGAGGTGGAGGAACGTCTCCCTTAGCATCGGAAATGTGCCATGTTTGATCATTTAGATCGAAAACATAGAGATGGTTATCTACAGGGACCCTAGGCATAAATTCCCCACCAAATGCATAGAACTTTTCTACTACAACTGCAATAGCATGTGAACTTCTAGCTCCAGGACCATTCCCATTTTGTTCCAGCTGCATATTGTAATACCAGCCAAATCAAACACATAAAAGTTTATTCCTAAGCCCTTCACTATACAAAATACACACGAATTGAACCCTAGTTCTCAATATGAAATTCGATTTTCAAAATGCCCATTCGTAATCATAAAATCCTCAAGAAGCGATAAAGTAAAAGAGATGAAGTAAACATCACATAAATCTTGGAGAATACGAGTATAAATGGGAGAAATTGACCTTAAGCCAATTGCCTTTTGCAAGCGCCATAAGATGAAAATCTGTTAATTCAGCACCAGAAATATGATTTCATGAGCAATTGGTGAAAACTCACTCTCATCACAAGTCAATTAACACTCTGGAACTCGTACGAACGAACGGCAAAGAGCAACAAGACGAAAGGAGAGTGACGTGGCGTGGGCCTACTTTAAAGGGATGATTGATTTCAGCGATTAAGAGCATACCTAAGAAAATAAATTAATCTTATTATTTTTAACGACAATGTATTATATAAAAATATCCATAAATGATAATTTATACGGATTGTAATTTACTAATTATATGATCATCATACCGCTATTTGTATTTTATAATGATACAATTACACAAAAGTATTACTATTATAGAACCAAACTCACTAGTGTGTAACATAAAAAGTGTGTAAATTAGTAAATTTGAGGATTCTATATAACATAAATTGATTTACTAAATTATTAAATTGTAAATTAGCAAATGACCAAAATCAATTTGATATAACATTCACTAAATTAGTAATTGTATAACATTAATTAGTACGACTTTGTTTTCATAAATCATTTTTCGTACCTCAAATCATTTGTCATTAAAGATTTGCTCCAAATCAATTACTATTATTTTATATCATTTTTCGTTATTTTTATAATTATAACATAAAAAGTGTGTAAACTCAAATTTATATATTTGAAAATTATAAATTTAAATATGAAAATTTATAAATGACGAATGCTTTGCATTAATTAATTATTATATTTTTGTGAGTCGTTGGGGTGAGATGTCGCCCTGATTTGATTCGTCTACCGCAACGAGTATTTGGGCGGAAGTCGTTCATACAATCGCCTAAATCCGCCTCCGATTCCGTTCAGTTTCCTGTTTCGGGCGGATCTCATTCGTTGGCCGTTTTCTATATCAAGTTGTTGCACTTTCCGGCTTTGTTGACATCTTTGGGCAAGGATTCTGAGGTATGAAACTATACGTTAATACTTTATGAATCGCTATCCGTAAATCTACTGAATTTGTTGTTGAAAATTTAGAGATTTTATTTCTTTTGAAATCTGAATGCTGGATGTGTTAGTTTTCACTTTTCGCTTTGTATTTATCTAACTGTATGCTTGGGGAGATAGGTATTGAAAGTTTTTTTCCTTTTGATGAAGTTTTGTGTTCCTATTGTTCTTTTTCTGCAATTAGATGGATGGGAACAAAGACGAAGCATTAAAATGCCTGAACATAGCAAAGAATTCAATTAAATCTGGAGATAAGGGCCGTGCTATTAAATTTGTTGAGAAAGCTCGAAGATTAGACCCATCTATTGTACTAGATGATCTGCTTTTGAATTTGGATGTTCCAGAACAAGAAAACAAGAGCAATGGTAATCATACTTATCAAAATCATTCCAAGGAAAGCAAGCCTCGTAAGAGGGTTTCCGCAGTCGATCCTTCATCATCAGCCTCATCTAGCACTTCAGCTACCTACACTGAGGATCAGATTGAAGTAGTTCGAGAAGTTAAAAGAAAGAAAGACTATTATGAAATACTTGGTTTGGAAAAAAATTGCAGTGCTGAGGATGTGCGCAAAGCATACAGGAAGCTTTCCTTGAAGGTCCACCCTGATAAAAACTCTGCCCCTGGTGCAGAGGATGCGTTTAAGAAGGTATCAAAGGCATTTATGTGTTTAAGCGATGAGGAGAACCGTAAAAAGTATGATGTTGTTGGGTCTGATGAACCCTCTTATGAAAGGAGAAGTAGTGGGGTTAATGTTAATCGGGGATATAATGGATTTTACGATGGAGACATTGATGCAGATGAGATATTTAGGAATTTCTTTTTTGGCGGTATGCGTCCTGCTTCGACTGCAAATTTTAGTAGCTTCACATTTGGACCTGGTGTTAGAGTGAGAACTGGTGGAGTTAACCAGGGTTCTAACAATGTTAGAGTTTTGCTTCAATTGTTGCCTGTGATTGTGGTATTGTTGATGAGTTTCATGCCATCGTCAGAGCCTCCATATTCTCTTTCGAACTCGTACTCGCATAGTTACAGATTTGCTACTGCTAAGGGAGTAAACTTCTATGTTAAATCAGCAAAATTCGAAGAACAGTATCCACCTGGTAGCACTGAACGTGTCACACTTGAACAACGGGTTGAGAATGATTATCACACAGCTTTAGTGCATAACTGTAGAGTGGAGTGGCAACAACATCATTGGGGCTATAGAAGGGACACCCCGAATTGTGACGCATTGAAGCGTTTTGAGGCTATGGTCTGACTCATACATGAAGGTTCATACTTCTTCTAGTTGCCATGAATGATTTACTCTTGAATGCCCCCCATTTTTTCACCGGTCACTAGTTTTTTATTTTGCAGAATAGCTTGCTCCGATGATACCTTCGGTTTCTTGCGATGTAAGTAGCAATGAAAAACGTATGCATCAGTTAGGAGCAAGTATTCGAGATTGAGAGAAGGTTAGTCCCAATGGATCTCTAGCATTTCAGGCAGTCAAATAAGAATTTTTATTACACTTTTCATCTTCGCAACTTTGTTTATTTGCTGAATGAACATTACCACAGACTTATTATTCTAAACTTCCATCAGACACATGCAGGTAATTCTAATGCAACACATTTTTACCTTGTCGGGATGATGTATTTATTGTCTGTGATAAATAGATAGTATTAGGTGCAGTTTCAGCTTATTATTACAAACTTATATTACAGTACAATGGGAAGATAGCCTCAAAGGGCAACAAGCTTCATGTTTATGCCTCTTTTGGTTCATATTGAAGCAAAATATCTAGCCCTTTTCTTCATTATTCTGATGTTTACTATACAAAAAATCAAGTTATCAGTTTATACTATTCTTGGGATGAATATTTGTGCCCTCTGAACCTCCGAACCGATATCAGGATTGTGTCACACATTTGGGGCTTGTGCATTGTCCAAAGGCATGTATTGTGCCATGATCGCCCGTATCTCCGAGTCCATATATCTCTGCACAGCGATCAAAAACTATTTGTAAGTAAACGAATCAATTGCAATTACGTATGCCTTTCTTTGCGAATGTACCCGGATTCTGTATGTGTAAACTGCGTATATTCCTACTCCAGCAACACTCATGCCTAATAGAACCACCCAAATCATTCCCCATCCAGACTCTGCACTCCCTTCTTTCCCTACATTCCATCAAATTTCTCTTACAAAACCCTAAAGAATTCGTTTTTCATATCGGGCCTCGAATTATAGAGATACTTACCGATGCAAATGTCATGCTCACGAATATAGAGTAAGTTGCCTCCACAGCTGCATTCATAACTTCCCCAAGTGTTTTTGCATTTGCAATCTCCACATTGGCACGCCACCTTCTCCTTGCATTCGTCGATATCTACGATATCCGATCCACAACGTGTTTACGATTACTAACGAAATATGAACACTAAATTTATCACCCACCTCGACACTCGGTTATGCCATCGCCTCGAAATCCCTGTGGACACTTGCATCCTCTTACCATTCCTTCCTGAAAAATACATTTCAAGTTACAATTTGTATTGCCTTAAAGGCAAAAGAAAGCGTGAGCTATCGACTTACATTGCACGCCGAATACGATTTATCTCCTTCGCTTCCTCTCCAACACCCTCCGTTATTTATCTGGCATCTTAAGGCCCCCGATGCTTCGGTAGAATTCCCGAGATAAATACATACTTCATCTAATGCAATTGTTATATGAGAAATCATTACCATCACAATGAGTATAACCATCTCCAACGAACCGAACTCCCTGCACCGTAGGACACTGACAAACTCTCCCTCGAAAGGTATCCTATTACAAGTTGTCTGTTTTAATTCCGTATCCCATAAGCTGTAAGAAATATATCATAATTGTCGTTTTACCCGGCAAGCTGTTATGTTCGAAACCTTATCTTCCCAACATCCACCATTGTTTTCCAAGCACTCATTTGTTTCCATATCTATTTGTCTAGGGATGTCAAAACTATGCATTCTTGTAATAAAAAAATCGAAAACTCGACCTGAAGTTAGACAAACGGAAGGCTCGGTCGTCTCCTCAAAACCGGCACATATCGCCTTGAGAACTGCTCCTTTGTCCAACTTACCTAAAGGGAATTAATAAACAAGCATGTGTGGAAGGAATTCAGCTTTGGTACAAATTCACGAAATAACGTAAAATACCTCTATACTGTCTATTGTTGATCACAAGCGTAGGTAAAATTGTGACGTCTCCTCTAGCGCCTTTGCCAATCTGAGATTATATAACAAAAGTTTTGGAGATAAACTAAAAAAACGGTCACTTTTTATACTTATTTGATAAAAGAAAACCTGAGCTTCTTGTTCTGCTTTCAAAACGGGGTTGTCGACATCCGCCTCCGTATCTCCGATGCATTCATCTATTTTTGCAACATCGAAACCTACGTATATCAAATATAATGCTAATAAACACAGTGAAGCCGAGTCGAATTTAGTTACAAAGGAGGCTTTCAACTTACCAAGAGACTTGATCACTTCATTGGCACACTCCCTCGTATACTTCCGTGATCTCATCGGGCATCGGATCGCAAAATCAGTGAAAAAATCCCACCACATCCATGGCTTTCCTTTATCCTTTGAAACTTTGAAGAAGCAAGCTTGAATCAAGTTTTGAGTAACAACATCTTTTCCATCATATCCCTTGCTAAAATCCTGCTCCGGATCAGGAGAGCAGTATCTTCCGTTATTGATACACTGCGATCTGCACTGTTGGCTCTTAACGAAAGCTTCGGGACAATACCACGTAATGTAATGTGGAGTAAACTGAGTGTATCCTCTCTGCTCAAGAATCTGAGCTGCCCCTTTAAAATTGCTCACAAAATTCATCTGAGTCTCACATTTTGTACCGCATTCATCGTTGCTATTGGTCCAAAGCTCGTACTCGACACGATCATCTGGATGAGGAAGAGCCTCCCTCCAATCAAGATTTACACTCACCATTTCCCCAATGGATAGTTGCTTCTTAATCCTGTCCCCGAGGTCTTTCGAAATGAGTGCAGATGGGATACTTATGTTCTGTAAATAGTTCGGTTGCGCCTCAGCTTCTTCCGGTGTATCCATCGTAATCAAAGCCTCGACTTTATCGTCAGCTACAAGAATAGCAGCAACTCCTGCCCTCTGAGCATTCCATGCCTTGAGTGTGAAATAGCATTCTAACAAGTAGATAATAAAACAAAACTACTGTTAAATTTCACTGAAACGGATCCGATCAATCGTAAATCGTAAATCGTAATGATCTCACATTAGATTAACACAATCACAAGATAAAATGCATATTCAGATATAGATCAATATTACCAGTATCCAACAAAAGAATCTGATATAAATCTACCTCCCCTATCAGCAAGAAGGAACACAGGGATGCCGCCAGGGCCGAGGGCATTCTGCCACGAAACATCGGAATCCCGGTAGAGACGACAAGCCTTCTGATTAGATTTTGGGTAGAAAACTGAACCCACCATGGTGCCTCCATACTGAGGAACCCCAAAATTCCCAATTGCACACTCGTACAACCCTTTAAGCGAATCGGGAGTCGTAACCTTCAAATTATTCTTTTCCACTACAAATCTCCCAATACAACAACTGAAAAACAAAGACAAAGCGATCAGATAGAAACCCAACAATTTTTTCATCATTGTCGAATCAATGAAATCAAAATCCCACCTGATGAGTCCGTCTATTTAAATGTGTGAAGTTCCCAATCGTAGGAAAAGTTGTTCGTTTGAAAAAATCGAAATCAAGGGCATCGCATTTGCTGCTTGACACGTAGAAAACAGTGATCAAACTATACCTCTTACGTTACAAATTCTGAAGAAAATACAAACATAAATGTCCGAACAAAAAGGAAATCGTTTTGTCGTGAGGAACACAACGTAGTGATTGTTTGACAGTATTCCCAACACCCACGTGTCAATCAAATTCCACGTGATCTGTTTGCATTTTTAACCAATAGTTTACAGCCACGTGTCAAGTAAAAAAAACACATATTTTCATGTATCTTTACAACTGCACAAGTTTTGTAGTTATTCAAATCAAATGATACAACAACAATAACATTTTTATGATGATACTGAAAGTATCGTTTAAGCCCAACATTCATCATCGTCTTCCGAGTCTTCCCGGGTTTTCTGAAGTTCCCAATTTACCGAAAATCGAATGTACATACAGCATAGTGTCATCCTAAAACAAAATGCAGCATTTGATCTGTGAAACTGGTGTTAAGAACAGAATTAAGGATGAGATTTGGCTATTATTACCTTTGCAAATTGTCTGAAATCCACAAGAAACGCTTCTGCTTCTTCGTTTTCTAGAGTTCACCTGTGCCACAACTAATGTTACTCGGATCGAAACATTACCCTTATGTAAATACAAAGATTTCGATGAATCTTCGACAATGTAGCATGCACAACAATCTCATAATCTAGTTAACACTATTATAATATCAAGCACATAAACCGTTTTCGATCTTTTTACGAACTAAATGGGATAAAAATCTGGCATGACATGATACCTTTGTGGGAGGAAGAGGCAAAGATAAATGCCTTAATGCTTTTCGAGTATTAGTTACTGGCCGAATCGCTTGAGTTTCGTCAATTGACTGAAGTTTCTCTCTTCCTTTCTGAATAAGTTTTAGTCTTTCTTGAAGAAGTCCAACTTCACCATGTATCTCTAGCATTTTACTGTCAAATGAAGATAACAAAACACTTTGCGGTTCTAACGGGATGATAGACGAAAGTTCATGAGCTTGAGTATCCATCATTTCAGTCACAGACGACTCAAATGCAGCAGAGCTCGATAAGTTCCATTCACTTTCGTCGATATTCGTATCACTAACTTTATCTTGCTTCAAACTAGGATATGAACACAAGCTTCCACTACATGTTTCTATAATTTTCTCCCCAATTTCACAGCCTACACCGATTTCTTGAATTTGATCGAATTCTGAAATGATCTCCTTTTCATGAAGGTCAATCCCTTCCGATTTTTCCTCGAATTCTCGTTGTGCCTTCGAACTAAACTTCCCATCCTGAGATTGAGTAGAAGATTCAGTCCATAAAATGGATCAAATTTAGCACACTCAAAGACTACTGTCACTTACCTTCTTGATAAAGTGGCGAAGAATTGATATCGGGTCATCATTAAGATAAAACGAAGGCCGAGCATCATTCGGATCTTCAGACAAAGCCATTTGTCTAAATGCTTCAACTTCTTTCTCCAAATAATGTTTTTCCTTTTCAGTTCTCACAAGAATTTCCTTGAGAATATTGATTTCTTCAGCATCATATGCATATTTCTCTTCAATGATCCTCTGCGATTGTCGAGCTTCCATGTAAATCGATGCTTTCTCGTCCTGCAACCGTAAAATCATCGACAAAGCTTCCTCCGTAGCACTAGCAGCAGCATTTCTCTCATTTTCAAGCTCAGTATAAAGAGCAGCAAGTTCTTGTTCCAAAATTCTCACACCATTCTCCTCTTCTTCATCTACCGATTCGTAATCCGGTTTCATTGCCGAATCCGCACTAGTTTCAGCATTATCTAGAGGATCTTTATCTCTGTCAATGTCTGCATTAGAGAATACGAAATATATTACACAATTTCACCAAATCTCAAGATTTTATTCATAAATAAGAACTCACGATAGTAAACTGAGGGATGCTTGTTTCTCTGCACACTTATTCGGCTCCTTTTCCGGTAACCATCTCCGGTGACCTCTACCGGAGGAAGGAGAGGTAAATCGGGTGAAGAACTACAAGATGCCTCATAATCTACCCCAAGAATCTCCTTATCATTCACAGTTCTTTGATCATTACAGAAAGGGAGCTTCTCCTTAACAGAAATCTGAACATCTGTAACTTTTATAGATGGAAGATCAACTAAAAGGCTATTCAAACAAAGATTTCTACTACGAATGTTACAGAAAATCCCATTACAGGGGCATGGCAAGCTTAACCCGAAAAAACCCATAAATTTCGAAGCGAAATAAACAAAAGCTGATGCGCAAAGAAGAAGATAAGCAATCCAGAGATCAAGAAAAGCAGCTACTAAACCGCTTAGATTCCACATCTGCGTGTGATCGCACGCCATTTTTCATCACAAATTCTAAACGCCCAGAATCAGAAATACACTGTAATTGCTCCTTCTTTGCTTATCAACTACCAGCAAAAAATGAAGACAAATCAGAAACTGGGTTTCATTCCTTCCGAGATCAAATTCAAGGAAGGAATTTTCAGGCCGCCCTGAAAAATAGAAGCAAAAATAATGTGGAAATCTGGAACTCAAGCTGTTGTTGGCATATTTTTCTGGATAATTATCACGCGAATTCACCTGCAAAACTTTCCGACCGAAATAAATAGAATCTTTTACAGAAAGTAAAATCTTGGCGTTTATTTTTCTTAACTTCATTAAAAGGTATCCCCCTCACTGTCTTTTTTCTTAACTTTATCCACTTGTTCTTTTTTTACCAGTTCCAGCAACTTTTTTAAATAAATCACTCGACTGTGTAATGTGTATATATATTTTTACAGGAAAACTAGTTATGTAATAACAATATTTATGAGGTTTTGACAAACTGGAACCCTAATGATGACTGAAAGCAATCAATCTTCGCCTTCGTCTTCATCAAATTCATAATCTTGAGTAACTCTGAAGCTTTCTCTCTAGTTTCATCACCGCACCCAATTTGCAGAACTAAAAGAAGCTTTTGAAATCCGCCGAGTTTCACAGCTTCCTCAACGACATCTCCCAAATGCCTCATCTTCCAAATACACGACACGCAAATCTCCGTTACCGCGTTTGAAACTCGTGAAATTTTCTTTATTAGTAAAGGAACAGCCAAAGCATTTTCACTAACAGCTTCCCTTCCTCGTTCAAAACTCAGAATCTGATCCAAAATCGATGAGCCCAGTTCACATATGATTTTGTCTCCGTCGAGTATAATCTCTACAAGTAATGGAATCAGCCCAGATTCAATGAACGTAGAAGCGGTGTTTTCTGAACATGATTGGAGGATATGGTGAATGATTGCTAAGGTTCTTTTGGTGGAAATTGGAAGTTTGAGAATGTTAACTAGAGTTTCTTCAATACCTTCGAGTTTTAATTGGATTTGATCATCTACGGAAACCAGAACCTTCAGAACAGATATGGCGTTCTGCTTTACAGTAAGATCATCATCTTTTAAAAACCCAGTAATGAAATTGATAGAAACTGCAGATTTCAAATGGGAAATACCTTCTGAATCAGATGGAAAATTCCATGTCAATGAAGACAGTAATTCCTTAAGAAGATCAAACTTCGCTTCACCAGAAACACTAGCGAAAGACTGAAAAGAATCAGCGATAACAGACCCGATCCCATTTCCAATAATGCATCTTTTATTCCTTTCACTTTCCATAGCCAAATTCCTTACCTTTAAAACCAAATCTAAAAGTTTTCTCGAATCCCCAGTTCGTGTAGCCGCCCCCATTTTCGATTTCATCTCTGAGATTTCATGAGGAGTTATCGGTACCCTCGGCGTTGGAATTCTCTCAACACCATGACACTTATTCTCAACGCACCAGTTCTGAATCATCTTCCTGATTGAATGATTTGGAATTGGATGCAAATTCATGACTATCTGATTCGTAACTGGGCAAGTAATGTTCCCAGATTCGATCCATTTTTCTATACTCTCTCGATCGTAAGTAACTCCCGTGGATAAAGTCACCGGATCTTTCATCAAATCGAGGGTTACTGGGCAGATAAAATGCGGCGGAACCGTGAGTTCCATTTCTTTAACAAAACCAGTCTTTCTTCCTCCGTCTCTCCGCCGTAGCCATGGAAAGATCATCATGCAAAGTGAAAACGCAGAAAATAAGAAAGCAGGGAGTTGAAATCAGAAAGAATCGCGTTAAATGCGTTACTATTTTTACATGTATGAGAAGTGTTCAAAAGCAAAAGGAGTTACGATTCAAAATCTGACTTTGAATCCATGGAAAAAAAATCAGACTTTGAATGAATACTGAAGAGAATTATTCTGCATATTCAAAGATGAGTAATTGACCTTTGACCATATTTTATTACAAAGTTCCACTTATTCACCCTATGCTCTAATTCCTTAAATATCTCTCATTGGTCCAAAAAATCAACCAATTTGTTTGGAAAAATTATTACAAAAGTGAATTGTGATGGGGTGTTGTTTTGGTTGTTAATCAACAACCAAAAATAATGAATATTTAACAAAAATAGTATATCATTATTATAATGAATATAAAAATAATAATATATTCTTACATATAAAAAAAAGTGAATATTATATATATGTGTATTATTTCTAAATGATGATATAATGTTTGACAACTAATGTGTAGTGTTGTCATGTTCGTACCATATTTTTGCTTTTATTTTGTATGCATAACTAAACAAATAAGGAATTTATAAATGTAATTCATCACATTGCATTCTCAACCAAACAAACAAACTCAATGTGGCTCTTTATATGAAGATCATATATTTTTTTGTTTTGCAAAACTATTTGACACACGCCTCTCTCCAAAATAACCAGTTGTGATTTATCATTGAACGGGATATCGGGATCGGGTTCAAATGCATTCGGGTAAATCAGTCTTGTCCAATATGAGGGCCAACTCAAGGTAGACACATGCCAAAGATGTGGTCGAACTCATAGAACTAATTAAAATAAATCTTTCGAGTAATTAAGTGATCCTAAGACATTTGTATCAAGTTTTCAAGTGATAAAATGTGGATCGGTGCACACAGAAGTGAGTGAGCCTGCCGAAGATCAACGGAACGTGCATTTCTTAAGGGGCTAACTGCCAAGTTGTTATGTATTATGCGCAATCATGAGAGATGATATCAATTTTTATGGTTTAACAACTATTACTAAATGATCCTTCTCAATATTTCTATTTGATTTTTCATATTCTTAAATTAGAAAAAATAATTTTGCATCTAATGTATGTTTAGATTGCTAGATACTCTTGTAGTTTGATATTATATTGTATATGTTGAGAATTTTTTCTCTTAACATTGTGTTTTTTTCTTTTATTTTTGGATTTTCCACGTATTATAGTTCTTTTTTTAAAGGTACCAACAGTCATCGAATTATAACCGATATAATGATCAAGATTCTATTTTTAGATTTGTTGTTGTTTATGGGACAACATAATATGAACATATACAGTTTAATGTGGAAAACCTTAGAAGAAATGAAAAAAACCATGGGAAGATAACTTACTCGATTGATACAATATAAAAGAGTAAAATTTATTACAATAGATAAATAAAGGAGGTGACACTCAGCTTAAGGGTTCCCAAAATTGCGTAAAATATTTTGCACATTCGTTGTATATTCCGATCAAATTATGTACACAAACAATTAAATCTGAAACCTTATTTTGTGAATTTGAATTACTTTAAGTGACTGTTAATAATCTATATAATAGAAATAAACAACCATTATATTGAAATGATGAATCGCAATATCTTAATTCTTCAAGTGAAATATTTGTTAGGTTGTGAGACAATATGTGTGTGTTCTGCACAAATTATATAATGTATAATCAGAATTTATAATTAGAATGCAGAATCAAAATGTATAATTAGAATCTGCGTAGTGTTCTGTGTAAACATATAATGAATTATAAAATGTAAAAGCGTTCTGTAAAAATATTGTAATTGAAATGTAGAATTTTAATTGAGTTACATTGTACAAAATAATTATCTCTCTTTCTTATAAATTTGAAATTATAATTCTATATTAAAATAATATTTTTAATTACAAAATAAATTAATAATATTTTTTTATTTAAAAATCATATAATAAAAAGAAAACAAAAATATTGAATAAGATATTGTCGAATAAAAAACTCAACAAGTGATAATATAAATACCAAATTTTAGAAAAAAAAAAGAATTCATTATGATACAAACGATGAAAATTTGATTCGGAAAAAAATGTATATATATGAAAAATATAGTTAACAATGTAAGACGGTGCATCAAAATTTGTAAATTGCATAAAAGTCTCGAAGTTGATATAATGTGTGATTTTGGATTCCATGTTTCAAAATTGCGTTGTTGATCCCCGAACTTCCAAAAACGTTTATATTGAATCATAATACTCGTTAATTTTTTAAACGTATCAATAGTTTATATTGATCAATTAACCTTGAAAAAAAATGAAATAACAATGTTTCTAAACTTTGAAAATTTTAAAAATAATGCATAAATTATCAAAACAACTTATACGAAAAACCACTACTATTTATTCGAGAGTCATTTTTAAACGGTTTTGAAACTTCAAGGGGTTCTCATGCAAATTACAAACTTTGGGGACATCGCTTTTACATTATCTTAAACATTGGGGGCCAATGTCGTAATTTTCTCGTAAAATATAATAAGTATAATGCATAATGCATTTTCAAAATCAAGTCTGAACTTGATTATGCATTATAGTTAAAAAACTAGAATGCATTTTTATTATAATTCATAATTAGAATTTAAAATGTATACTGTTCTGTTTTAAAAAACAGATTATGCATTATATAATACATAATCTGTTTTCATAATTTGTGCAGAACACAACCTAAATAAAAATTAAATTGATTACCCTTATGTGGCCACGGTTATATAAAATTAATAATAATTTAGTAAATCGAATTAATGAATAAAAAATATTATATCTAATCCAATTAATGTTATAAAAAGCTTTATATATAAGACAATTAATGAATCGAACGTTATAATAATATAATATATTTTTTTAAAAAAAATGGACATCAAATCATCGATAACTAGGAGACGAATGAGTCTCGGGTTTTTCCCCAATTCGGGTCAGATCTGCATCTGTTTGGATTTCAATGGGCTCTATTCAATCGGCACCAGCGCCGTCCGACGACGAGCATCACGAATCCTTACATGAAGATTCCGACGGAGATGATGATGTCGAAGTGGAAGAACACAAGGAAGATGTCGTACGCCGCAAGAATCTGACCAGAGATGAAGTGACATTATTGAGGAAGAAGATTCTGCAGCAGGAACCAGAGATGCTTCCTTGTCACTCATCCGCATCTCCTGTTTCACCGCAGCCATCGGCGCATAATACTCCGCGATTAGGTCCTTCGATTAAGGTTTGGGATCCTTACAATGTTCTCACTCCGCCTACGCCGTTTATACCTCCGTCGCATTTCCACCGTACCTTTTCTACTCCTCCTGGCGACAACGATCGGGGATTCACGGAGGTGTATTTGATTAGTCACTGTGAGTGTCACATGAAATTGAGGCCTGATTTAATCTCTGGTCGTTGTCCCGATGCGGCGCTTACGCCTAATGGTAGACGTCAGGCTCGTGCCCTTGCTGTATTTCTCAAATCTTATGGCGTGAGATTTAGTTCCGTTTACACATCGAGTTTAGATCGTGCTCGTTCCACTGCGCTCTCCGTTTGCCAGGTGAAATTCCTTATAGTCTTTGATCTCGCAGTCAATACATTTTCTTGTCAATTTCGTCTCAATACTCCTTTTCCTTCATCATCACGTAGCTCCTTTTATAGTATGATGCACTGAAGCTAGATAGTTGTTTTCTCTTGACATCTGAATTATTCTCTAGAAAATCTTGAATCACTCTGCTGCAGATTTTGTGCTTGAATTCTGAATACTTAACAGAATTGTTGCAGGAACTGAATATATCAGATGAAAGCATACAATCTTCAGATGCTCTAATGGAGATGAGCCAAGGAATTTGGGAAGGATGTCAAAAGTCTGAAATTTACACTCCAGAAACACTAACCCTAATGGAGAAATCCCAGCCTGATTTCACTGCACCATCTGGAGAATCATTAAGGCAAGTAGAGTTCCGTATGATGCAGTTCCTAAACACAACCGCAATTTCATTTGCGGACAAGTTCAGCTCCGATTTCTCGCCACCGGATCCCCATGGAACTTCATTATCAGCATCACATTGGGATCTAATTAACAAGCATAGACAAGGGGTGGCAAGGAAGAAATCTGGAAAGAGTAGGCTTCAGATTGTGACAACAACATTTGATCAGGAAGCAGATGACGAAATGTCTCCTCGTATATCGAATGATCTTGACGAAGCAAGCGTTAACGATGTGAGGCGTAACTCGTCTCTATCCCCAAAATGTTGCATCGGAGTTTTCAGCCATCCAACTCCAATCAAATGTCTGTTGACAGGCTTACTTGGTTGTAGTCCGGTAATGTCGAATAAGATATGTGTCGATGATTCTTCGGTCACAGTTATACAACACTCATGGAAACTAGGGTGGGAGATAAAGAGATTGAACGATATTTCACACCTTAGGCTTATGTAGTCATGGCCATGCTCGCTTGTTCTCTTGCAGGTTTTTTGTCTAGGAATTGTGTTATCTTAATGTGTGTATTTTTTCATTGAATAGTATAAGCTAAAGAACAAATCCCAATTTTGGTCCGAACAAGAATTATTATTCTTTGCATTTTCTATTACAATCAATGTTTTCATAACATTGGATTTCATGCTTTCAGTTCCAAAAATTTTTATATATTTAATAGATTTTGATCTCCATAATTTGTAATAACATATTTAATTTTCAAATTTTAAAATTTGACAAATTTGATCTCAAACTGTAAAATTTGATAAATTTAATTCTCCAAAATTCTAAGTAACAAAAATACAAAATCGATCGCCAAAATTGATTTTGCCAAGGATTAAAATTCTCAAATTAAAAACTTTGAGAATCAATTATACACAAATTAATCTTTGATGATTGATTTTACCAAAAATTACAAAGTACAAAAATTGGGTTTGCCTTGATGCATTGCGGATCTTAATTATGACAATCATAAAAGTTTATGGACAAAAAATACCAAAACATGAACAATGAAGATCAAATTGGTGTGTAGCCAATAATATACATTTGGCTAATCAGTCTCGATTTCCCTGTACTAAGTGGTGTATAACAAAATACAAGTTTGTCCAAGAAATTCAACATCATAATAGAGTATACTGGGTGGTATCACGTTTGATATGAAAACATTGTTACGGCACTGAAATCGATATTAAAATATTAAAAATCACACTGAAAATATGAAGAATGCAAAGGCATATGCATCACACAAATAGATTCATGATTTTTGTTTATAGAATAAGAGTAAATAACAAGATTTACACGAGAAGTTTTGAAGCATATCTGGTACAAGAAGAGAACAACAAGAGCATAACAATGGATATAGGAACAAGAAGAGAACAATTACCAAAGTCACAAGCATGATCCGCTTTAGAAGCAACAACAGCATTCCTCGAGTATGCAACAGCAGCATAACGCAGCTAAGCTGAACACGACAAAATTGATTACAGGAGTTGTGTTGGTGTGTGTGTGTAAGTTTATTTGAATGATCGAATTCACACACGCAAGGGTGAAATTGAAAATATTACCAGCCGCGTAAAAAGGAGAAACACGATCGATCATGATGATGATGTTGGTGATAATGATCGCAGTGATAAACATCAGCTGGTGGCATCGGCGGTGGCGGTGGCGGCGGAGGATAGCCTTGATTGAAATATCCTTGATAACCGCCAGATCCAGGATTGAACGGCGGAGCAGACGGCGGGTACCCAATAGTACCATAACCTAAAGATATTGATTATTTTTATAGTATAACACGAATTCAACCTATTAACGATACAGATATCGGAGATTTTGAACTTGAAGAAGGTACCTGGAGGAGCCGGAGGGGGAGGGTAGTTGGGATAACTCATCAAGAACGCGGAAATAATGAAATGGTGGGCCGGACTACGAAGTTATAAATAGATAGCCAATTGGGCTGATAGTGAGCCCATTTACAGTTGTCATTGTCCTTTTCATATGTGGCTCAACCTGTTAATTAGGTGTGCAAAAAAGTTGGCAAATTCGATCAAATAATAATGGAAAAAAACTTATTTCTTTAGTGTGATCGAGAGAACCTATGGAGCACTAATTCATTATACCCAATCCATATGATTCGACTCGACTCAATATTATAAAAGTTGGATTTTCGAATTGGTTATTATTTTAAATAAAATAATATTAAATATTGTTAAAATTTGTTGAAAGTTACATAAACTCTAAATTTTAAATTATATCAATTTATTATATAAGATAATTCAATTTTATAAAAAATAAATATAATTATTATATTTCATGTCTTCTCAAATGCAATCATATTTCAGTTTATTATCGTTTGCACGATTAATTCATAAATAAATAAATTATATGACAAAATCGTGAATATATATAAGTCACTTTTATAAAGAAGAAAAATATAATTAATGAAAAAATAAAACGATGTTGTTTTGTATCAAATGTTAAAAGTTATAACGAATCGGAGAGTCGGACTCGATCTGACACGAATACGTGAGGAAAATTGGATAATCAGTCTAACATAGCCGTTGGGCATTGTAGCTGTTCATATTAGGCAAGTGACTAATTAAAAGAAATTAATGGTGGCCATTTTGGATTTGTTATTAAATTAATTGCCTCCCTTTTCATTCATTATACTTTAATTAAATATTAGTTGTCAATGAGAGTTTTTGCATTCATAGAACACGGCTGTGTTATTCAATGTCGGCCACATAAAAAAATAAGCATTTTTTTCATGCATTATTTAAACTAAATTGGTCAAAAATTAGTGATATGAATATTAGAAGTAATTGAATTGTTTTTTGGATATGCGAACTTTAAATGTTTAATCAGATATGATACAATTTCGAAACTTTGATATGATACTATATTTATTAATATATTAATTTTCAAGTTTTAGAGTTTTAATATTATATAATATCTCGTTTAGGACTGTTATTCGATTCGAACGAACCAAACGCGTTGTGTTCATATTCGTTCATATTTTTATTCGAACGTGTTCATGTTCGTTCATATTTTATTCGAACGTGAAAATATGTTCGAATATTATTCAAATTATTAAGTGAATGTTCATATTTGTTCGAATAGCTTATTCGAACATGTTTGTTCTATTTGTGTGAAATTCATCCAAAGGTTCTTCATGTTTTAACTCATCCATATTTTCTGTAGAAATTGGTCAATCATAAAAAACAATAACTTCATCTTAAAGGTTCACTGATGATGATGAGCATTCGTCTTATTCCATATTTGACATTTTGAGAGTTTTGTAGAATATCAAATATCTTATCTTTTCAGTCTTTTAAATCCAATGATAGTTTAGAAAATTAGGTTTTTCTAAATATTTCTAAACTTAAATACTATAATCATATATTATAATTAAAATTAATTTAAATAATATATTTGTTCACGAACGTTCACATTTGTTCACGAAAATGTTAATGTTCGTTCAAATTATAAACGAATAAAAAATAATATTCGAATAATATTCATATTTTTATTCGAACGAGCGAACACGATCACATACGAACCGAACACATATTTTTCACGAGCTGTTCGGATTGTGTAACAGCCCTAATCTCGTTTATCTAATAATTTATCACTTTATTTTATTTGTTCCTTCAATAAAGTTATCCTTAGTCAATTTAAGAGTAAAATAATTTTTGTAAAGATGATAGAAATAAATGAAAAATTATATTTAAATAAAATATATGCATTTTTTATGGATTTGATGCAATTTTGAGTAAAACCTAAACAATTTTGAATATTCAAATAATAAAATAGACAATTATAAACATTAGATATTTTTACATCTTTTTAAAGTCAACTATCATAATGGTTGACTTTAAAATAATAAATAAACCCCCCAAAACCTGAAACCTCTTTAAATTAAATTCAAAATTGTGCCAAAATTACATCTGAATCCAAATCCTGAATCCCCTAATGAATTCGCTAAACAAATGGTTTCACTGTTATGCATTACCTTTTCTTCTTCTTCTTGTTCCCACGATCCTTCTTCATCTCTACACCTACTTTCCTTCTCAAGGTACTGAATCTACATTTCAATGAATTCATTCATATGTATCAATGTTTTTCTGTTTCTCCGCAGTCCCCGCCATGTCGCCGGAACCCTGCGAATACCGTGACGGAGAATGGGTACCCGATGAATCAGGATTAGGGCTTTTATACAACGGAACATGCGAAACGATCTTTAAACATGAAAACTGCGAGACTTCAGGCAGACCGGACAGCAATTATCTCCGGTGGAAATGGAAACCTAAACAATGCAGGCTTCCGTATTTCGATCCAGAAACTTTCCTAAATCTCGTTCGAAACAAGAATATAGCCTTCGTTGGAGATTCACTAGCAAGAAATCAAATGGAATCACTTCTCTGTATGCTTCAGGTATCTGAAAAACCCAATCTATTTCATGCTACAGGGTTAGATAACAGGTTTAGAAAATGGAATTTCACATCTCATAATTCTGTTTTCTCGCTTTACTGGTCACCATTTTTGGTTAAGGGGATAGAGAAAACAGTACACACTGGAGAAGCCAATTACAACACGATGTTCCTTGACACAATTGACCAAAAATGGGCTGTAGATTTAAAGGAAATAGACATACTTGTCATGAATATTGGTCACTGGTTCATTCAACCTGCAGTGTACAAGTACAGCAACAACTCAATCTTGGGTTGCCATTTAAGTTCCTGTACTGAGGTAGGGTTCCATGATCCATTCAAAATGGCTTTAAATACAACATTCAAGGAGATAATTAAAGCAAGACAAACTGGGAAAGATCTAAGAGTATTGTTTAATACGTTTTTGCCTGCACATTTCGAAGGGGATTGGCGTAAGGTTGAGGCGTGTTCTAGGACTCAGCCTTACAAAAAAGATGAGATGATTGTTAAAGGATTGAATGCAGATATGAGGAATATTGTTATGGAGCAAGTGAAAGAAGCAGATATGAAAAGTGGGAGTAAAGTTTCAATTGAAGGTGTTGATGTAACTGAGATATTTTTTGCAAGACCAGATGGTCATCCTGGTGCTTACATGAATCCATTTCCATTTGCAAAAGGGGTTCCAGATATAGTTCTGAATGACTGTTTGCATTGGTGCTTGCCTGGTCCAATTGATACTTTGAACCAGATTATGTTAGATATTATAAAGAGAGGTAAAATCAAAGGCTATTTTGCAGATATACCCACCATAAAATAGGATATTTGTATATATATCTATCTACCTCTTTAATATTTCATCCGAAGATTGGTGTGGATAGGTATATCTACAAATACCCACTTTTGTAGTGGGTATTTTAGCAATTCAGCGTAGAATCAGATCAATAAAAGGGTAACAAATTACATATTCAGAAAAAAGCTCAATTGTGATACATACTACTTAATTAATCACATCAAAATGATTAAGATTAATGAAATCAATGAGTATATTTTCGAAATATTAAAGATTAAAATACGACTAATTTTAAAATAACATTTGTCAATTTAATTAATTTTATATAAAATACAAATTCTAATATAATGAATCTTTGGGGGCAGATATGATATGAGTTTATTCTCTAACTAATTCAAATTTTAATTTATCTTCCCAAACTAACATATTTTTTAATTCTTTACCCAAACTAATACATCCGTCATGATCGGTATGTACAATTTTTTCAATATACCATTGGTGTATCGGTGATATAGTAGAATACCGGTGTACCGTTTATAATCGATATTTACCGGTATCACCGTTATACCGGATGTTATACCACCAGTATGATTTCTATGGTATGATATCATTTTTTACTGAAACGAATCAAACTCAAATCAAATTCGAATTCACAACGAATAAGACCTCGAAATTTTTTATTAATTAGTGGTTTGTGAATAAAAGTGAAAATTAGTAATACCATTTTATATAGGAGGTCAATTGTGGTAGTTTGGAATGAGAAATTAAAATTAGGTTATTCGGGGGAATAAGATATTTTAAAATTTGGGTAATAGGGATTTAGAAAATTGGAAGGTTGGTGCAAAACTCGACAATCTCTCTCAGTTGGCGGATACGGTAGAATTTCATTGCTGTATAGGTTTCTTGTTTGGAGATTAGGTTTTAGATTGTATGTACATTTCTTCACTAGTGGCCTGTCGGGTGAGATTAATGGCGTTTGTCGATTTTGCTTATATGCAGTAGTGAAAACCGCCATAAGAAATTGTATGAATTTTGTCAAATGATATATAAATTGTTCTATTTTTCTGTGAAATTTGGGTTTTTTTCATGGAACAATGATCTTTGCAGTGTCTTGATCTGTATAGTTTTGGTTAATTTTAAGGCTCCTCGTTATTCTTCATTGATTTGCAGGGTGTATGTTAATATGTTGCCGATTTCTGGTTATTTTAATACGGAAGCTTTTGTTGGTAGCTGAAATGAGTTATATAGCCAGATCAAGGTATAACTTGCCATTTCGATACTTGAGAAATGGTGTGATTAGGAACTTCGCTCAACCAGCAAGTATGGAGGATGATGAGGAGGAAGAACTAGTAGATATAGATCAGAGAAGGCTCCCAACAGATTATTATCCTGCAAATTTTGATCCAACAGAGCATCGTAGTCCTCCAAGTTTGAGAGTTTGGAGGCTTGTTGATTAAATCTCTGCACTCTCTTATCGAAGCAGCAGAACTTTTGTCTATTATGATGCGGAAATTGGGATGAAAGAGGCCCCTGTAGTTGGAGTCATGAAGCCTGGTGCTGCTCCAGCAGCAGGAATAGGATAAAAAATGGCAGCAACTATAGCCGAAGATAAAAAGCCTGAGAAAACAGCCTTTGAACTGAAGCTAGAGTCTTTTGATTCAGCTTCAAAGCTCAAGGTAATTAAGGAAATAAGAACTTTCACTGATTTATGATTGAAGGAAGCCAAGGACTTAGTTGAGAAATTGCCTGCTGTTCTTAAGACTGGAGTTTCAAAAGAAGATTCAGAAAAAATACTAGAGAAAATGAAGGCTGTTGGAGCCAATGTTGTCATGGATTAAATTCCGAGGTTTTGTCGAATTATATGATTCGTTATATCCCGATATTGAGACATTGAAATAGTTTCTGCATATTACAAGACAGTCGAATTCTATACATAGAAGATTTGGCCTACATTGAGGAGACTTTCATGAGGTACATTGAATATCACACTGTTCTCCCTGCATATCTTCCTAAGAAATGCATAGACATAATTTATAGCTATCTTTTTCACGAACATCGACTCCCGTCTTGCTCGAATTACAGTGTTTCCCATAATATGAACCACTCCGGTGTCCCTGCACTTGCTTAGGAACTCTAACTCATCACCTTCACCTTCAGTTTGGCCGCTATTGTTCCCCGACGATGTCACTGTAGTTTGTCCACGTAGTGGTGATCCGGCCGGAACAATCGAGTCACAGGATGAAACAGTAAGATCAGTATAAGGAGCAGATGTCTGTCCAATATCTCTCATTTGAAAATCTTTTGACTGATGTGTTTGCTGATCATATATACTGTAATTCTCGGAATCAGAGCATCCGTCCATCATCGACTCGAGTCGAACGAACATGAAAAGGTTTTCGAAAAGCTTTCTCTCAAAGTCTTCGTCTTTTTTATGGAGATCTTTGTAGCCATACCTCGCTACACAACGGAACATGTGGTAATTCTTCGGTCCTATACGTTTAACCAGAAACCTTTCATCTTCAGGGACTGTGTAAACTGGAAGATACTTGACACATACAAAGATGACTACTGAGTGCACTGCCGGTAAATTTGTTATGAAGTGTGAAAAAATCCGAGGCACCCCACTAGCTAGCTCGGTGTACACAAGTCCGATACCAGGCACACGAACCAGGCCTAAACTCGGTCCAAGTCCTAGAATCCAAGCCAAAGAAACTTTGCTATGAAGCTCAAATTCATATCTCTTGAGTGTACCATAATGCCAAGTATACATTATGAGGAGAAATATAGCAGCAATTACCCATGGAACCCAACCCCCTTGGTTGATTTTGAAAAGTAATGACGAGAAATATGTACATTCAACGATGAGTGATAAGCTCGTGAACATGAGGACTAAGATCCAATGACAGTGCCAAACTAGTAACATCACCAGCATCATGAGAATCGTAGTAACCAACATGACTACACCGACTGCCGTACCTGATTCGAAGTATACGAAACATGAGAAAAATCAGTTGGTTTTCGAAGTTTTTCCAAGTTGTGGTATAAACTGACCGTAAGCATTTCCGATTTGGCTCTGGTTTCCGAATCCTGCAGTAACAGCAATGCAAAGAACCATAAGGATCCAGTTGACATCAGGAACATATATCTGGCCAAGGAACCTTTTCGATGTATGAACTACTTTAACTCTCGGGAAACAGCCGAGTGCATTCGCCTGCTTAATGATCGAAAATGTTGCGGAAATTGTAGCTTGACTTGCAACAATAGCAGCTAAAGTTGCTACTATGAAAACTGGCCAGTATATTCTTTCTGCAATCATAAAACTACACTGTTTTAAACTTTGATCATATTCATGTTGATAATGTAATGTTCGAGTCGATATGCACCTGGAATAGAACGATAGAACGAATCGCGTACATGCTCTTTATTCTCCATTAAATAAGCTGCTTGTCCAGTGTAAGCTAATAGAAGACAAGGAAACACGATAAGTGTAAACGCGATCTGTATCGAAGCAACCGGAAAATGAGCAAGATCAGCAAAAAGTGCTTCTGTTCCTACATCATTAAAAATGTACACAACTTAAAGCAAATCTAAATAAACATTACTAAAAAACAAGATGCTTAAAACCTGTGATACAAAGCATTATTCCACCAAGAGATGTCCATCCCGTTTTCTTCGTTCTTCGAAAATAACGATAAATATAAACAGGCGAAAACGCCTTCAAAACCGAGCTATCGTATTTGAATATATTGAAAATACCAATCCCTCCAATCACAATAAACCATAGCAATACAATAGGAGCAAAAAGCCAGCCAACCATATCGGTACCGTAATGCTGCATACTAAACAACCCCACAAGGATAATAACAGCGACAATCGTAACAACTTCTGCATAACGAAACATAAGCGTAAATCAAAGCACATATACTTCGTAAACAATTCTCGTACCACTAGGCATCTTCGGGTGATCTACACTGATCCCTCCAGAAGCAGAAAGAACTGTTGAAATTTCTTTGTAGATTTAAATAGAAATCATCATAAAAACGAGGAGACGAATACGAAAAAGGGTAATCACCAGATATAGCAGGAGTTAGAATACCATCACCAATTACCATACATGTTCCTACAAGAACAAGTATAAGAAGAGCAGTCCTTCTAAAAGAATCAGCCTCCAGCCATTTCTTCGTTTTACTAGGGAACGAATGTTCATGGAATGTGCTACGACTATACGTTGTAAGCTCCTCATCAGTTCGATGTTGATTCGGGATTGTTTTTAGTTTTGCATGCCGACAAAGCAGTGAATAAAGTGCAAGAGTTCCTCCTTAAGAAAAGCTCAAATTACAGTCAACCAAATAGAGCTGAGTAATAAAATCAACCATACCTTGGCTATTGTCATTTGCTCTACATACGATGAAGACGTATTTGAGTAGAGGTATGAGTGTCAATGTGTATATGATCAATGAAAGGGCTCCAATAATATCCTCAGTGTTATCAATACCTTGTGGAAATGTATTGTAGAACACGTATAACGGAGACGTACCGAGGTCTCCGTACACAATTCCAAGGCTCTGGAACGCAAGCCTCAAGATAAAAATTGCTGAAAATTTCTGCATTAGCATTGACATTATGCTTATTCATCAATAATCTCATTAGTTTGCATCAAAATCATGAACTATTTATTGCATTATCAATCAAATTTGAAGCAAATGACAAGCGAATCAAATTTACTCTTCAAGATGCATATTTTTACCTTTTCTCTATACATATTCTTAAGTTTTGCAGCTTCTTCTTCCAAAGGCTGATCAAGCTTCTGCTCCAGAACCCACATACTTCCTTTGGAGCCAATGGACCCGGACCCGGACCCATTATGTTGATCTCCAGATTCTAAGCTCATTTCCTTAGAACTTGACATCACAACAACAAATCAAAATTTGTCCCAACACAAAAAAAATCAGATAATTTAAACAGAATGCAGAAAATAAAAAGCTGCTGTTCTTCTAACAAAGAAACCAAACAGATTTGCAGCTTCCCATTAAACTATTGAAACAGATATCCTCACCGATGATTTACTTCCCAAATTCACAGCAAAACCAGAACTTTATATTCTGTTCCATTGATAAGTGTTTTAGGATCAGATTAACAGAAGAAATTCACATTAAATAATAAAAATTCTGAACATATTCCACTACAGTCGGCTAGTGATAATCATGTCCCCCGCATGCGTTATCCCAGAACGTACAAGGTTCAATGCAAGGAGTACAATTTATAACTTTTATTTTTTTACAATTATTTGTTAGTTGACCATTGTCTTACTAGGGGAAGGTATAACAGATTTTTAACAAATATTATCTTCAAAAAATCAAATATTAGTCAACGAGGTAAAATAAATAAACAAATGTATTATCATTTTTATTATCGACAGCTTTACCTAATTCTTATACAAATTAATTGACTTTTTAGTGCATTCCTATCCAATTAACAACTTAATTTATCATTTACATGTTTGATTACGATTGAAAATCTGCACCGATATTATCCAAAAATTCACGATATTTAAGACTTAGGAGTATCTGAATTATCAAATATAATAAAATTAATTTAAAGTGTAATAAAATCATCTGAAAAGATTAACAAATAGCATTGTATTTATTTTAATAATATACCATATTAAATTAGTGATTTTAAGTAATTCGGGATTAAAGAAGAATTTAAAAATTTGAGATTTTAGATATTATAATAATTATAATATATCATAATCCAGCCAAAATAAATAATTGACACATCATATTCATAGCATTCCGGAAATATGTACCGGATTTCAATATAAATACCATATATATTTGAAAATTAATTAAAAATACCTTAATCAATTTTATTTTTTATGTAATTTCAATAACTCAATCATAAGATCGGGTCAGGTTTCTGCGTGTCCACAATGACGTGGATGATGCTAACCAAAAGAGTCTCATCATATTCCCAAATGGTCCTGCTGTCTGCACAAAACCAATACCCAATCAGTCAATATTTTCATGAGTTAGATTTTCGAATCGTTTATTTTAAAAATAACATTACTAAACATAAATTACATAAACAAGCCAGTAACATGGAGTTGGAATGCTGCAAATCTATTAAATGAATTTTTAAAAATAAAACAAAAAGACAGTGTTTCAACAATGAGTCGAACCACGTCGACTAGCCCTACTCACATTCGTCCACCAAATTGACCAATAACCTACCAAAAGTGAAAGTATCATGTCTCATGTCACCATTTCTCCTCATATTATGTGACAAATGCTGCTAGGCTATTATTTAAGTAGTCCCATAAAACATTCAGAAAAATGGATAACCGTGAATTCTGTGGAATCATCAAATATCAATGTTTTTGCATAAAACTTTCAGCAATATGAAACGTGTACACATATGAGGAAAAATTCGTATTTTCATAGTTATGAAGTTACCTGGACATGTAGAAGGAGTTTGAAATCAAGCATCCAAATTTTCCATCTGAATGCTGCTCTTAAGAGGAACATATTCTCCAAGGTATCCCCCCAAATGATCATGCAGAGCAGACTTATCAATACTTTCATTATGGTAGCTTTTGCAAACATAGTAAAACACACTCTGAACTAGAAGACCAACAAGATTCACAATCACCAATAAGCCAACGAGTAATCCACCAACGATTACCCTTGGTAAAGGCCTGTAGTTGTCTCCTCCATGCACCACAAATGACCCAAAGAGAGCATTGATCATGCCACAAACAAGAAAGTACAAGAAAACCAATTTGAATGCCATGGATGTCTTACCCTTTAGCAATTCATAACTTTTCTTCATTGCGGCAAAACCATAGATAGGTTCAAGAACAGAAACTACGCTAGCTAGATGCCACAATGCACTTATGTAGACATGTACACCAAGGAACAAGGAAAAAACGATGATCAAAGAGAATAAAAACAACAGCATACTATTTATGTCCACTGAAATGATGAGAAGCACAAGCGATGCCACGAATATAATGCTATAAACAATCATCAATAGAGATACCCATAAAAAGGTGATAAATAGGCGTTTCAGTACTTTGGGAATCGCCGCAATGGTGGAAGAAAATGAAACGGGCTTTGATGTATAAAGTGATGCAACAGTAAATACAACCGCCGAGGTTGATAGAAGGGAAAAAGCGAAAAGGAAAATAAGGTAACAGAACTGAAAAGCGAAGAGTTTAGACCATTCGGAGGAATTCGCAGCCGCAGCAGCATCTTCTTGAAGCTGCGTCAGTATTGGATTAGTGAAAAGCGAGTGAGCCAAGATTGCAAACGAAAGGGGGAAAATCAGCGTTAGGGTTATGAAATAGAAAGTTTTGGGGGATTGCTTCGGAATCTCAACTGACTCCTTGAGGATATCACGAATACTCAAGAACTGGAGCTGCTCCGCCGCCAGAGCCATCGAAAAAACCAGATCCTATCTCTGATCAACAGCTTGAGACCCAAATGATTCGTTCCGAATTTAGATAAGAACTGGAAAAATTGATAAATTTGTCGATAGAACGTCGGTTCCTGTTATCGCTAAGTGCCAACTCTCCGTAAAAAAACGCTAATGCAAAACTAGCGCCTTAACGAAAAATAGCTATTTTATGTTATAATTTTACCATTGTTTTATTTTAAGTTATTCAAATTTATCTTATTTATTTATACATTATAAATTAAGTAACTCTATGCATTTTATAAATAACATGTTTTGATTTAGGCGAAATTATCATATATTTCTATTTAATGTGTTTCATATCGTTAATCATAATTAATGCTCTTCAAGATTTATGACTTACCTCCAACTATACAAATAAAAATGTAAGTCAATATTGTTAATGTAATAATATATAAGAAATTATGAATCACTAATCAAATAAATTATGCAAATTTTAAATTGAAGAAAAAAACATTTCCTTATTTACGTATAAAAATACTAAAATTATATATTGAAGGATCTTGTATATATCTATATATAGAAATGTTCGGGTGTCCCTTTTAACCTATAATACGATTACCAACCCCGCCTGTCTTACGTTTTACTCCGCGGCCAACCCACTAATTTGAGCGATGGCGTCAAGCTTGTGGGCGTCTAAAGCCGCTTCCCTTCTCAGGGTCTCTTTAATTTCCAGAACTTTTGCTACCGGTGAGTGGTTTAGATCTTCAGTTCCTTTTTCTTTCTCTTTTCGTGTTATGATCTGTTGTTATCACTGTTTCATGAACTCCATTTATTTAAGTTAAATCAGATCTGGTTTCAGATCATTGTATGAAATACTCTCTGGGTGCGAGTTTGATTCAGAAATTTGTAAATGTTGAATCTTTTTAAGTTATTTGCTTTTGCTGTTTCAATTAGATCTCATTAATGGTTTTGGGTTGTTCATGCACGTTATTTAATAAATGCAGTTGTTAAAGATCTGAAGTATGCAGAGTCCCATGAGTGGGTAAAAATTGTGGGTAATTGTGCGACGATTGGTATAACTGATCATGCTCAGAGTCATCTTGGTGATGTTGTGTATGTTGAGTTACCAGATGAGGGAGCTGTTGTAAATAAAGGTGAAAGTTTTGGTGCTGTTGAAAGCGTCAAAGCTACAAGCGATATTTATACTCCAATTACAGGGAAAGTTACTCAAGTGAATACAAATCTCAGTGATTCTCCTCATCTCGTAAGTTCAGATCAAATTATTGTGTTAAATCTTATAGCTCTATATTTTTATTTAATTACCCCTGAGATTATTGCTGCTATATATCATGTTCGATCGATGCTTTTTGTCTCTTGTGTTTTTACCCCTCGTATTTACTTCATTTCGAGTTAGCAGATATTTGTTCTATGCTCCCTTTTTTATGCTTGATCCCATCTCGACTCAGTACATTTTCCTTGTGTAGCAGCAAGTTTTCTGATGCGAATTCGAGCTTTGAACTTTATTATCGCTATCTTTACGGCTTATTTGTTCGGATTCGTGTGATTGTAGGTGAACAGTAGTGCATTTGAGGATGGATGGATGATAAAGGTCGAGGTGAACGATGCTCAAGAAGTGGATTCATTGATGGATGCTGATAGTTATTCTAAGTTCTGTGAGGAAGAAGACAGCAAACACTGAGAAAATGAAATGTTAGAGTTTGGACATCTTAGAACTTTGTTTGACTCCTTTGTTTCCGTGTATTTGTTCGATATTGCTCGTCTTTCGTATCGAAGATGTCTCGAAAATAAGTTGGTTCATTGGATTTATTTGCTTCCATGTTCTTGTGCAAGAAACTATCAAAACCAAATAACTTTCTATTATGTGAATGAAGTTGTATTTTTGAAATATTTTTGATAAAATTTAAAAGTTGTCAAACGGCGTCGTTTTATTGATAAATTTCAGCTTAAACCCTACCGCCCAGAAACCAACGGTGTACTTTCGAAAATGTCGCTTCGTTTATCATTTCCAGTTCTTCAAAATTCTTCGTTCTTGGTGACTTTACTGGCTCTGTTTTTCTACTTCTTAATTCCTTTATTTTGGGCGTTGTGTAATCTGTTGCAACTTTATTTTCCGTTTCTTTAGGAATTTCGTGAAAAAACGACTTTGTTTATGGTGGGGAGGGCAAGTAAAGTGAAGAAGAAGCTGTTTACGATTCGTGCGGGTCCGAAGAGGATAGAGTTTGATAGAAAGTGTAGGGAAGCTTTGCTTTCCGGGATCAATAAGCTTTCGGATGCTGTTGCTGTGACACTTGGCCCTAAAGGCGTGTAAAGTACTGATTTCGTCGGTTTCCAATTGCGTATTTCGCGTTTATTGTATCCATAGTATTAGTTTTGTTCTAAGTTGTGTTGGATTTAGGTGTATTGACTTGGATTTCTGCTTGGTACTGCAGGGCGTAATGTGGTTCTATCGGAGTCCGGGACAGTGAAAATAATAAATGATGGTGCTATTATTGCACGAGCCATACAACTTCCAGATACAATTGAGAACATTGGGGCTCAGCTATTGCAAGAGGTCAATGATCTTCTATGCATATTATCTTGCAGGTACCATATTGAGCTAGTTCATTAATTTAGCAGGTGTCCAAAAGAACAAATGATTCAGCTGGCGATGGTACAACAACTGCCATTGTATTGGCTAGAGAGATGATAAAAAATGGACTTTTAGCTGTCGCTAATGGAGCAAATCCTGTTTATCTGAAAACGGGAATGGAAAAAACAGTGACGGAGTTGGTCAAAATCCTGAAGGATAAAAGTTATCCCGTGAGGGGAAGTGATGAAATTAAAGGTTTCCCTTCTCTTTCTCCCCATTATCATATTCCTATGAATCTGTGATCTTGATACACCTTACCTTACTCTGCAGCTGTAGCTTCTGTGTCTTCTGGAAATGATCAACATATTGGAAATGTTATTGCTGAAGCCATTGAAAGAATTGGACCTAATGGGCTGATATCAATTGACTCTTCTTCGTCGTCTGAAACTTTTATTATCTTTGAAGAAGGAATGAAGGTAATTCACTCATTAAATCCTGTTTTTTCCCTGGAATTGTTTTGGGAATGTAGCAGATAGAATGTATTGTATGAAGTCCATATTAAAACTTGTAAACATCTGCATTAATTTTTTGGAACCGTGTTTCAGCGCATAGTTTCGGTTCTCTGTGTAATTTTATAGAAACTATATTTGAAGTGTGAGGGTGTTTTAGATTTTTTTCATGATAGCAATTCAGTGTAACGATAGGTAATTATTCTTCACATTTCACCTCTGTCACCTATAAATTTTCGGGACCTGGGGATGGTATGCGACAAAACATAGTTAGCGACATTGGCTAATTTTTTTCAGATTCAAGTTTTTGTTTTCCCTTGATTTTCCTTCAGGTGGTGTTTTCTTACAGATAGATAAAGGATATATGTCACCACATTTTGTGACAAACAAGGACAAGTCTGTAGTGGAATTCGAAAATGCCAGAATTCTGATAACTGATCAGAAAATATCTTCTCTGAAAGATATAATTCCTTTGCTGGAGAAAGCTACTCAATTAAGTGCCCCTCTGCTAATTATTGCAGAGGACATATCTCGTACCGTGCTTGAAACTCTGGTTCTGAATAAAAGACAGGGGCTGCTTAATGTTGCTGTTGTAAAATGTCCCAGTTTTGGTGATGGTAAGAAAGCTGTTTTGCAAGACATTGCTCTAATGACAGGTAAATAAAACTACTTCAGGAACTTCTCCCTTTCATTATATTCATAAAACAGCATATAAAAAATGAAAAAATAACAGTTCTAAGCCGCTAAAACTTTGCTAGTAAATGAACTAAGATAACTTTGAGCGTGTCTCTTGTTCTGACTATATTTGTTGGCTGATTGCATCCAGGTGCTGATTTTATTTCTGGTGATTTGGGACTGACTCTTGATACTGTAACCTCCGATCAGCTTGGCATTGCTCAGAAAGTTACGGTAACAAGCAGTTTTACCACTATTGTTGCGGACCCTGCGATGAAGGCTGAAATTCAGGCAAGGATAATGCAAATGAAGAAGGATGTTGCAATGACAGATAGTAAATATCTTGCAGATAAGATTAATCAAAGAATCGCAAAGCTTTGTGGTGGAGTTTCTATAATTAAAGTCGGTGCTCATACAGATGTAGAGCTCGAAGAGCGAAAACTAAGAATTGAAGATGCAAAAAATGCCACTTTTGCTGCAATTGCTGAAGGTGTGGTACCTGGAGGCGGCGCTACTTTTATTCACCTTTCTAAAGAAATTCCGAGTATAAAGAAAAAAATCCAACATCCCGAAGAACAGATTGGCGCAGATATTATCGAAAAGGTTTAGCACACTACACTCTCTTCACTTCTTCATTGACAAAATACATAATCACTTAAAATGTGAACTTACTTCAGGCACTCATGGCTCCGGCTAAACTGATTGCAGCAAATGCTGGTTTTGATGGAGATGTGATTATCGAATGTATTCGAGATTCGGAGTTTAGAATTGGTTTCAATGCAATGAGTGGGAAATTGGAAGATTTGATTTTAGCTGGGATTATTGATCCTAGTCGAGTTCCAAGATGTGCACTCCAAAATGCTGTTTCTATTGCTGGTATGATTCTTACTACTCAGGCAATATTGGTAGACAAATGCAAGAAAACTAAACCTCTTCTTCCTCAAATTCCTGGTATTTCTCCCTAAAACTGTCTGAAATTTGCATCTACGTATTTGTCTTGTTTTTTACAGTGTCTGTCTGAACGTAGATTCACATTTTTGAAGGCTCTGATGTATCATTTTGACATGTTCTTCTATAGAATGAGGGTAAATCCACATTCTACCCCATTTTTTTCGCCACCTTTATAATCTACGTTACTTTGTAGGTAGCAATTGCGAAAACAGATTTCTCAACTAGTAGTTGCGAAATCTGACTCATTAAACTACTAGTTGAATAAATTTGTCATATTTAATGCTGATTTTTTTCGGTTTTGGAAAATTGTCTACCAATTCAAAATTGGAAGATTTCGCAACTACTAGTTGATAAATTTACCATATTTAATTCTGATTTTTTTCGGTTTTGGAAAATTGTCTACCAATTCAAAATTGGAAACTAATTAATTAGGCTGTGTTCTGTACAAATTATGAAAACAGATTATGCATTATTGAATGCATAATCTGTTTTTTGAAACAAAACAATATCCATTTTAAATTCTAATTATGAATTATAATCATAATGCATTCTGGTTTTTAACTATAATGCATAATCAAGTTCAGACTTGATTCTGAAAATGCATTATGCATTCTACTCATTATTTTTTACGAGAAAATTACGACATTGGTCTCCAATGTTTAACATAATGTAAAAGCGATGTCCCCAAAGTTTGTAATTTGCATGAGAACCCCTTGAAGTTTCAAAATCGTTTAAAAATGACTCTCGAGTAAATAGTAGTAGTTTTGATAATTTATGCATTATTTTTAAAATTTTCAAAGTTTAGAAACATTGCCATTTCATTTTTTTTCAAGGTTAATTGATCAATATAAACTATTGAGACGTTTAAAAAATTAACGAGTATTATGATTCAATATAAACGTTTTTGGAAGTTCGGGGATCAACAACGCAATTTTGAAACATTGAAGCCAAAATCACACATTATATCGACTTCGAGACTTTTATGCAATTTACAAATTTTGATGCATCGTCTTACATTGTTAACTATATTTTTCATATACATATATATTTTTCCTAATCAAATTTTCATCGTTTGTATCATAATGAATTCTTTTTTTTTTCTAAAATGTGGTATTTATATTATCACTTGTTGAATTTCTTATTAGACAATATCTTATTCAATATTTTTGTTTTCTTTTTATTATATGATTTTTAAATAAAAAATTATTATTAATTTATTTTGTAATTAAAAATATTATTTTAATATAGAATTATAATTTCAAATTTATAAGTAAGAGAGATAATTATTTTGTACAATATAACTCAATTAAAATTCTACATTTCAATTACAATATTTTTGCAGAACGTTTTTACATTTTATAATTCATTATATGTTTACACATAACACTACGCAGATTCTAATTATACATTTTGATTCTGCATTCTAATTATAAATTCTGATTATACATTATATAATTTATGCAGAACACACACTTAGTTTTCAATTTTGAATTGATTAATATTTAGAATATTATATTATAAATTAAGATATATATGGTATATTTGAGACTAGTTTTTGAATACTGTTATTAAGTAGTACTAATTTGAATTCAATTTTCATAATAATTGAATAATAAATTTATGTTCATTAAATTAAGTAATAAATATACTTTGAATATTGCAATAAATTAATACTAAAATTTATTGAAATTAGAAATATTTTAATAAACTTTTTTTACGAAAATTAATAATATCTAAAATTATAAATATTAAAATTCAAATTATTTTAAGTGATTATTAACTAGTTTTAGTAAATTGACTACCAATTTTGAATTGATTAATATTTAGAATATTATATTATAAATTAAGATATAGATGGTATATTTGAGACTAGTTTTTGAAAACTAATATTAAGTACTATTAATTTGAATTCAATTTTCATCATAATTGAATAATAAATTTAGGTACATTAAATTAAGTAATAAATATACTTTGAAAATTGTAAAAATTAATACTAGAATTGATTGAAATTAAGAATATTTTAATATACATTTTTTACGAAACTTAATAATATCTAAAATACTAAATATTATTAATATTCAAATTATTTTAAGTGATTATTAATAGTTTTAGAAAATTGACTACCAATTCAAAATTGGAAACTAATTAAAATATTAGTTTCTAGATTTGGAAACTAAACATTAGTTTCCAGATTTGAATTGATTAATATTTAGAATATGATATTATAAATTAAGATATAGAAGATACTAGTTTTTAAAAACTAATATGCCAGCAATTAAGTCTCGTTAGCACGCTGTTTTTGCGTGCCCATTCCTTTCTCGTGGCATTTGTCCCAACAGCTATTGAAGTTCTTTAAAAAAATAATCTTTTTATATTTGAATTTTGTTTGTTGCATGTATAGGGAATGGCGAACACCAAACCATCAGATACGAGTGTTTAGTATTGCAGAATGAGCATTGCTCGAGTGAAATTTTACGGGGAGTACATTTGGAGGACAGATTGTGTTTCAAAAACTCAATTAAGCATATCCTAAACCTAAAAATCTCAACGGAAGTTGGGAGAATCATTGATAGATGGGTTTTTATGGAGTGTTGAAAACCGCCCGTATTCGACTCGATCAACACTTGCTGACTGCCTTGATAGAACGTTGGAGGCCAGAGACGCACACTTTCTTTTTGATAGCTGGAGAGGTTTGTTTTTTTATTCTTAATTTTTTATTTAAAATAAATTTTTATATTTTGTAATTTGTTTCATAAGCTACTATTACTCTTCAAGATGTTTCTGTTATATGAGGTCTTCATGTAAACGGAGTACCAATTATTAGGAGGAGAACAAGACGGACGCCTCTCGGTTGGTCACAATTCATTCGTGATCGTTTTGGATGGATCCCCAACGTTGATGTTGATTTTAAGGGAAAATGCTTTAGGATTGCTCAGTTCGGGAAGTATTTACTTGAGAAGAGCAACGTTATCACAGATGACGACCCAGATGAGGATTTGAACCGGTATGCATTGTTCAATTATTTAATTAAAGTGTTTTATTCATTTTTTACTAGTTTATTGTTATTTAGGTACGCTCGGGAAATTTGTGCAATGTTACTTTGCTGTGTATTGTTTCCCGATAACAAAGGGGATACACCGAAGCTTATGTTGCTCGATCTACTAGCCAACGACGAAGAAGTCATGGAATTAAGTTGGGGGTCTACTGTTTTGGCATATCTTTATTGAAACCTATGTCAAGAGTGTATGATCGGAAGAAACAACCTAGGCGGATCTATGCGACTATTGATGGTAAAGATCAATTCGTTTGAAACTATTTTTAAATAATAGTGTTATATTTTTTCTCCTGGTGTAGATGTGGCATACAGTTGCATTTGTCGGATCAAACCTCATGTTAGTAAGCATTTATTTCCAGATGACGAATATGATCCACAGTGTCGCATGGTGTTCGGTTGGAGGTAACTATTCAATGTTCTATACAAATTTGTGTATATATTAACTGAAGTAACATTGTTTTTTAATGTTTGCTTATGTTAAGGTATGTTAGGAGAATGGTAAAGACCGCAACACCCACTAACAACTTGACGGTATGCCGAGACACGCTAGACTTGATGTCTCGGACTGAGGTATGTTTGTAGATAATTTTAAATAACTTTTATGAGTAACAATTTGCTTGATGTGTAGTTTATTTAGTTACCGTACAATGCGGTGGCCGTAGCTCCAGTAGAAGACACATGTCGGGAACTTTGGAAGTATAGAGGGTCCATCATGTTTTTGGCGTTGTGGAACCGCACAACGTTCATAGAGTCACACGACAGTTTGCTCTTCCCCTGTGCATACCGCCTAATGAAGAATGTAGTTTCCATAAGACGCATATTCCATGGCGGGAGTCAGGGGAAGACAGGGCCCAAGTTCATTCGGTTAGTGTTGCTACTTGGATAAATCGGTTTAACCTAATTTATCAGCATACACTAGCGGAGGTGACAGAGTACGAGTACCATACATGGTACTCACGTGTTGCTGTCCTATACTTAGGCACTGCCCGGCCTAGTAATGCTGAAGGTTGGATAGGAGGAGTGGTGCAACCGATTGTGTATGGGGTACGTTTTTGTAATTTATTTATGATTTTAAATAATACACTTACCCATTCTTAATTTATAGGCTTCCCGACTTAGTCAAGCTGCGAGTGGAGTTGCAGACGAGACCATGGCGACACAATACACCCAGGACTCCAATGCCATGTACGAGTACCTACACTACAATCGGTTTAACCCGTACCCTGGGAATTTTGAGCGCCCGATGCCCGTCCCTGAATATCGTCTATCGTCAAGTGAAGATTTCCATACGGCATCACAATACTCCTCTGCATACCAAGGAGGAGATCCACTAAATAGTCAACCCGGCTCATCATTTGCACAGAGTCAGAGCTTCACCCCACAGCCTCCTTTTCACCAGCCGGGTAGGGGTTCGACGATTTATAGTCACCCTACACCTTTTGTGTATGGCCAAATGTCTCATATGTTTGGCTCATCGTTTGCTGGAGTGTCATCTGTAGGGCGTCTATTTGATAGTGCTGAGCCGATCGGGACAGATGAGGGATCACTAGTCTAGGAGATGAAGATTCAGTTCGACGACCTCGTCGAGATCGTCGGATGTTTAGGCCTCGACGTTGTGGAACTGGGGGTCATTTTGATGTACCTCGTGGTTGACGATTGAATATTATTTAGTTTTAAATATTATTTACAAAAGCTACAAAATTTAAATCATAAATATAAATAAAACAAAACCTTAGTTTTTTAAATTATCAAAACAAAATCACAAATACCTAAATATAATGACACAAACCTATGTAGCTACTCATCCATTTCTCCCGGAATCCTCGTCGATCGTGGTTTCCCTAGCAAACTTTTTTCTCGGTTGGCATCATGATACAAATTCTACCCTGGATCCTCCCATTCTCTATCGGGGCCCAAATCATTTAGGTGACCATGTGAGTATTGGTGTCGTAACAGGTCCAACGTCACCTCTCGCACAATCAAACTATCTTCGGTTATTCCATGCATGTGCGCAAAGAAAAGAGCATGGGAGCAAGGCAACCGATGAATCAACCACATGCCACACGTGCATGTCTGGTTTGCAATGTCCACCGTCTGTCTAGATTTTTTCCCTTTCTTTGCGCTTGAAAGGAAGATCTCCCCATACAGTCGGTCCTCATCCCAGTAATGCTCAAAATGATGTCGCCACCTGGATTGTTGTGTGATGTACCATGTCCGAGTTTGATCGGTGAATACCTAGTAGTTAAATTGAAGGTAAAAAATATTTAGCTTAATTAAAAAATATAATGATTCGGAAATTTACCTCAAGGTTCTTAGTCATATTAGTTATGTCAGCAGGTCTACTTATAAATGTCTTCTGTAAAAGATAGAAGGTCGACTCAACAATGCTGCATATTGGGTATCGACGAATCACTTTTAAAACTTTGTTGTATGACTCTACTTGGTTCGTCGTCATTATACCAAACCTACTTTCATCGTCGAAAGCAAGAGTCCATTTGTGCCTATTTGCTGTCAGCATGGGTGTGGTCAACCATTCATAAGCTATGGTACTTTGCCGCTAAATTTGACTCATCCACCTTTCAAATTTCCACAACATCGGTGTTACACCAGCTCGATAAGCAATATCTTTAAATTCTTCATTTTTGATGGTTTTGTTGATATTCGAAACCAAATGTCTCAAACACTATCTATGTTGCAATCGACCGGTTTGAAAGGCTTCCATACTTTCAACGGCTCCAAGGATTCCTTTATGACGGTCGGTAACAATACAACATCGATCTCATTGGATAACACCACCATCCAAAATCTCGAAGAACCATCTGTAGCTGTCTTCGCTTTCCCCGGGAACTAATGCGAATGCAATAGGAAGAATGTCACATCCCTTATTCTAGTAACGGCAACAAGAAGTTTGTGTTTGTACCTGTTTAATAATTACATCTCATATATCTAAAATAATATGTCTTAAGATTAAAGAACTACTACATTGCATATAAATGAGTGACATCAACTGAAATCACGGGATGCCAATGTCTAAAGGTGTCGATAGCAATATTGAATGCCCAAAATACGCTCTTGATTATCTTGTGATTATCGCCCAAATTAGTATCATACACATCCCACACGACAATTGTCCCTGGTTTACGATTCTGCAACATACCCAAAAGTCTGGGTAGTTTTTTCATCGATGATTCTCATGATCCATGGATTAGTTCGAATGCACGCTGGACACTATGTAATGCCTTATCATACTTCACATGGAAATCATATTTTGCTTTAATAAGTTCCATGGTCGACTTCACCGGCGTATCTGTAAAAGAGGAAACATTCCAATTGGGTTACTTATGAAAAAGTAAAATATATATTCAAAATAGCTCACCAACATTCTCACAGATGAAGGGGATGATTTCTCTGGCTATAAAACTAATTGACATGTTTGTGTGATAAACTCCAATGTTCCCGGCGTTGCATGTATGCGGCCGATATGTGTTCCCAACTTGCCAAACGTGATCAATATTACATTCACGTTCTCGAAAATTGAATCTACTCCCAGATTCTTAGAGGAAATAACATGTTAATACTAATAACTTTGGTGTACTATCATCCACAAGAAATTGATATTTATGGTATATGTGTCAGTGTCGAACACAATAGTACATCTCTTCCTTATCTTTAAAGGTCAATCGGGCACTCAAATTCGGATCTCGCACATTATACGATGCATATTCCCGCCTACGATTACCCACAGCAAACTCATCTGCCATCATTCTACCGCCTTCGGGAAACATTTGTGCCAGAAGCTCTGTCGGAAACCCAGTCATACGTTTAGCGACCGGTCTGACTTCAGTAACCCGACGAATAAGAACCTCATCTGATTCTTCAATGGGTTCCTCGGTTTCACCAACCGGAAATTCAGGTTCGGGTTCCGAATCTCCATCTGATGAACCATCATCAGCTGAAATCTACCTATCATTCATTCTAGGATCTGATGTAGATGATTCACCATTAAAATCCGCATGATACATTTCTTTCAAGCGTAATATACCAAAAATGTAAAACAAATTAGTCGAATAAATGAATATTTAGAAATTACATATTTTAAAACATTCATATTTTATATTAACATATTAAATATGTTAAGTTCCTCTACTTTACATTTAATTATTTAGTGTATTTTAATTACATATATTAATAATTTCATATTTTAAATATATTAATTTTCAAATTTCACAAATTAACATCATACATATTTTTAAAATATTAAAATATTTCTATTAATATGTTTATATAGTTTTATACTTTTTATTACAAATGTTTTATTATTTGTTTTTTCAAAAATTATTAATATTAAAATTATATAAATTTTGTTAATATTAAATTTTGTGTATTTTCTATTTTACATGTAATTATTTAGTATAGTTTAATAAAAAATATAATGATTTCATATTATATATATATTTCAAAAATTAACTGTCAAGTACAATTTTAATGGTTTCAAAATTTTTATATCAACAAATTACATAATTTCAAATATTAATATGTTTGTATACATATAAAAAAAATTTACAATAAAATATTGCAACATACATTTTTTTAAATATTTGTTAACAAAATATTTTTAACAATACTAATCTTTGAAAAAATAAAAGTCCCGAAATTCATTACAAAATCGATGAAAAAATAGGGTAGAATGTGTACTTACCAGAATTTCAGTACAAATTATGCCAAATTTCACACTACCAAATTATGAAGAACCGAAACAAAATATGGAACGAAACTTCCAAAGCAAAAACCAAACACCAAACACGATGCAAACCAGCAAAATAATCGGAGAGAATAGTAAGGTGTAGGCGTATTTTTAAAGACATATTTGGGTGTAAATCCGATAATCACAACAGATTTCTCAACTAGTAGTTGCGAAATCTGACGGTCACATTGAATGAGTCATATTTCGCAACTACTAATTGCGAAATCTGACAGTCACACAGATTTCTTAACTAGTAGTTGTGAAATCTGACAAACACACAGTTTTCGTAATTGCTACTTACGAAGTAACGTAGATTACAAAGATTGCGAAAAAAATGGGGTAGAATGTGGATTTACCCTACAGAATGATATGATAATCGTACCGCTTTCATTTTTGCTAGATGTTTGTATCATATTATAAGCTATTTTTATAGTGTATTTATTGTTAAAAAGTTATGATTTTATTATGGATATTAATATTTGTGTTCATTCTTCTTTTATATAAATTATGATAGTAATGTTTTTAATTTTAATCAATATTTTAAAAAATTTATGATTATTTCATTTTTATTTGACAAGCCCAACAAATTACTGCTAATGTGGGCTGTGTAAAACGGGTAAATTTTTTCTTAACCCGGCCCAATTAGATATGAGTTCTTCTTGTTTCAGGTAAAGAGTGATAGGACTTAGGAGTCCCCTTGAGGAGGTTGCTGAACCCATTTTCATGGTGTTTTCAGTATGCCGGCAGCTGACTAAAGTTCATACCGGAGGTGCAGCGATCAGATTGATACTAAATGGCGTTATTTCACTCGATATGTTCAAGCCTTTCTGCCGAATGCATAGCAGCAGCGATGCCGCGGTAGTTTTGCCATCTACTGTGATTAAACGAGTTTGTTTTTGGGTATGTGATTCGTATTATAATCAAGATAGGAAAAGTCGATCACGTACTATACTGGAATTGCCTATAGATTCGGATTTCTTAACTCTAGAACAGGCAATTACGGTGGTGGCTGCCTTGGCTGACGAGGCGGGTTCGATGGTAGCATTGAGTTTCTTTTACTGGGCAATTAGTTTCCATAAGTTTAAATATTTTATGAGGTTTTACATTGTATGTGCTAATTGTTTGAGCAAAAGACGAAATTTTGAGAGAGCTCACGAGGTTATTCGCTGTATGTTGAGTAATTTCGCGGATATTGGGTTACTGAAGGAGGCTGTGGACATGGTTTTTCAGATGCAGAGCCAAGGTTTGGTTCTTAATACCCACACATTAAACTGTGTGCTTAGTGTGGTTAATGAATTTGGTTCAATTGAAATGGCTGAGAATGTGTTCGATGAAATGTGTGAGAGTGGTGTGATTCCTGATAAATATAGCTTAAAATATATGGTTGTAGGGTATTGTAAAGCTGGTAGAATTCTTGATGCTGATAAATGGTTGTGTTCTATGTTGAATAAAGGTTTTCTAGTAGACAATGCCACTTGTAGCTTGATTCTAAGAGTATTGTGTGAAAATGGTTTTGTGAATAGAGCATCGTGGATATTCAATACTTTGGTGCAAATGGGGTTAGTACCAAATGTGATAAATTATTCTTGTTTAATAAATGGATTTAGCAGCAAAGGAAGTATTAAGCATGCATTTGAACTTTTGGAGCAGATGGTTAGGAGTGGGTTGAAGCCAAATGTGTTTACTCATACTGCTTTGATTGATGGCCTTTGTAAGAAAGGATGGACTGATAAAGCATTTAGGCTTTTCCTTAAGCTTGTTAGGAGTGACAACAACAAGCCAAATGTGTATACGTACACAGCAATGATCGATGGATATTGCAAGGAGGGAAGACTGAATAGAGCAGAGATGATGCTTGAAAAGATGCGGGAACAAGGATTGGTTCCTAATTTAAACACTTATTGCACGCTTATTGATGGTCATGCTAAGAATGGGGATTTCGAAAGGGTGTATGAATTGATAGATGAACTCGGAAAACTCGGCTTAACTCTAAACACTTGCACTTGTAATGCTGTTATTGATAGTCTTTGTAAGAAGGGTAAATCTAGAGAGGCTTATAAGTTGCTGAGACGAAGCTTTCGAAATGGAGTTTCTCCTGATAAAGTTACGTATACTATTCTCATATCTGAAAGATGCAAACAGAAGGATTTGAAACAAGCTTTGGCACTTATCTGTAAGATGATCAAAACCGGAAACTCACCCGATATGTTTACCTACACAACGTTGATTTCTCATCTCTCGAAGCATAACAAAATGAGAGAATGTGAAAGGCTCTTCGTCGATGCCCTTCGAATCGGACTTGTTCCCACCACCGAAACTTATACGTCTATGATATCGGGTTACTGTCAAGAGGGGAAGACTGATATTGGAGTTAAACTTTTCCATGAAATGTGCACTAAAGGGCTTACACCTGATAGTTTCACTTATGGAGCATTAATCAGTGGTCTTTGTAAAGAGTCATTGTTGGATGAAGCTAGAGCTCTTTACAACGGCATGATTGGCAAAGGATTATCGCCGTGTGAAGTTACTCGAATGACGATAGCTTACGAGTTTTGTAAGAAGGATGATTTTTTAACAGCAGTTAATCTGCTTGAGAGGCTTGACAAGAAGCAATGGGCTAGAACTGTTAGCTCATTAATCAGGAAGCTTTGTAGTGAAGATAAAGTTGATATTGCTGCAGATCTTTTCGTTAAGATGTTAGAATTGAAGCATGAAGTGGATCGAATTACTCTTGCAGCTTTTATGACTGCATGCTATGGAAGCAACAAGTATGAACTTGTTTCTGATATCTCTGAAAGAATAATGAAAGAAAAGGGTCTTTTTATCCATCGTTCTTCTGGTATGCCTGAGCTCATTTCCCCTTAAAAATTCAGTCTTTTTTTAACTGTAGATTCCTATTGTTTCTTTTCTTTCATGGGGCTTGTTCTTGTTGCGTTGTAAAGTTGTGGGAAGTTGAGATTGATAGAACTGACTGCTTTAGTATATATATTTCAGGGATGATCTCGGAGAAAAGCTAGCAAGGCGGCGATACGGTGGTGGGTGTATCGTGATGGTACAAAATTAGACTGTTGATTAATCGGAAAACATGGATCTTGAAAAGGAGTGACAAACTAATGGGGATTTTGGAGTTCCGATTGCAGTTTAGACAGGCAGACTGAAAGTGAGAGCTGCGCTTCCCGGCACTGGCGGCGCTTGAGGGCGGTTCCGGCGCTCGAGCACAGGCTGTGGACAGCTTCGGATTCGGAAGGACAGGCTTCCACCACCAGGCACTGGGCCAGAGAGCGGTTCAAATGGCTGCATGCCGCTTCACGCGATAGACCTGCGGGTATCCGGCGGTGGCAGTCGGTTAAGGCACGGTGTAGCCGATCGCAGCCGTTCTTCCGCCGCGATCGACGATCAACGATCTGTATGTTGTGGGGCCCATCTTTGTTACCTGTGGAGCTCTCCATATCTTCAGGGACACTTGGAGAAGAAAACATCTTTCAGTTGTAGGCTAGCTTAGTTTCGGGCCCTAGCCCATATTTAAGCCAGGCCCAGATTGAGTTTTAGAAACTTTAAATACCATTTTCTTGGTCATTATTGGTTTAGATCGAAATGTAAATTCTGGTTCAAATTTGTTGTAATTATAAAGTGATATATTTAAATAGAGTTAAAAGATTTGATCAAATGATTACATTCTTCACCTTTATAAATATAATCAATTTCACTTATATAACGAATATGTGATAAATTCAACACTCCTTTCAAATCCAATCATAAAGTTTGGAATTACGAATTGAAATGAATTGAACCAATTTAGATATTATGTTAGAATTATAGAATCTTGTTGAAATTTGAAAGAGAAACGTGAACGAATATGATTAAGAGGAGGGAATCACATATTTGAAAGAGTTAATCAAATAATAATATGGTAACATTCTTTACCTTTATAAAATTAATCAATCCTACTTTTATAACGAATGTGAAACAAATTTAACGAAGTGAAATTATTTGGCCCATATACTATATACATAGATTTTGAGAATTGTATAACTAGAATGCTAATGGAATTTGTGAAAGAAATCTCATACTTAAATCTATTAAATTTTTAGAGTCGAGTCAATTTAGGTGGGAAGTGTGCTCGGATATAACGTAAAAGACTTAGGAGACCACAATATAAAAGATTTGAACAAGTCATTTACTATGGTTCAAATTCCCTCTTATAAACCAATTCATCCCACTTTTATTTTCTAATGTGGGACAATTTAACTCATATTTTAACATACCTCCCTCAAATCCAATCACCTGAAAGTTTAACTTGACCATTCAAATTGGTGGATTACCAACCGATCAAATAAGCTGGACTAACTCACGGCAATGTCACTCCGGATTTTTCCAAACCCGCTCAGATACCATATTAAATTTCTAGAATCTAGTCAATTTAAATAGAGAGTATACTTGAATATAACTTATAATAGTGAGGAGACCACAATGTAAAAGATTTGAACAAATTATTTAGTATGATCCAAATTCCAACTTATAAACTAATTCGTCCCACATTTATTTTACAATGTGGGACGATTTCACTTATAATTCAACAAAACCGCAGCCCTAAAGATCTAAAAGGTCTATACTTTTATCATTTATCTTGATTTATTCGATTTTGGGTAGAGTAGAAGTTGCCGTAGGATATTTATTACCTTCAGTTAATAGTCAAGCATCGACTTTCTTGATAAAAAGCTATCTTTGGGTGGATTCAGGATTGAACCACCGCCAGCGCCACTAATGGTTGTTGAGTTGATGAAATTTTTGTGTTGAGGACGAAACAAGCCTCTGTCTTTTTTTGTTGCTTATTACAGCCGCAATTTTCCCTTATTTCATCTCTTGTTTGGCGATTTGGCAACACAAAAATCAATCACGAAGCAGAAGAGAACAACCCTTTCTGCAGATGCAGTCTTCGTCTTGTTTTACTTCTAAGCTTAAAAAGTATCCTTCTTTACTTTGAATTGTTGTTTTAGGTTACTGGGTTTTCTAAACAATAGCCTAATTATCAATGGGAGAAGTTTTAAAAGAAAAAGCGCATTCTTTCACATTGACTCCCTGAATTTGCTACTTGTTTTCCGATTTCATAACTTTATTGGGTTGTTGTAGTTTTCTAGTGTGCGATCTGTTGATTTTTTGCATGATTTATACGTTGTTTCTCTGATTAGCCTCAGTTTCTTCATGGGCAATTGATGTTTTAGTTGCTTACCCAGATCTCTGCTTTTTTCTCTCTTGTATCAGGAATCAATAAACAAGGTTGAATGATTCTGGATTGAAACTATGACTAACTGATTTTTCTGAAGGTTTTCTTCTATTTACTTGGTTAAGTGTTTGATTTTTGTCGTCTGTGAACCGATTAATCGCCAGGAAACTGATAATCATCACCTTCCAGTTAGAGATGCCTTCGATTGAAGGTGCTTCGGCATTCGGATCTTATCGAAACCAGACCGGATTGTTGTTCAACACGTATATTTCTGATGATCGTTATATTCCATTTTCTTCAATTCTCTGTGGCATTTTGGTTTGCAAATTGGTAAATCCTTTCGAAATTGCCAGCCTTCGATAAGCATTGTTTTCTTATACCGTTTTGATCATTCAACAGGTTTATGATCTCATGAAGATGTTGAGTACATTTTACAACAGGTTTTATAATTGCCTTACGAAGATCCAAAGAATCGAATGGAATAATCGGTACTCCCCTTGCTAGTTCTTCGATTTTTGTTTTTCGATATTGTTTTGAACTCTAAGAATGAATCTTTCTTGCAGAGGAATGTCAACTGTTCATGCTCTTTTTGTCACAGTTATGTCATTTTACTTTGTCTTCTGTTCCGAACTCTTCTCTAGTCGTACTTCTACCGAAATCATTACATTCCGAAGCTCACATCTCTCAACATTCTCCCTCGGAGTAAGAAAATTATTATCAAATCCCCTAAGCCACGTTAAACGATTATACAAAATTATTGTATTCGTGATCGAATTTTTGTTTCGTTTTCGCAGATGTCTGTTGGCTATTTCATCGCAGATCTTGCAATGATCTGCTGGCTATTTCCTTCTTTAGGTGGCCTTGAATACGTAAGTAAACTAATATCGAATGCTCTTCCACCCCTTTTGATGGGATTTTTTTTCGAGTTTCAGATCGTGCATCACTCGCTTTCGGCAATCGGTGTTGCGTATTCGATGTTAACCCAAGAAGGGCAGCTTTACACATTCATGGTTCTTTTATCTGAGGTTACAACTCCAGGGATCAACTTAAGATGGCAAGTCATTTACTTCTGAGCTAACGAAAACCGAGCATTTCCCGATTCGTTTCTTCGATATCTTCGCAGGTTCCTTGACGTAAGTGGCTTGAAGAAAACTAACATCTATCTCGCAAATGGCATTGTAATCTTCATAGGCTGGTTGGTACGTATCACAACACAACAAAGCTTTCGTTTTCATATATCGATGTGTGTAATCGGATCGAATGCAGGTAGCGAGAATCCTTCTCTTCGGGTACATATTCCGGCATGTTTACATACACCATGTTCAGGTAACTCGGTAAAGATTTCGGTTCGGGTGTTCGTTTTCGTTAGCTTAACGGTAAGAAAGCGATGTAGGTGATGAAAATGCACACTTTCGGGTTCGTTTTGGTCATTTTCGTGCCATTGGCTTTGGCTTTGATGAACATAATGTGGTTTGGGAGGATACTCAAAGGATTGAAGAAGACACTGGCAAAGAGGGAAAATGAAATGATGGTGTAATGAAATTTAAATTCAGATTTTTCTTCATTTAGTTCACTATTTGATTTTGATGTAATTAAATCTAACTTTATATGATAAATAATGATTATGCATAATAATGTAATTTCGTCTAAATTTTATTGATTTAGCTTATCGTTAGTGGGCTACAATTTAGTGGTCCGTAGTTGAGAAGGCCCAATAATTTCTTCCTAAAGAAATGATAATAATAAATACAAATTATTTTGAGAAAATAAAAAATATAAATAAGGATTAATGAAAAATTAATTATTTTGGAGAAGACGGTTTTGCGTGGGAAGCGAGAGCTTGAATTGAATTGGCGAGCTTGTTAATGGCGTCTACAAGTCCAATGATTCCTTGTCTATTGATTTCTGAGTTTGATTCTTCGATTTGCAGCCGTTTTTCATGTAGAATGACTGCTTCCTTGTGTTGTTTCTCACATCGTTCTTCGCAAGAACGGATTGCGTTGGCGATCATCGCACCACTTTTGGCGATTGCGGAACTGATTTCAAGGATTACTCCGCTACCGCTGCTTTCATCGACGGTTTTTCTTCTCTTTGCTGGTGAATCTGAGTACTCGCTTGTTTCTGAATCTGAATTAGTGCAGGAAACTTTAGGATTTGGAGATGAGTTTTTTATTAGGTTTTGTGGTTGCTGTGACAGAGCGAGAGTACCTACTGTCGGTGACGGATGAGGAAATGGGAAACTCGGAAGCTCTGACGACGGCGGCGGTGGTAGTAGTAATAATTTTGTTTCATTATTAGGATATTGCTGGACGGGAGATGGAGCTATAGGCGATTTCTCAGCGGAAGATTGTGCTGCATTGGCGTTAATTGAAAATCCTGGAGCGCCGCCGCATACCGCCGTTGATCCCTGAGCTTTTTTCTCTACAGCCTCTACCAAAGCTTCGTATATCTCCGGCAACATATTAGAAGGTAAATTGCTATCTTTCCTCTCATTCTTATCAATAATCCAGTAAGATCTTCTAAAATCTTCGTCTCCACCTCTATCCGGCGCCGCCGCTCTCCTCTCATACTCCCTCACTTTCTTAAAATCTCTCATCAGATTATCCCACTTATCATTACATTGATTCTGACTTCTTAAACATCCATGCCTCCAGCAGTAATCTTCAACCCATTTCCATCTCAACTCCGCCGGCTTAGATCTCTCACCACCGCCTTCCGCCCCTGACCTCCTCATCCTCCTCTCCTCATCCATTTTCTTTGCCTCAATCAAAACCATTGTCTCTTGAACAGACCAGTTCCCCTTTCTGTAATCTCTCACCGCATCACTATCCCTATTACTACTCCCCCCCTGATCAACCACTCTCAGATCCATGCACCAAGAGAAACTACATACCCTCTAGCCGAACAACAACTCCTCTGGCTCCATAGTAAAGCAAAAATCTAGGAAGTGAGTGAAGAAGAAGAGTGAGACTGTAAGTAGCAAGAAATAAAGGAAGGGCATATTACCAAAAGTCCAAACAAATACCCATTCAAACTGACACACATCACCTCTCCACTTGACCTCCATATATTGAAAACAGAAAAGTGCCAAGCGGTGGGTGGGGATAGGAGAGGAGAGATTGAGGGATTAGATGAAAGTGAGATGATTTTCCTTTTTTTTCTTTCGCTTGCCTGCCTCCATGGTACAGAAGAAAGACTTCTCTGACCACAGGCTGGCCACCCACAGCCATCATGGCACCTTTCATATTTTTCTCTATTCAATGCACCCACCATTTTCACTGCTTATGGTGCTACATTTTTACTGATTTCAAGCTTTCTTCTTGTTGGATATCTAACATTTTTTAAAGGATTCTCGAGCTGCTTTTGGTTGTGCAGAATTTGGTTGATGATGAATATGTACACACAAATCTAGAGTAGATATATGGCTCGGCTTTTATGAGTGGGAGAGGAAGGGGAAGGACAGCAGAGTGGGGCACGAGCACCCCGCTCATTCTTTGACCGTCTCTATGCCTTTGACTCAAATGGGCCCTCTCGGTACCTCACTCGTCACTGTCATTCTTAGCTCTTGGACTCTAGCCTGCTCCTTACATTTACTACCAACGCTCATAAGGCTATTTCCGTAATTATCTCCATGTGAATGGAAGGGGCTTCAGTTCTCAGTAGCTTTGCTCTTCATAGTCCATTTCAAGGCCCTTCGGAAGAGATGACTTCAAAAAGAGCTTTTGAAGTTCGCTATGCTTCTAATCATATTGTAAAATCAGAGAATTTAGGGATTTCCCGGAAACAGATCAACCAACGGTACAGAGGAGATAGATAAATGATAAGGTACATATTTCCAACTCTCTTATATGTGTTGTTAACTATTTTTGATTGTTTTCTTTCTGCCTATTTAGTGGTTTATGCATTGATATTTTTTATGATTATTTTCTGACTATTAGTAAGCTTCTCAGTATGTGGAGGGAGATATTAATCTGCTTGATGGGAGCATTTACGCGATTACTTGCTGCGATTTTATGGTCTATTTTCCTTGAGTGGAGAGGACTGTTGTGGGATTGTGTTTGATTTAACAGATAGGGATATTTATATGCAAACAAATACCATGAAGAATGTTCATCCTGGTTTCTCAGTTACAACACTGATCCCATAAACATAAGCAACAACTCCTTCTCTTTTACTTCGTCACCTGCATCCATCTAAATTATTGTGAACCTATGAAGCACTGACAGCATATATATATATTTTTTGTCTCATCAGTTGTTTCACACAAAATGGAGTGCTTACCTGAATCAAACATTGGGATCAATGAGCTCCCCGTTCAAGTATTCTCTGTAGGCAGCAACCGGCCAGATAAATCCCCTCCAAACAAGCTTGCTAGCTAGAGGGACATCAATGATTATCTCCTTCTGAGTTGGTTTCTTTTCATCCCTGATTGCTATAAGGTAACTCCTTCCAACCCATCCAATCCATCCCGCAATGTAAAGGAACAAGATTCCAGGGGTTATGAACTCTCCCCAGTGTCTCTGATCCCCACTCACAATCAAATGCGGCAAGCCATCTGATCCACAAAGCAGACCTTGGTTGCCGTAGTTCTGGAACCTGCATCACTCGGTTTATCTCAGGTGCGTATATATATCTTCTTCTGGTTCAGTTCAATGATAAAATTACTATTCTTCTGGTTCAATTCAATGATAATAAGATGACTAGAACAGGAAGATGAATGAAAAAGTACCTTCTTTGGGTTTTCTCAATAGTTGCATTGATAGCAAGTGCAGGAGCGCTATCAGGAGCATAAAGCTTGAGGGATGACTCAAGCTTCTTGATCTCTTGTTTCTCACGCTTGGCAAACTGTTTTGATTCTTTGCACGGAGTCAGGCCAGATATATCAGCTGATGCAGGGAGCACTGGGGCAGATAAAAGAATAGATGAGAGAGCAATCGCAGCGGAGAAAGCTTTGAGGTGAGAAGCTTCATCTGTAGGAGCATTATTGAGTTGACATGAAATGGATACAGATTTACGTTTAGGTGTGAATTGGGATCCGAGTTTTGGTGTTGAAATGGATTTGGAGAAATTTGCGGGGATTGTGAGAGACATTGTTTGTTGTTCTCTCAAGTCTCAAATGCAATGCAGATTGCAGCAAATGAGAGGATGAAGAAGAAAGTTGAAGGAAATTGGTGGCTTGGATTTGGGAGAGAGGATAAGATGGGGGAATTAGATTTGATGATGTGGATTAATTTGATTGGCTTTCGGATTCTCTTCCCCCATTCTATCCTGTCCATCCAATTAGCTTATCTCGGACACTCTTCTGCCCTCCGTCGTCCGAAACTTCATTCTCTATATACACATCAGTTTTATCTCTGTACACGTCATCTTTCTCTTTCCTTAAAAATAAGTTTTCTTTCATCTTTACATCAATGTTTGGATATTTACATATATTTTATTTTTTATTTTTTATTTTAAAATTTGCAATTTCTTTTTTTGTTTATTTACATTATTATGTTATATCATTATTCAACATGAAATTAATTATAAGTAAAATGAATAATTTGTAGATGAAGATTGATATTAAAAATTCCTAAATCATGCATATGTGAGTGTTGTAGTTTTGCTATTCATGATGACGGAGAAGCAAAAAAATGAAGGTAAAGAAGCTGCTACGGCTTCTTGTGTTGTTACTGTAAACAATCTGCTAATTTTAGCATGACATGTGTTCAATGAAAACCTCAGCCAAGCTATAAACTTCAAAGTTGTTTACAATTCGATATTGAAAGTGTCGAATTTGGTTAATATTGGAACATTTAGTACTGTTTACAAAGCCAAGATATCTTCTAGAGTGATTGGGTCTATTACAAAACTCAAAGCAATGAGAAAAGCGATACTTAATCACATGAACATGATTATAAGAGAAGTAAATAAACATTGATAAACTTGCACAAATACATAAAATTAGTCTAATAATTATACGTACTAGAATGCATTAATAATTGTGAGAATGTGCCCAGATATGTTCGATCAAATCGGCCTTAAGACGATAATGAGCTCTAACTTCCCTTGAGTTGATTGAGCGTGCGAGATAGGCTTGAAATGATGTATTAGCTTGTTCAGGTACAAATGACGATTGTTGACTAAGATCTTGCTCACATTGTATCGAATCAGGAGCAAGAACATGACCCCGATCTTCAACAATCATATTGTGCAAAATAATGCAAACGTACATGATATATGCTAGAGTTTGTTGATCCCACAAACAACCGGGGTTAGAAATTATTCCAAATCTAGCATGCAGCACTCCGAAAGTTCGCTCTACATCCTTTCGTGTACTCTCTTGTCGGGCAGCAAATAATCGTGCTTTCTCTGTTTGAGGGAGAGTTATTGATTTCATAAACACCGGCCATTCTGGATAGATCACATCAGCCAAGTAATAACCCATATCATATGCATTACCATTGACAGAGAAATGAATTTCTGGAGCTTTGCATGTATCTAAATCATCAAATAATGTTGAGTGACTTAGAACATTTAGATAATTATTTGCCTCCGGAGTTCCAAAGAAAGAATGTCAAATCCAAGTATCTGCAGAAGCCACCACCTCTAAAACTATTGTAGGAAAACCTTTATCACCACGAGCATACTGACCTTGCCAANACCGTCCTCCACTTCGGTTGATCACGCAATACCTTCCAAGCTTTTAAATAAGTAAATACTTTTCCAACCTTCGAGTGATAAACTTCTAAAGCCTTGTCGACATAGTCATAATTATTGTAACCACTAGGATGAGTACGAACTATCCTATCATATTTTCCGCAAAACATTTGAACATCCTTGCTAAGCACACGTCATTTCTTTCGCAATGCCTCACTATCACAAATTCTTTATGTTTTTCCCCCCGATGTAACTGCTTCGCAATAATAAGATGTGATAACTTTCCAGAATGACTCCATTCTCTGCGAATTTCCTGTCACCGGGTCAACAGATATATTCAACCAAGCAGAACATAAAATCTCGACTTCTTCTTCAGTTCATCTTTGAGAAGTAGCCATGAAACTATCAATGTAATACTTTAGTTATAACTACTATCAATATCTCATTTGTCCATATTAAACCAATGAATAAATAAAACAATTTAAGCACACTACAAGCAAGATAAAACATAATAAAACGATTAAATAAAGAAACATACAATTCATTCAAAGTATCGCAAAAAGAAACGATTAAATAAAACAATAAAGATAGAATCAACTAATAGAATCTCCCATTTGATTTCCATTGCATCTCTAAATCAAAAACTTTGTACAAGTCATTCAAAGTAGCCCAAAAAGTAGAGAATTTCTTTATTTCTATTGTTCTTAAGATTCAACTAAATTTATGCAAACTCATTCACAATGTTCATTTCACTTAATAATTTTTATAAAATCTAGAGTGTAGGGACCGTAAGTTTATACAATGCAAATTAACTACTTCAGGGTCTGATTAAATGATTTCGTTTTTGGATTAAACTTGAATAATGTTACAATTTACTCTAAAAATGACACATTCCCAGTGTAATGAAGACACAAAAATATGAATGTTAAATTATTTTTTTATTAACATGATAATTCAAAGCTTTCAAATGAAGTTTCTGAGATAACAGTTGGTGTTGAGTAAACTTCTCTTCCAAGAACAAGGGCTGTAAACTCTCAAATGGTATTTTATAATTTAGGAAACAAAAGATTTCTCAGAAGGGTAAAACAAACAAAAGTATAACAAATTTAAAGTACACCCACAAATGAAAAAGGTTGAATTCAAAACTGAAACTGAAAAAATGAAAACGTAAATAAAACAAACTGAAAAATGAAGAAAGAATGGAGAAGATACCGAGAGTCGAAGAAACTGCATAGATCTTAGACGAAAAAATGTTTGTTTCGTAACCTAATTTGTGTTTGTGTGAGGAAAGAGAGAGGACAATATCTCTCCTTGGGAGAGACACGTACGCGGAAAAAAAAATGCTGTGGATTTTTACAATGTTATCCGATTGTTTATTTTGCAGAAATTGGGCGTCCAGTCAGACTGGGCGCCCAACGCTGTAGTTAGTCTTAGGGGTGGGCATGGTCGGTCCAACCCGTTGGATCGGCCCAATCCGTTGAGTCGACTCAACCCGTACAAATAGGTCAATCCGTGGGCTGATCCGATAAATATCATTGTACGAGTTGGATCGTGATTTTCAACCCGTCAATCCGTACGGGTCGACCTGTACGAGTTGATGGGTTGAAGTGGGTTAATTTTGATTTTTTTAAAAAATTTTAAGGTTAAAATTGAATGTTTTTTAATCTTATGGTTTAGTTTTTTCAACTCGTTGATGGATCAAGAAAAATTCTCAATCCGTTGTACGGATTGGCGGGTTCAACGGGTTCGACCCGTTCCCACCCCTACATCCAATGATCATCTCTCATTANGGGTAAAACAAACAAAAGTATAACAAATTTAAAGTACACCCACAAATGAAAAAGGTTGAATTCAAAACTGAAACTGAAAAAATGAAAACGTAAACAAAACAAACTGAAAAATGAAGGAAGAATGGAGAAGATACCGAGAGTCGAAGAAACTGCATAGATCTTAGACGAAAAAATGTTTGTTTCGTAACTTAATTTGTGTTTGTGTGAGGAAAGAGAGAGGACAATATCTCTCCTTGGGAGAGACACGTACGCGGAAAAAAAAATGATGTGGATATTTACAATGTTATCCGGTTGTTTATTTTGCAGAAATTGGGCGTCCAGTCAGACTGGGCGCCCAACGCTGGAGTTAGTCTTAGGGGTGGGCATCCGTCAATCCGTACGGGTCGACCCGTACGAGTTGATGGGTTGAAGTGGGTTAATTTTGATTTTTTTTAAAAATTTTAAGGTTAAAATTGAATGTTTTTTAATCTTATTGTTTAGTTTTTTCAACTCGTTGATGGATCAAGAAAAATTCTCAATCCGTTGTACGGATTGGCGGGTTCAACGGGTTCGACCCGTTCCCACCCCTACATCCAATGATCATCTCTCATTATTTGGTAGGGGTGGGGGTGCCAATATATCAAGTTTATTTCGACTTGGAAAACAGAAAATTGATTAAAAAAATGAAGTCGATTTGAAAGACTCTAGGGATGATCGTGGGTTTGGACCGCGTCAAACCATATTGGACTATTAATGTTTATATATGCCATATACTCTAGAAGAGATATCCACAGGGTGCTCTAAAGTATAATTTTATAGTTTGTCAATGTGGTTGTGTATAGTTTTAAATATTGGGAAACAATTGAAATTTAGGCAGAACCCAAAAGTTGATTACCTATGAAATATTAGTGCAACTTTGGCACAAAAATAAATCATTATTTATAACATACAATAAGATAGTATGATAATAATAATATTCGGCTATTTCAAAAAAATGTAATATAAATTAATTACAACACAAATCCCAAGTAACTCATATCGGTAATTCCTACACGTTATCCGGATTTTGGGGTTTGAAATCTGTGTGCTGATAATGCGGCGGCGGGGAACCAGTGCTATGTAAATTAGCGGCGGAAACTCCCGGCGGGGGTACAGGTTCACCCAAAACCTGGGCATTGGAGTAGGACTCCTGGCGACCTTTGGCTCTTCCATAGAAATAACATCCGAATCCAATGAGTATCGAGAAGAGAATCAACGGAAGAGAAATCACTATAACCATCCCCATCTTTGCTGATCGTCGATCTGTGCGTGTTTTGTGAAACGGCGATTCAGAGCTATATATATATATATATATACACAACACACACAACAGAGTGATAGTGAAGCAATTTCGAATTTCGAATCTCTCGGTGGGCTCGTGAAAGTATTTTAGAACACAGCTGGCCCTCGTGCAAAGGGACAACACATAACGTTCATTTTTTTAACGGTCATATTTCTCTTCTAAAAAACAAATAAGTAAAACGGTCATATTTTATGTTAATGTTTCAGACGATATTTATATCTTATAGTAATCATACAAAAATCACATTTCATCAAATTATTATAATGTCACATATATATTTAAACAATAACGCATTATATTTCTATTTATACCAAAATAAAATTATACTTTATATATTAACATGAAGAATTGCCTATATTCTTTAAAATTTGATTATTTTAATAAAATTGATCCTCAATCAAGATTTTGGTATTTTTTATAAATTAGCTCTCAAAATTTCCCATATTCAACAAATATGATTCCGAAGTCTGATTTTTCAGTGATGAATTCAATTGCTAAAATTGAAATATTAAAAACCAACATTAAAATTGCTATATAAAAACTATAGCATCATCGTTGGGCATAATAAACCTATGTTTTCATGCCAATTTTGAATTTGTTCCAATCCGAACTAGTACAATCAGTATATTGTCCAATAATCAATTTTTTTTAGGTCTACTCGAATAAACTCGGGTTCTGACATAGAAATCTAATATCGGACAATAAGGATCCAAATATTGATATCACCCAATTTTTAAAGCAAATAAGATATGAAAAATGAGAATAAACACATTGGGCATGACAATTATCATTTAAGAGCAATTGTGAAAAGAAGAGGCATTTAAGAGCAATAAAGAGACTGGACAGAATAATCAATTGGCATCACAAGTGTCATTAACACAAAATGCACAATAATTAAAAGCCAACAAGGTTATTAATCAAAATATCACCATTCCCGTGATCATAATGAAATAAATAGTCCCGTCTTTCTCAAATGGCTTCGCCTGTTAATTCGTTACCGTTATCACTGTTAACTGTTAAGTTTGACAAGTATAAATGTAAAGCGCAGTATCGATTAGCTTGTCATCGCTTCACAATTTCACTACCCCAAAAGCTGATGCTGATGTTGATTTTTGCAAAACACGGAATCCAAGAAAGTTAACGTCAAAATAAAACAAAATGAGAAAAATGTAGACAGCCAGGCAACGCAGCAACTTTTCAGTTTTTTTCCCACATCAAAGAAACGAAGCAATACTAAAGAGGGGAGTGGGAGGGGCAGAGGAGACCATTTACCTTCTGTGAGTGAAAGATTGGTGTAAAGTGTGCGGTACCTTTTCTTCCTTTCCCCTCTTCTGGAAAAACTGCAAAGAAGAAGAACAAGGAAGCTTTAGCTTAGCTGCTTCGTACGCTCCTTCAAGGAGACGTTGTACCTGTTTGTAGAAAGCTGGTCTTCTCTCTCTGTCAACCGTGCAACGATTTTCCTTTCGTTTTTGTTTTAGCTTATCTTTCCAAGGAGAAGCTCATTGAAGCCTGAATCGAAGGGGCATGTGGGTATTTTATTTACCCCGACTCATTGTGCTCCTGGGAGTTTTTTTGGGCGGCATTTGTGCACATCACCATGCTCATACGGATACCGCTGTCTATATTGTCACACTGAATCATCCTCCCGGTTCTCATAAATACAATGAGGGAGTAAGCTTCAAACAGCAATCATCTGACCCAACAAGTAGATTTGATAAACCCAGGTATTTTTCTTCTTCTTCAATGGAGTTCATTTTCTTCTGCATTGGTCATAACACACTGTTGGAACAGCAATTTCACAAGACCAAGTAGCTCATTCAATGATCATCTACATGATTCTCTGCTGACAAAGGTTTTGAGGGATGAGAAATACCTTAAGCTATACAGCTACCGCTATCTCATTAATGGATTTGCAGTGCTTTTCACCCATAAGCAGGTTAGTTTCATCTGGATTTGCTCTCCCCTTTAGTTTTACCATCTCTTCATTGTTTGCTCTTTTTATTTGTCAAGGCTAAGAAACTTTCGAGGAACAGGGAGGTATCAAGTGTTGTCCTAGACTTCCCAGTCCAAGTAGCCACAACACACACGCCACAGTTTCTTGGTCTACCACAAGGAGCGTGGGTCCAAGAAGGTGGATTTGAAACTGCGGGAGAAGGAGTTGTAATTGGATTCATTGACACTGGAATCGATCATACACACCCCAGCTTCTCGGATGATGCTCCTGAAAGACCATATCCTGTTCCTGATCATTTTTCTGGAATCTGTGAAGTCACTAGAGACTTCCCTTCAGGTTCCTGCAACCGAAAGCTTATTGGAGCTCGACATTTTGCAGCTTCAGCAATAACCAGAGGAATGTTCAATGCATCAAAGGACTATGCTTCTCCTTTTGATGCTGATGGACATGGCACGTAAGCAACCACTTTCTTCATTATGTGCTTTCGGGTAGAAGTGTTGATGTGTTCATTTACATGCAGACACACAGCTGCTATTGCGGCAGGAAACCATGGAATTTCTGTAGTGGTTTCTGGGCATCGCTTTGGAAATGCTAGTGGGATGGCTCCTCGTGCACAGTAACAGACTCAAACCATTCTCTGATCTCCTTGTCTCTTGAATGCCATTACCTTTTTTTCTTAATCATCACTTAATCCACTGTTTTCTAGCATTGCTGTTTACAAGGCATTATACAAGAGTTTCGGAGGCTTCGCTGCAGATGTGGTGGCTGCGATCGATCAGGTGCTGAACTTGACATATTCATTACTGCTTCAGATTCACAGACCATTTCTCTTCCTTTTGCTCATCTTTTGGTTCAAAGAACTCACATTTGAGCTAACTTTCCATTTTAGGCTGCTTTAGATGGAGTGGATATAATCAGCTTGTCCATAACACCAAACAGACGTCCCCCTGGGATTGCTACTTTCTTCAACCCTATAGACATGGCTTTACTTTCAGCTGTAAAAGCAGGGATTTTTGTAGTACAGGCTGCTGGAAATACCGGGCCATCTCCAAAGAGCATCTCTTCGTTTAGTCCATGGATTTTCACCGTTGGTGCTGCAAGCCATGATAGAGTATACAGCAACTCTATAATACTTGGAAACAACATCACAATCCACGGAGTTGGTCTCGCACGTAAGTCTGAAGCATCTAATTTTTGGTTGCTTAGAGCTGATTTTTTGATTGAAGCAATGTGAAAGTTACCACTCAATGGTTTTCACCAGCTGGAACTAAAGGTGATGCCATGTATACGCTGGTTTCTGCTGCACATGCTCTAAACAATGCAACAACTGGGAAGGATATTTATGCTGGAGAATGCCAGGATCCAAGCAATTTCAACCAAGACATTGTTCAAGGAAATCTTTTGATCTGCAGCTACTCGATTCGGTTTGTGCTAGGCCTTTCCACAATCAGAAAGGGTATAGAAACTGCAAAAAATCTCAGTGCAGCTGGTGTTGTTTTCTGCATTGACCCTTTTGTAGTCAGCTACCAGCTTAACCCAATTCCATTCCGAATTCCTGGAATTATAATCCCATCTCCTGATGATTCTAAGGTGACGACAGTCATGTACACAATCTGTAGAGGGAAAATACGATGAATACATCTGACTAATATGGGAAGTTTTCTGCAGGTTCTTCTCAAGTACTACAATTCTTCCTTGGTGTGGAATGAAACCACAAAGACCACTGTTTTTCGAGGGGTTGCAAGCATCTCCGGTGGGATAAAAGCAAATTTCAGCCACCCTGCCCCAAAGATCATGCACTACTCAGCTAGAGGCCCGGACCCTGAGGATAATTCTTATACCAATGCCGATATACTGAAACCAAACATTGTTGCACCCGGGAACTTCATATGGTCTGCTTGGAGTTCTGGTGGCTCTGACTCCATTGAATTTCAAGGTACCTATAAAAAAATCATATTAGTCATGCAAATGGACGTTCGTACAATAACAATCAGAAGAACTCATAGCTTGAAAGTATTATAGGTGAAAGCTTCGCAATGATGTCTGGAACAAGTATGGCTGCTCCACATATAGCTGGATTAGCAGCCTTGATCAAGCATAGGTTCCCTTTCTTCTCACCTGCAGCGATTGGATCAGCACTTTCAACAACAGCTTCTGCGGTTGACAGAAATGGAGGGCCTATCATGGCACAAAGAGCTTATATCAACCCTGATACGAACCAATCTCCTGCCACTCCCTTCGACATGGGGAGTGGATTTGTTAACACCACTGCTGCATTGGATCCAGGTCTCGTATTCAACACAAGTAAGTCACATTCTCCTTCATACAGAAGTGTAAGCTCTGCATGCTACAAAATAACAAATTCTGAAAGAAAATTGCAGGTTATGATGATTATACCTCCTTCCTGTGTGCTATAAATGGCTCATCACAAGTTGTGCTTAATTATACCAGTGAAGTCTGCAATTCATCATCCACGTTGAGAGCTATAGACCTCAACTTGCCATCCATAACAGTATCAAGACTGGAAAACTCTGTTGCAATTCAAAGAACATTGACAAATATCGGCAGCAATGAAACTTACAATGTAACCTGGATTGAACCTTTTGGAACTTCCCTTCAACTGGTACCAGACCAATTTTTCATTGCTAGTGGAGAGAAACAACTTCTCAGCATATCACTGGCGGCAACCTTGAACAGCTCAACTGCCAGCTTCGGAAGAATTAGCTTGTCTGGTTCTCTCGGTCATTCAGTTAACATCCCTGTTTCTGTTATTGACAAAATTCTGTGGGAGCAGTAGCGGATATCCTGATTTTGGCCAGTGCAACTTTTTTTTGTTTACTTTGTAAATGAAATGTAGATTTACTCTGGTGGCATTCACAAACCACAACCCCAAAGGCCAGTCAAGTTTTGTAACATTATGAGAACATGAAGTGTAGGAAGAAAGCACATGATGAAGAAACAAATATACTTCCAAATGATTTTGTGCAAGTATTAGGTAAGATCATCTTCATCCAGTGACTCTTCATCTTCATCTAAAGCACCCCTCTTGAATGCCGTTACATCACCAGTAGGCAACTTTCTTCCAAGCCTAATAATCTGCCAATCACACGGTAAATTGTGTTTAATCGAGGAAAGATGAGATTTTTGGAAAAAAAAGAATGGTCTTGAATATGCATGAAGAGATTCACCACGTGGTCAAGATTGGAAACAGTACTGGACTGTGCTGCACGTTTGATTTCCTCAACATCACCATCTGTGTAGGCCGAGAGAAGTCTAGAAGCAGCGCGATTTTGATCACTGTTCAAGAAAGCATCGACTCTGGCAAAAAAGGAGTTTTTATAAAGTACAGTGAATGACAAATACAAGGAATCAGCAAAAATGATAGAAATGGCATACTGGGAACAGTCATTGTAGCATTTCTGAGCTTGTTGGAAGTCATGTGCATAAAGATACACAATGATTGCACTAAGATATGCCTACAAAAAATTCAGGCAAAACAGCACCTTAATTAGAAATAGTAATAGAACACAGAAGAAACTCAAATGGGGAACACACCTTGCATTGGCTATGCGTAGCATTACTCTTGTCTGCGGCTAAAGCCCATCTTAAAAGAAGAGTGGCAGCATCATCATACCTATAAACAGCCGAAATCTAAAATAAATGACCTAATTTCTGAAATCTTCGAGCCACAAGGATGCTCAACAAGCTGCTAAATGAATGCTGATAAAGTACCAGCCTGGAAATCACTTGCTCATGAACAATCAAAATACAGTTAAACTAACATACATTCACCAAAGGTATGCTTACTTCTCAAGCTTTATATAAATACTTGTAGCAGCACGATACAGATCGAAAGCCATCTGTTCCTTTCCATCTTCTTCAAGTACAGAACAAGCATCAACGTACAACTGGATAGCTTCATCAGGGGACTTCTCCTCCAAAGCACTTCAAGACAAAAGCAACAAATTAAATCAAACCGTTGTGCAAATGAAAAAGTTTTTTTAAAACAACAATCCTTTTTTAGCAAGATTTTGGGCAAAAGATCATAAGTTCATACCGAGCACCCTTAGCAAGAGCATCTGACGCAGCCTGCGATCTTTCACACTCAATGTACAACTCGGAAGCACGCCTATACAAGTCAGAAACCTCCTTCCAGTTTCCTAGCTCCTTCGCTAAAGCCGCTGCAGACTCCATATGTTTCGCAGCATCCCAAGGTCTTATTCATTCGTCAAGGCACACTTAATTACTAGTGCCAAAAAATGAAATTTGCACCAAATCAAGTAGTAAAACAACGTAATCAATCAACGGACGAAACCAGGATACGAAGAGAGGATCTCTTGTCCTTTGGAAGCTTTTTCGAACGCATCTTTAGCTTTTTCATATTTCTTCGCGAGGCGAAAAGCAATTGCTGTAGGAAAAATCAACTATGTCATTAATTACAACAGCAAATCCCATACACGATTCTTAATCCATGGCTGTAACTCGTATCGTACCTGCTTGTTCATAAAGAGCCGCGGCGTTCCTCCAATCAGCATTCCATCTCGTGAAACTAAGTTTCGTCCTGAATTATCAGAACCCTCGTCAGATTTCGAGTACACAAATCTTCGCAAAAAGTTCAAGAAATAGAAATCACATTTTATCCGCTTTATAAATCAATTGGTCAGGATCCGATGCCGCCATGGATAATCAGTACAAGGAACACACCGCAGTCACCTCAAGGTCAAACTTTAATTCCTCCTTGAAGCAGCCTTGTCTCCCCCTCCTGTTCCCGAGGGATTCGATTCACTGATTCCAAACTCCCAAATTGCAGTGAAATGAAATCAAAACTGGAATAGACAAGGCTAAAATGGGCAATTGACAGGTATAACTGAAAAACATAAGGCCAACTAAAGTTGGGCTTGTCTGGATCTGAACTAACAAGCTATCAGGCCCAGCCAATTAAATCCAAATTGTGAAAAATACTATTAATTACTTTTAAATAAAAAATAATAAATTATATTATTAAAAAGCAAAAATATATATATTAACATATGAAAGGATAAATATGAATGATGAATAAATAATAAACATTTATTATATCGAAATTAAAATGATGTATTAAAGAATTAACTTTACTATATATTGTATTATAGTTGAAATATTTTCCAATATTTATATAAAAAGGTGAGATGTCAAGGTCTAGAAGGAAGTCATTAACTAATTGAATATTGGTAAATTGTAAATAATAAATTGGCGTGACATGGAGAAGATACTTAGGGGAACCACATGTTTGTTAAGACAAATTGTGTGGTCATATCACACGACTCCCCGTGTCCATCCACATTCTTTTTATATTAATATTATAGAAATTTATATATTTGGTGAAATTTGTTAGTATTAGCCCTTTAAGTTTTATGGTATTTTCAAAATTTGTTTTATAGATTGAACCTGGGAGCCTGTGATTCGAATGAAATGAATCGGAAATACTTTAAACAATATATTTTTAAATATAAATATACAAGAAAATTAATGCAAGAAATATATTCCAAAAGTTTAAAATGGTTTAATTAGCATAAGAAGCTTCAAAATTTAAGTATAACACTCGAGTAAATGGTAGTAGTCTTCCTCAATTTTTATGTGATTATTTAACAATTTATTAGTTATTTTTTATTTTACATAGTTGAGAAACATAGTTTTGAATTTAAAGAATTAAATACAAATTACAGATGCATTTAAACATTAAAGAAAGTTATACTCAAATATAAACAGTATTGAAACTTTGATGTCACTCACATAATGTTTAAACGTTGAGAGTGTGATTTTTACAGGTTGAAAAATTTAAGATTAGCAACATGTATTATATTTACAAATTTTGAGGATATCGTTTTTACACTATTTTAAAGTTAAGCAATGACAAATACCACTCATAAATATAATCTTTCAAATAGTATTTAATCAATATGTGTCATTTTTGATATTTTACTCTATAATTTATACCAACTTATAAAAAATATTTATAACACAACTACTAAACAATTAAATAAATTATTAAAAATAAATACAAAGATTTATATATTACTCTTATAACTAAATATTATAATATACTTTTTAAATAAATTATAAATCGGTTTAATGAAAGATTCACTTAACAAATATAACCATTCAAAATTTTGAATTTTAATTTTAATTTTACCACAAAAAAACATGATCTACTCATATATTGAATTTAACGAAATATAACCTCACATTGAAGCAAACTGAAAATTATCCGGTTCAATTGAAATTGGTTAACGGTTCAAAGTTTTTATGAATCATTATTATTGGTAGTTTTATGAATAAAGTAATAGTAATGATATGCATATCATATTAATTTGATGTATATAATTGTTAATATATAATATGAGTAAATTACATTTAAAAGAAATATTATGGTGATTTAAAATATTATTAAATGTAAACGATAATCATATTTAAATCTAAAAGAAGGAGTGGGGATACTAACATGAATCTCACCACCCTTTCAAATTAAATAAATTTGACTATTCTACTATTCTTTTTTTAATTTAAATAAAAACAATATATTATTAATTGGATTATAATAATAAGTAGACCATTGCATTATATGTAAACTTGCTCATTCCCTCATCAGGCTTGCGTCTGCGGCGGAGTTTTGCTTTTCTTTTTCTATGCCAAAAGTCAGCTACTTCTTCATCTTCCTCTCTTCATGTATCTGTAGCCTGTCTGGATTCTTTTACAAGGATTTGATCTCAGTGATCGATCACCGGCGTCTGCAATTCATTGTCTTGAGCATGTGCAGTCACTGGATGGAGAGCTTTCAAGGAGATTTGACAGATATAGTTAGAGCAAGTAGCGGCGGAGGCGGCAGCGCCGGTGGTGAAGGTGACGGACGAATTGATAGGGTTCCAGAAGCTGGCTGGGAGTTTCCGATGAACTTCCTTGGTAACCCGGATGAAGATTTCGGTTACCCGTTTACCCGTTTTAGAGATCCCCTCCTTCGTGATACAGACCCCCATGTTTCAGGTTCAGGGTTTTTACAAAGCTCGTGTTTCTTCAAACCCTTGTTTGGAGAAGGAGGTTTGGTGGGTTTTCCGGTGGGTGAGGAGCTGAACAAGGGGCAGAAGGTGGTGCCTCCGACGTCACAGATTCAAAATGAAATCACGGCGAGTAGCTCCAAATCAAAAACAGACGGCGGCTCAGGGCGGCAGATCCCGTCTCCGGGAAACAAGGGGATAAAGAGAAGGTTTAGAGATTTCGTATTATTGAAAGAACTGATGGATTTTGATTACTTTCATGTAGGGTTTCTGTGTGAGTGTTAACAAAATTGACAAAGAATCATAGTCATCATGATCTTCATAAGTTAATGGCAGCTTTTTGATAGAACATAGCTTTCTTTCATTCTATCTTTATTTCATGTCACTGTTCTTCTCAGCACTTTCACCGGCTCAGTTCTTCCAAATTTTCCGAATTTTTCGGCTTTCTTATGAAAAATGCTAAATGGGTTTTTGTCTCAGTTTACACTAATTCACTATGTGTTTTTATCTGTTACTTTCATACAGAAAGAATCAAGCAAAGAAGGTAGTCTGTATACCGGCGCCGTTACCGGCAAACAGCCGTTCAAGCGGCGAAGTTGTACCTTCCGATCTCTGGGCATGGAGGAAATACGGACAGAAACCCATAAAAGGCTCTCCTTTCCCGAGGTAATCCAAATTAAATCCTAAAATTTTTTATCTTAAAAAATATTGATTTCTTTCTCAATTTCATTGTTTTACAGAGCTTACTACAAATGCAGTAGTTTAAAAGGATGTTCAGCAAGAAAACAAGTGGAACGAAGCAGAACTGATCCAAATATGCTTGTAATAACGTACTCCTCAGAGCATAATCATCCATGGCCGACCCAAAGAAACGCCCTCGCAGGCTCAACACGCTCTCAATCCTCAAAAAAACCCTTAATTTCTCCACTGGAGTTGGATCAACCGCCGCCGGTGATGATGAAGCAAGAATCGGATCATCATCAAGAACCCATCTACAAGCCCACATTACCAAATCCAAATCATTACGAAGACAACTTCTTCTCAGATTTCCCGATCGACGACGGTCCGATGACAGATAATAACTTAGACCCATTTATTAGCTTCTACGATTGGAACTGTAACAAAACGGCCGCCTATAGCGGCGGTGATTCACCTGGGGGGGAGAAGATGAAGCATCATCATGATAATCAATGGTAAAGTTATTTTACAGAATACTAGACATTTTTATTGCATGATTGGCAACAACACTGACTCCCATGCACATAAAATAAAGAAGAGTAAGTTGTTTTATTTAAAGTTACTGGTTTTCTTTGCTTCGTTCTTCTTCCATATATCCATTTTTTAATCATACCTGGAACCAGGACTAGGACAGTGAAGGATTATTTTTTTACAAAACATTATTTTGATTTGACACAAAGCTGAGAAAACAGTTCCCCCACAGTTTATAAAAAGGTCCAATAACAATAAATAAAAATTATCATTATATATAATTTTTGACTTCAACAAGGAAAAAATAGCATAAAACAAGGTTAATCAATGTTTTTATGAGAAAATTATGATTACCCGATGTTTAAAATAATATAAAAGTAATACACTAAAAGTTTGTAAATTGTATATAAAATTTTCGAAATTTAAAAAATCGTTTAAGAATAACCCTAGAATTAATAGCATCATTTTTTAAACCTTTTTTGTGATTGATTTTTACAATTTCTATGTTATTTTCACTTTTTCAAAATTTTAATACATAATCATTATATTTATTCAAGGTTAATAGGTCAAATGCGGAGTATTGGTGCATTTAAAATATTTATTGTCGTTATGATCAAATATAAATGGTTTTGAAATTTTTGGGACGAATTATGCAATTATTAAACTTTGATGGTATTGTGTTTACACGCATTATATCAATTTAAGCAATATATAAATTTTGAGGTATCGTGCTTACACTATTTTAAAGCTATGAGACTATTTTAAAGTCATGTTTACACGCATACATGACTTGTTTTCATCTTCAATCATGTTCCATTTCATATGTCGTCGATGTATTGGTTCATATCGACGACATATAGTAACAATTATATTTACATTAATATTTAAATAAATTTAGGATCGGAATAAAAAAATACACATAACTTGATTCCATGATAAAAACAATGTTTTTTTCTAAGAATATATGTATATTGTCAAATATGAAAACATTTGATATTATGTTCTTCTATAGTTCTATATTAATAGATGACTGTAATGAAAATCCCGCAATAATTTCCATGGAAAATATATAGTGCGAGTGTCACACATATTAAAATTTTGAAAATTGTTAACAAACGTAGTTTTGTTATTAACTCGGATGAATACAATATGATAAGAGAAAAATGTCTTTATATATTGATAAATATATAAAAGCAACCTAATATAAATCGGAAAAAAAGAATGTATATTCCATACTTGCAACACATTAAACTTCGGTTAATTAAAAATTAAAAATAATATTATTAGGAGGATGGATGTAGTTTATATGATTTACAAATTTGATTTTGATGTTTCTTTATTTTGTCAAATTTAGTTCTCCAAGTTTTTAAGTGTAAAACCAATTTTATACTTTGAAATTTTGATAAAACTAGTATTTAAAATTTTGGTTTAGTGGGAATGTTGAAGCCCTGCCTCATTTTGTTAGAATACTACAATTTTGTATTCTATTTGAATAGTCCTTGTAAGTTGGCAAAAGTATATATTATTATTTATATTATAATATGTCATGTTCATACTTGATGGACGAATACGGTCATTATAGAGTATAGTTTATTATTAAATATAATATTATTAAATGAAAGGTAGATGTATCCGTGTACATTAAGAGTTAATTAGGGTATGAACAGTGATATTGGGAAGTTGTGTCAAATCCATCCACACCACTTGATCATCAATTGGTAAGTTGTTTGGTGCGTATCCATTATTTCATTGTTGTTAGAAAAGAGTTGACATACTACTATTACGAAAAATATTACCGAACAATTCGTACCATATTATTGGAAATATGAATAATCTTGATAAATGATTAGTAATATAGAATTATAATATAACTAGAACGACGAATGTTAATTAATTGAAGCATTAATTAACACTCCTTTAGAGGACAATGACTTCCATTATTGTCATTGAATATATAGAAGATTTTGAAAAATTGTATGGTATGATGGTTGGATAGTTTAAGAACATTAATAGTTTAAAAATGTGAATTGTTTATGATTTTTTTTTAAAAAAAATATTTATTTGAAAGTATTTTTCGACACTTTTTTAATATTGTTACTTTTAAATGAACGAATATCCATAATTAGGGTTCAATAGAGCATTCTATATTTTTAAAAAATTATATCATAATATTATCAATAAAATTTCTGGAAGTGGAAGAAGAAACGTGGTTTATTTCCTTATCATGCAGATTCAATAATATTATCAATAAAATTACCTAACGCCGGGATTGCAGTTGTCGTTCGACCGATGATGAACCTAAATTTTGTCAGTCACATTGTTGCGGCGGCGAGGTTGTTTCCGGCTGTCCGAAGGCTTTCTGTATCAGTGGAGCAATGGAGCGGCGGTATTTCACTGGTTCAAGGAGCCTCCAGAGGCATCGGCCTTGAATTCGTGAGTCTATGGCTTCCCTTCCACTTTAATTGAAATGAAACACGTACATTGTTTGTGTTTGATTTAGTTGCTGTAGATAGGTTAGGCAATTGTTGGAAAAGAGCGACAAAGGGCAAGTTGTGGCGACGTGCCGTGATCCTGAAAGGGCAACTGGAATTCTGGAATTGAAGAATAAGTTTCCCTATCGCTTAGATATCCTTAAGCTGGATCTGACAGTTGATAGCACGATAGAGGTTTGAATTTTTTTTATGTGGTGATAGTTAGACAAAATAAACAATGTTTTTTATTATACAATTGATAGCTTTCAGGAAGTTGAAAAATGGGTGAAGGATAAGTATGGATACCTGAACCTTCTTATAAATTCATCTGGGATTCTGTCGATGCCCAATGTTCTGAGGCCAGGTAGAGATATCAGCTGCAATGTTAATAGATACGATTACTGTTATAAGTTTTCAGTTTTGTAAGTGAATCTGTGAGTTTTTCTATTCAGAAACGACATTGAGCAAATTAGAAAGGAAATCCTTGCTTCTTACGTATGAGGTGAATGCTGTCGGTCCCATCTTAGTCATCAAGGTATCATCAGCTGCTTCCCTGTCCCAAGTAACTTTTCAGAAATGATTTGGTTTCAGCTCTGGTATGAAAGCTGTGGTGAATCAGTGAAGGCAGCAGGTAAGAGGGTACTTTTATACCAGGGTTGAAGCTGAATCAGCATGAAAGACATAAGAGATCTCACATTTGACATATCTATATGACCATGATTCGCCTGAAAAGCAAATGTGGCCTCTGTTGAAACTGGGAGGAGGAAGTGGGACTGAAAGAGACTTTGCAGTAGTTGCGAATTTGAGCGCACGTGTTGGATCCATCGGAGATAATGGCCTTGGAGGGTGGCATTCTTACAGGGCATCAAAGACTGCACTTAATCAATGTAAAAATTCTACTTCTGGGCTCATTTGATTTCATTCGTATGGTGCTTGCTTTATGAACTCCCTCTTTTAAGTATGTTTCGACAGTGACAAAGACTGCAACAGTGGAATTTATGAGGAAAAAAGATCCGATCGTGTGTCTACTATTGCATCCTGGAACAGTGGATACAGATTTATCAAAGCCGTTTCAGAGCAATGTCCCTGAAGGGAAACTGTTCACAAAAGAGTATTCAGTCCAGAAGCTACTGTCCATAATTGAGAATGCAAAACCTTCTGACAATGGCAAGTTCTTTGCTTGGGATGGCCAAGAAATTCCCTGGTGAGCGCAATGATTTCACAGATCATCTTGCTTTGACAGTTTTCTGTTCATTGGTAGCTACTAGTATAAATTACTAAATTAGTGTTTAGACTCTACAGCCAGCTATAACCTGGTTCTATAAGACTTTGCATTCATCCATTATATTTCAAACTTCATCATCCCATCTATCCAAAGATGAATACATATTGGCTAAAAGTAAGTGCTGGGCAGAAATGGTATGCTTGAGGCGTATGAGTTCATTTGTTGCTCTTCTTCCTAAGCCTACATTTCCATTAACTCTACAAGAACTGAGCAGGACTTCCCTTGTGATGGGATCATCCTTGCAAGGCATCTTGTCTATGGTATCTTTAACTTCGATTGACTGATATGATCGACCCAGCGAGTTAATTATACAAGCATAATGATCCTGAAGTGGCTGAACACCATGTTCTGTTTCATTGAATTGAAGATTTATCCAGAATGACTGCATGCTGTTATCTTATCTTAAACAGTGTAGTTATCTATTTCTCAGACTGTAAAAAGATGTTTTAGATTCCCCTGGTAAATTTGTGAAAAGGTAACGCTTTTATCTTAAACAGCGCCTACTTGTGGCGGCCGAGACTTCTAAATGTCTGAAGCCACGCGCCTCCTAGCGCCGCCATCTGCATCACCCGGGTTTTTATCTACCACCCCGCGGTCAAAGATACAGTCTTTAGGATTTCCCATCAATTTGTCGCTCTTTTCAGGGAAACGTATATCAAGAGCTTCACCGCAACGTAATGGGTTCAGGATTTTATCTCAATCCCGGTCATTTGTGGCAACAGGTTCTCTTTTTCACTCCCTCCTTTCATTAAAGATACTTCTCTGACTTTTCTCTGTTATTTCCTGGAAATCGTAGGGGATATTGAGGAGGTTGGCGATCAAGAAACAAAAGCTCGTTACTCTGAATTGAAAAGGAAACTCGACAGTCAAGGATTAAATGTAGATTCTTGCTCGCGTGGACAGTATAATCTTATGTACTGCCCCAAGGTATCTGCTCATATCTTGACAGGGAAACATATGGAAATTCATTCAGTTTTCCTAACTTCTTGTGATGATTCTTATGGACAGTGTAAAGGTGGATCGTTGAGCTTGAGAACGCTGTCTTTGTACTTGAGCCATGATAGGTGTGTGATATTTGAACTTGAAACTCATGCTGATTTACTCGTATACTGATCTCGTTGCAGTGATTTTGCGATGTGGAGATGCTTCCATTTACCTTGTGGATGGGCGGAAAAGGTTAGAATACAAAGCTTATTTTTCTAATAAAGCAACTTTTTTCTCGTTCTGCAATCCAGATTTATCTGAGCAGACTTCTGGAATGCAAAATCTGACTTTGTAAAATCAACACTATTTGCAGACTTCATTGGGGAACCATTCTTCTGAGCTCTTAACATCCGAGAGGGAAAAGCTGGAGCCTTTAAGCAATGAGGTAAAGTAAAACTGGGTCCTTTTTGTTATCCAATGGTGATCACATCGATGTTTTTGTTCTTGTATTTTGATCTTCGTACTGTTATCTTTGCGCTTGATAGTTGTTTTCTGCGATGAGGTTATTGTTCAATGTGATCATCATTGATGGCTTAAGCTTTGACTATCGTTTTATATATGCACGACATTGTTTAGAAATTGTTTTAGCTTATAAAAGGCGTTGGTTGTCTGGGAAAATGTTTCAGTTGCTTGCTTACTTTGCTGAAAGAAAAATATCTGAGGAAACACTGAAAAGAAACAATGTAATGCAAGTTGTTGGTGATGAGGTCAGTTTTATTTGTGGTATGGTACACATCTGATCTCTTAGTTGATACCGGGTATTCGTATGATATAGAAAATAATTGCCTTCACCTATAGACGAAATGGAGTTTTCGTTGGCTGCAAATACCGAACAGTTGCGAAAAAGTTTTGGCAGGCAAGAAATGCAGAAAAGATATTCTATGGACTTGATGACATTGAAGATGCAAATGAAATCATAATTGTAATATAATATCCTCCTAATTACGGTGACCGGATAATCCATCTTAAAGTTTAAGTGATCGCAGGTAGAAGGTGAACTGGACAAGCTATCCGTGGAAGAAGCTGGTTATCCGAACTGTGTAAGCGTTCCAGCCGGTGCACCACAAGCAGTTTCAGTCAAGGAAGTTCCATCAATGGAGAAGGTACAAAATCCTTGATTCTATTGATATTTCCATCTTCTGTAATTCAACTCTTTGCAACAGGACACAGGCTTTCAATACTTGTGGAACTGCAAACACTACTTCGAAAAGGTTGTTTTGTTTACAAGCATCAGGATCACAACACTAATATGAAAAAACTCTTTTACGCTAATATATTTCAGGCATCTCGAATAGTTCTAGCAACCGATGGAGATACACCTGGACGAGCTTTAGCTGAGGAGCTCAGCTATCGACTTGGGAAGGATAGGTAACGTTGTAGAAACTCTTTTCGAGAATGTAGTTAATACGATGTAGTTATGTTGTTGTAGATGCTTCTTGGTCAACTGGCCAAAGAGAGATGAATCCAGCTCTTTCAAGGATGCAAATGAGGTTGCACTTACCCATTTTTCGATCCATATTACCGCTTAAAACGCTTGTTTTTAATTTCAGGTTTTGCAGTTTCTTGGTCCAGCAGCTCTGAGAGAAGCCATTCAAAGCGCAGAGCCATGCCCTTAGAAGGTGACAACATTTTATCATTAGGTACAAAAAAATAATCAAAATTGTGAATCCTCTATTTTATTATTTTTGTTTCGATTTTTCGGGTATATAATTCTAACTCTACATCTGTTTTATAGATCCGTATAACCGATATTAGGGGTGTTCAAAATAAGTATGAATAATCGGATCGTATTCGATCTTTTTTGTATATCATAATTGTAAATATATAATTGGATTGGATATCTTTCAATTTTTCAAAATCTCAATCCATATAAAAATATGGTTAAAAAGCAAATTTAATTTTTTAACGGTAAATGATTGGGCTAAATGGTTTATAGATGGGCTCAACGCCGTCCAACATTTTCGCCGTTTGGCCCATTAACCGTAAAAACAAGTAGCTGACGCGCCCAGAGGATACAATACAAACTTTTCAATTCTTCGGTCCTTAAACCCTCTGCATTTTGAAAGTTTTTTCTTCCGTTGGAGTTGACAGCTCGAATTTCTTCGTTGTTTCTCTTTATTTTTCTCTACTGTGAGAACCCTGAAGTAGAAGTCATGCTTTTACCTCCTCAAAGGAAGTTATTTAGTAATCGAAAATTGTATAGTGGTACAGTTACCTTCATGGGGTCTAGGAATTTCTTACTAGTCCCCAAGGCCTATCAGGGTGTTGCTGAGCAAGAACACGGGTCATTGAACAATGCTTACAGTTCTTATAAGCAATCCCAGTTTGTTGGGTCTGCGGGTTGGAGAAGCCACGGCATTTTTGCTTCTCTGGTTCGCATTCCCTTCAGTTGTAAGAGGAATTTTAGCTTCACGGCTTCCTCTACGTTTCCGATTCCGGGACCCAGTAAGTATATGAAGTAGATATTCTTCTGGGTGTGTCTTGCTTCTTTCTAAAAGGTCCCTCTTTTTCATGGCCGTTATGTTTTTGTGTTTCTGTAATGCCTAATTTGATTATAATTTTTGCATAGCCTCTTTGAAGAAATCAAAACCATTGCTAGATTAAAATTTTGCTATAAGCATATTTGCAATCGACGTTTTTCGTATTTGAAGAGAATGTCATTTTTCTATTTTGACTAACTTTGGTTATGCCTTTTATGCTGTAGTCTCTAATGTTGATTTGGATACTATGGAAGTCCAGTTCGGGGATACTAGGAATTTGAGGCTTCTGAGTCGAAATCTGAAAGAAATTGGAATCGATGATATTGATTTCAAACCAGGACAATACAATAATTTAATTTGTCCATATGTATGTGCTTTTGATTTTCTATTTCCTCTTCGCTTTTGCTTTTATTCTGGATTTGTGTGGTCGTTTTACCTCTATGAAGCGCGTTTGTTCATTCTCTATTCGTTGTTTAGTAATGATATTGTTAATTTTACAGTGTCAAGGTGGAGACTCACTAGAAAAGAGCTTGTCTCTTGTCATTGCCGACAATTGGTAACATTTTCGACTCTATGTAATCATATTTCCACATTTTTCTGCGTATTTTTTTCTTCTTGTTTTAGTATCTCTGTTGTACCTCATCTACATGTGCTTTTAGGGAATCAGCAGCATGGACCTGTTTTCGAGCTAAATGTGGATGGAAAGGTTCTACCCGTGTAGGTTTTAGTTTAAGTTCACTAATAATTTACAGATTCAACTCTTAATTGTGTCTTCTTCCTCTCCAGCCTTCTGCAGAGTCAAAATCTACATTTACAAAGATGAGTAATATAATACCAAAGCAGCCAAAGCGAGTGATCTCAGAGGAAGGTTTAAGGCTTGAACCACTGTCTGTTCCGGTAATTATTTTATTTGTATGAGCTACTTCTGCACTCTGGCTACAGATTTAGTTCCCCTGCTCGTATCGATTTTGTTGAATTCACTTTCAGTATGTTTATCCTCTTTCTGCTATTTTCCAGCTACTTCGTTACTTCTCTGAGCGCATGATATCAGAAGAGACATTGAAAAGAAATGGTGTCATGCAGCAAAAAAATTTAAATCAGGTTCGGCATGATATTCCTTTCACTCTTCTTTGATTTTTGTCATTTTTTCAGTATGATCCATTTAAGAATAAGATAGAGGAACAAATATAATATGGTCTGTACGTGTGCAATAATTGTTGCGATCATAATGGGATTTAAATATAAGAAGGGATTGATTTGTTAGATATTGGTGTTAATGATTGCATAATTTTGTAATATGTGAGAATGAAGTAACCAGGTTACAAAGACATTAACGCACGAAACAAAGTATTATTAGTAATAATTTAATAAATATCTAACGTACGATCAATTTTTATACATCATTGTGAATAGCCGCAGGTTTGTTACTGGCAGATGTTGCCAATTTCTGTACACTAAATTTTTTTCTGAAATGATAACAGTAATGTATTATCCTTAGATTGTAATTGCATTCACCTACCGAAGAAATGGAGAACTAATAAGCTGCAAGTATCGTGACATCGCCAAGAACTTTTGGCAGGTAAGTTTATTTATTATTCTGACTCTTTTATATTGTAAATGCTAATTACATAAGTTCTTGAAAATGCTTTTCTTTTAATTCAGGAACCGAATACTGAGAAGATTTTTTATGGACTTGATGATATAGATACAGCAAGCGACATCATAATTGTAATCTAAGCTATTTTTATGGATACAAAGCAATTGTTCGATAACAACTAAATATTTTTTTGCTGTCCCTCGTCTAAGGTTGAGGGTGAGATGGATAAGCTTGCAATGGAAGAGGCCGGCTTCAGAAATTGTGTTAGTGTCCCAGATGGTGCCCCTCCAAAGGTTTCAGATCAAAAATTGCCCCCTGAGGAAAAAGTACTAATCCTGTTGCATTATTCAGTTTACTGAAGCTGCTTGCTCTTCTCTAGATTCGAAGAATTTCCATATTTTTCGTTTATTTTTTGCATATTTTTGAACCAGGATATAAAGTATCAATACTTATGGAACTGCAAAGATTACACCGACAAGGTCCATTTTTGCTGCTTTATTTGGTTTTAAATTTCTTAATGCAGATACAAATGAAGAAACTGATTTTTTTTGTGTTTTTTATCATTTAAGGCATCACGTATAATTTTAGCCACTGATGGTGATATCCCTGGTCAAGCTTTGGCTGAAGAACTTGCGAGGCGCTTGGGAAGAGAAAGGTCATATTTTTACCACTCATGTCTTAGATTTCAATGATATTGAATGAGCTGAAGTTCCCTGGTTTCTCAGATGTTGGAGGGTAAAATGGCCGAAAAAAACCGATGGCACTGGGACATATAAAGATGCAAATGAGGTATTCTCACGCATTCGTATCAGAAGTTTTTTGAGTCTCGTTCTGTCTTACTAACTACAAAGTCGTTGAGTTTAGAATTCGCATACTCAATTTGTTTGAGTTGTGGTAACATTTTTTTTCTAGATATAATGTGTACATGATCCTGTTTTGAAATAGGTGCTTCTTTTAATGGGACCTAATGCACTTAAGGAAGTTGTCGATAATGCAGAACTTTATCCCATTAAAGGCTTGTTCAACTTCAGAGATTACTTCAAAGAAATCGACGACTATTACCACCAGTCACTTGGTTACGAGCTAGGTGTCTCAACCGGATGGACCGGCCTTAATTCACTGTATAACGTAAGTAGAATACATCCTCTTGTACTTTGATGTTTAGCCTTATTCCATTTTTATTCATTTCTTCGATCGAATACGATATGTTGATATAAAAATATTTTTGGTTTACGTATCTGTGAGAGATTACTCCGCTGTATCTTTATTTTCTCCGGAATGTTAAGCTTTCAAAACATGGACAGGTTGTTCCAGGAGAACTCACAATTGTTACAGGTGTTCCAAACTCCGGCAAGAGTGAATGGATCGATGCTTTATTATGCAATATAAATCACAACTCCGGTTGGAAATTCGCACTATGCTCTATGGAAAATAAGGTCCATCTCCTGTTTATCTTGTATCATTAGTATTTCTCCGTCGCTTACTTTGTTTACGCCTTTTCAGGTCCGTGAACATGCAAGAAAACTTTTAGAAAAACATGTTAAAAAGCCTTTCTTCGATGTCAGGTCTGCATTTTATTTATCGGAACCCGAAAAATCGATCGGTAATTGTCTTTTTCATGTATTTTAGGTACGGGAAGTCTGCCGAAAGAATGAGCTTGGAAGAACTGGAGGAAGGCAAGAAGTGGCTCAGTGATTCATTTTCTCTGATAAGGTAAATTTTTTGCTTGTTCTTATTCGTCGAATCTCCGTAAATTTCATTCGAAATTTGTATGGAACAGGTGTGAAAACGATTGCCTCCCGAGTATAAATTGGGTTCTCGAACTTGCAAAAATGGCGGTACTTCGTCACGGTGTTAACGGACTCGTAATCGATCCATACAACGAGCTAGATCATCAACGTCTACCTTACCAGTGAGTCATTTTATGGATCCTCATTTCAAAGTTTGAGTTCCTAACGAATCACAACTCTAAACAGGACCGAAACAGAATACGTAAGCATGATGCTTACGAAGATCAAACGGTTCGCACAGCATCATGCTTGTCATGTATGGTTTGTAGCTCATCCGAGACAGGTAACTCGACTCACAAACTTCGTTACAAATCTCGTAGTCTCGTAAATCCGATGTTCATTCTCTCTAGTTACATAACTGGGCCGGTGAACCTCCGAATCTATACGACATCAGTGGAAGTGCACACTTCTACAACAAATGCGATAACGGGATTGTAATCCATCGTAATTGGGATCGACAGAATCCCGATTCTCTTCCAAAGGATCTAGTGCAGGTATGCATCGTATATGATTTTGTTCGTAATTCGATCTTATTTGAAATGTCGCAGGTATGCGTTAGGAAGGTAAGGAACAAAGTGATAGGACAAATTGGGGAAGCATTTCTAACTTATAACAGGTGCGTGTTTTCGGAGAATCGAAACTCGGTAATGGAAGATTGATGGGGTAGTACATTTTGCAGAACTACTGGAGAATATACGGATGTGGACGTAGATGCTGAGTTTAAGAAACTGCAACGATAACTGGTTTGGTGTATGTGTAAATATATTGTTATTTTTTTGGTTGATGTTTATTTGCCCTATATTATTGTTTAGGTTTATAAAGGTGAGAGATTCCATTAATATTATTTTAATTTTGTTTAAATGTAGATGGTTGTATATGAAAATTAAAATGCATTCTCGTTATTTAAATTATAAATATATCTTCCAAAAATCATATTTTATTTCAATCTTCTAAGAATCTTACATTTATAAGGTAATTCGATATATTTGTAAGTTCTTTATTAAATGAATTTTTATTTTATTTGTAATCTTTTACATTTAATTAAATTAAATACAATCTTAATTATAATTCCAATGATAATAAAATCTTTTTACTTGAAATACATTATTCATCCAATTTTATATAGAATATTATTTTTATTCTACAATTCAATTTATCTATTATAGAACATTCAATGCATTCTTGATCTATAATCACATTATGAAAACACATTCTCAAATTGAATTCTAATTTTCAAAATGGATGCATAATCTTATAAGTTAGAAGCTCGTTATGTAATTTTTTCTTTAAAAAGTTATTTAAATTTAGTTGGATTATTTGTATAATATTCCCAAAAAACACAATCTTCATCATCAAACCAAAGCCAAACAGTAAGTCGGGCTTGTTAAACCATGACAAGATAACTCTTCTCAATCTGATGGCATCTGCTGATAACTCTGAAATTCATCTTCAACTGTGAAGATGAACTCTTGGAAGAGGAACTGCAATACACAAGTCTTAAATCGCGTAAACCCCTGGTGACTTATCTTCATGACTTTAAAACCCAATATTCCCAATGAGTGAGAAGTCAAATATGATAGTTAAAGTCCAAAGCCTACTGGATCACTTAAGAGGTAATACTCGGCCCAGATTAGAAGAACCACAACGACTAAATTCACAACGGTTATTTTTCAATGGTCATATTTTTAGCTCTATAAATATGTACAAATTTAGGAACTAATGTATCTCTTTGCCACAAGCTTGCATCAATCATACTGAAAGTCATCATATTTATTTCCTACTCACAACAGACAACAAGCTTGGTTGTTACACAATTTCTTTTCATGGTGTTGAGAGTGGGATAAGAAGAAAGAATCAAGCTCAAAGCTCAAACTAAAGCTAAGAACAAAATCAAAACCACATCACCGCTTACAAGGTATCCATAAACTCAAAACTGGAATTGGCACAATAAGACTAGAAACAGAAAAACACTTGCTGGACATAAAGGAAACTTATTTTGTCCCTCAGGCCTCTCACAATCTATTAAGCGTCGGACAATTGATGGAAAAGAATCTCAAAATCAGTTTTCATAACAGTCTATGCGAAATTACTACTGAAAATGGAAAAAATCTACTCAACATTCAAATGGAAAATCGGGTCTTTCCCTTCAAATCATTCGAAATGAATGCAAATAATTCAAGTATATGCTTATCTACAACCGAAACTACAGATATATGGCATAAGAGACATGGACATCACAATTATGATTCACTAAGTAAATTGGAGAAAAATACAATGGCAGAAGGATTACCGAGCTTATCTTCAATTCATGAAGTATGCAAAACTTGCCAACTAGGAAAAATCTGCAGACTCCCATTCGGATCAAAAACCTGGACAACAACGAAGAGACTTGAATTAGTACACAGTGCTACTCCAGCTGGAAACAAGTATTCTCTATTGTTCATAGACGATTACTCAAAATACTGTTGGGTATACTTTCTCTCACAGAAATCTGAAACAACAAGTTATTTCAAAAAATTCAAGGCTCAAGCAGAAAACCAAAGTGAAGAAAAAATTCAAATATTAAGGACAATAATGGTGGAGAATACACTACGCTAGAACTGAAACAAATATGTGAAGAAAATGGAATCGTACATCAATTCACAACACCCTACACCCCTCAACAAAATGGTGTTAGTGAAAGAAAAAACAGAAAAATCATAGATATGACAAGGTGTTTGATGATAGAAAAAAATGTACCACTTATGTACTGGGGAGAGGCCGTGAACACCAGTTATACATTCAAAACAGACTACCTTCTCAAGGTTCAACGCTATACAAAACATCATTCGAACTATGGTATAACAGAATTCCAAATATTGAACATCTCAAGATATTTGGAAGTGTGTGCTATATACGCATACCAAAAGAAAGAAGAACAAAACAAGAGAAAAAAGGACAGATTGGAATACATATGGGGTACAGTGAAGTCTCAAAAGAATATAGAATATTGGACCTATCAAACTGTAAAATTAGGACGGAAGGCAGTTTTGGTCCCCAAAGTTTGGATAATTTGGCAATTTTGGTCCCCAAAGTTTTCAATTTTGGCAAAACCAGCCCCCAAAGTTTCATGTACGCAAAACCGGTCCCCAAAGTTTGCGAATTTTGGCAAAACCAGTCCCCAAAGTTACGTATTTTCGCAAAATACGTCCCCAAAGTTTGCAAATTGTGGCAAATTAGGTCCCCGGACGAAAATTAATTTGGGGACCAAAATTCCCAAAATTTGCAAACAGTCCCCAAAGGGACGTATTTTGCGAAAATACGCAACTTTGGGGACCAAAATTGCCAAATCATCAAAACTTTGGGAACTGTTTTTGCCACTGAAATTTTGGGGACCAAAATTGCCAAATTATCCAAACTTTGGGGACCCAAGTCGCCATTTTTCCGTAAAATTACTATTAGCAGAGATGTTGTTTTTGATGAAACAAAGAGTTGGAATTGGAACAGTGAACTAGGAAAAACAGGCAATGCACCAATAGAAAACAGCGAAGGTCTGTTAAAAATATTTCCCAGTCTCAATGCAGCACAAGAACATACAATTTCAAAAAATTCAAGTCCTAAAACAGCACACCCAAACAATACTCGAGAAACTGCTCAAACAGAAGGCATAAGTAAAGAACAATCGACTGAAAATACCTTACAATCTGATTTAGAATCTGAGGACAACGCAGTCCTAAGCAGGTCATTAGAAATACCCCCTCCAACAGAATGTGGCACCCCAGCAGACAATCCAAGTATGATAGATGAAGAAAACAAAACCAACTCAAGTCAATATTCTGAAAAATCAAGCTCTGAAGAAGATGAACAAGAAGACATAAGTGAAGAACAATCCACTGAATTTATCTTACAATCTGATTCAGAACCTGAGGACAACGCAGTTCTAAGCAGATCTCTGGAAATACCCCCACCAACAGAATGTGACACCCCAAAAGACAATCCAATTATGACTGATGAAGAAAACAGAACCAATTCAAGTCAATATTCTGAAAAATCTAGCTAAGAAGAAGACAAACAAGAAGAAAATTTAAATCAAAAGTTCAAACTGTTAACAGAAATATACAATCAATGTCTGATGATCAAAGAACCAACCTCCTTGACAAATGCCCTGGAACATCCTGAGTGGAAAAAAGCTATGGTTGATGAACTAGAGATGATAACTAAAAAGCAGACATGGAGCCTCGTAGAAAAACATGTCGGAAGAAAATCTATTGGGGTAAAGTGGATATTTAGAACTAAATTGAACACCGATGGATCATTGAACAAACTGAAAGCTAGATTAGTGGTTAAGGGTTACTCACAAAGGGAATACATTGAATTTTCAGAAACATTTGCTCCAATAGCTCAGCTGGACACTATCAAACTATTACTATCTATCTCAGCCTGCAATAACTGGACAATATACCACTTGGATGTAAAATCTGTCTTCCTCAATGACAACCTACAAGAAGGGATATATATTAATCAACCTCCGGGATTTGTTTAAGAAGGAGAAGAAAACAAAGTGCTATTATTACACAAAGCTCTCTACGGGCTTAAACAAGCTCCTAGAGAATGGTACAGCAGAATAGACTTATACTTTAGAGAATCAGGCTTCACAATGAGTAAAAATGACCCGACACTATATACAATGGACAGTATGGAACATGGAATTTTTATCATATCTCTATATGTATATGACATATTAATTATTGGAAGCATCAAATCTCTAGTACAAGAGAAGAAACAAAAGTTCATAGCCACATTTGAAATGACTGACTTAGAAATCATGAGTCACTTCCTAGGTATGGAAATCAAATGTGAATAGCCAGTTACCCTGCACATAGACAACAAATCAGCAATTTGTATGGCAAAGAACCCAAATCAATTCAGTAGGTGTAAACATATAAAAGTCAAGTTTCATGCCCTAAGAGATTATGTTCATGATGGAGCTATAAAATTGGAACATGTGCCCTCAGAGTTGCAACCTGCGGACATTCTAACCAAGCTGTTATACCCAAAGAAATTCTGTAAATTCAGAAATCAATTAGGGTTAACTGAAGACCCATCAACACACAACGACAAAGAAGGAGAGTTCAACTTATCTCATCAGGATGATATGCTAAACCATGATGATATAACTCTTCTCAATCTGATGGCACCTGCTGATAACTCTGAAATTCATCTTCAACTGTGAAGATGAACTCTTGGAAGAGGAACTGCAAGATATAAGTCTTAAATCGCGTAAACCCCTGGTGACTTATCTTCATGACTCTAAAGCCCAATATTTCCTAGGAGTGAAAAGTCCAATATGATAGTTAAAGTCCAAAACCAGTTGGATCACTTAAGAGGTAATACTCGACCCAGATTAGAAGAACCACAACAACTAAGTTCACAACGACCATTTTTCAACTATCATAGTTTTAGCTCTATAAATATGTACAAATTTAAGAACTAATGTATCTCTTTGCGACAAGCTTGCATCAATCATCGTGAAAGTCATCATATTTATTTCCTATTCACAACAGACAAAGAGCTTGGTTGTAACACAATTTCTTTTCAAGGCTGCCTATTTGTTTCTGCAACAAGACCTGGTCAAGATAAAATCAAATCACATGATAAAAAATCAGTGACATTAAGAAGTGGTAGTTGGAGGGTGGCAGTTTGCAGTCAATCAAAATCCTCATCTTCCTTGTCTATTTATACCCCGACACAACCAGCTTCAGATTCCGTACAAAAATGGCGTCAAATACCTTCAAACTTGACCTCAATAAACCCCTCGTCTTTCAGGTATATTATCTCTTCACAAGGTACATTATCTCTACTAACTAACTTCATTTACAGGTTGGTTATCTCGGCGAAGACTATAACGAATGGGTTAATCAGCCAATAACAACTAAATCAAGCCCCCGTTTCTTCCATAACGATTTCTGTGAGGTAAACACCATTTTTAACTTATACCCACATCCTCTAATTTCTTTTTGTTAGATTTGATGTTGTATGTCAAGATATGGATTGGATTTTTATGGTCTGACGGGCCTAGAATTATTCAAATAAGCCGAACCCATGCTCATGTCTTTAAATATGTATTTTTTCTATTTTAATATTGTATTAGGTTTTCCATTTTGATATCAAAAAACTAGCAGCCATATTGTTATTCAAGTTCTTCGTTGAGAGTTACATCGAAGGTATAGTCTCGTAGCCTTACATAGCTACGAGACCACAACCAAAATCGTTTTATATATCTTAGTATTATGTTATTAGTTTTTATCGTTTATATTTCCTTTTAATCTCTTCCACAGATGCTGACGCGTACTGATTCATGGGTTCTTCCTATTATTTGGCTCCCTGTTGTCGGTTTGAGCCTCTGGAGATCCATTCTTAAGGGATGCACCTTTCTTGAGGTCTTCCTTCTTGTAATCTCTGGCCTTTTTGCGTGGACTTTGATCGAGTATCTTCTTCATCGCCTGTTTCATATCAGAACCAACTCTTACTGGTTAGATTATATTCATTCCCTAATGTTTTTTATCCCTACGAAAAAAAAGCCTAGTTTACTTACAGGGGTAACACACTGAATTATCTTCTCCATGGATGTCATCATAAGCATCCTTTGGATAGTAAACGCCATTTTCTTCCTTCTGCTGCAACAGCTCTTCTTCTATTTCCGGTAAACTTTTTATCATGAAACCTTTTTTTCTTTAGGGTTTAATTCTGTTATCGGAGTTTCAGTTCTGGAGTTTAAGTAAACTTGTGACTACTCCGACGACTACGCCGGGGCTATTCGGCGGAGGTTTACTTGGTTACGTGCTCTACGATATAATGCATTACTATCTTCATCATGGACAGCCAACAAGCAATATAATTAAAAGTATTCAGGTGATTAAAATTGTTCAGTTTTCAAACAAATTACACAATTTTTACATGATAATTTGGCTGGTTTGATGCAGAAACATCATCTGAATCATCATTATCGTGTTCCGAGTAAAGGATTTGGCATCAGTTCCGCAATCTGGGATATGGTTTTCGGCACGGTTGCACCTTCGAAAGTGAATAATAAGAGCTCGTAATCGTATTATTTGAAAAATGTTGTACTAGTTTGTTTTTGAGTTATGAATAATTTGTGTAATTGCAATGTTTTCGCCAAATTATTTTTTCTTATAATTTAAATCGAATAAATTCATGATAGTATTGATAGTATGATACCCCAATATTTCAAATACATTGAATAATATATATTTTCATTATATATTTATACGCCAATATTTCAATTCTTAAATTATATTAAAGTAATGTATTTTTAAATTATAGTATAAATAGTTATTGTATATAGAACTAATTATCTAACAAACTTATGTGTCTTAAAATTTTAATATATTTACCTAAGTTTTGGAGTAACTTTAACTACTTTCTTAAATATGATGTAAATTAAATACAATAGGAAAGTCAATTAGAATGACAAATATATGAACTAATTTCGGATAACCCGAAGATCGATTTGTAAATTGAACTTTCCTAAAAGTTTAATCTAATTTTGGTAAGTTTATAAAGTTAATTAATTATTATTAATTAAGTAATTACCATAATATTTCTATATAATCTCTTACCAGCTCTCTGTTTAGTCATTCATGAATGGCTTCTTCTTCCTTTTCAATGTTTCTGTTCTTTTCTTGCCTTGCACTTCTCGCATTTGCTCCACCGTCATCTTCTCAATCAATCCAGGAGAAGTTTTTCAACTGCGTTAACTCCAAAAATGCATCGCCGGTTTCGTTTTCCGATGAATTCTCCGCGCCAGGGAACTCCTCCTTCATTCCGATTCTTCAGTCCACCGCTCAGAATCTACGGTGCTTGCTGCCGTCTGTTCCGAAGCCGCAGTTGATATTTAAACCAAAATTCTATGCCCATGTACAGGCGGCGGTGGTTTGCGCCAAGGAAGAAGGAGTTCATCTGAGAGTACGCAGCGGCGGCCATGATTACGAGGGTCTTTCTTATATTTCTGTGGAGGCAGAGGAGTTTGTATTGTTGGATATGTCGAATATGCGGTCTGTTTCTGTGGATATTCAGACCGAAACTGCGTGGGCTGAAGCTGGTGCCTCGATCGGAGAAGTTTATTATTGGATTTCGAAGAATAGCGGAGTGTACGGTTTTCCGGCGGGTCTATATACAAGTCTCGGAGTCGGAGGGCATATCACCGGCGGAGCGTACGGTGGTTTGATGAGGAAATATGGTCTGGGCGCTGATAACGTTGTTGATGCTAAAATAGTCGACGCAGATGGCCGGATTTTAGACCGGGCAGCCATGGGAGAAGATGTTTTCTGGGCAATTAGAGGTGGCGGCGGCGGTAGCTTTGGAGTCATATTATCATTGAAGCTGAAACTCGTTCCGGTTCCGAAATCCGTCACCGTTTTCACTGTTCCAGTAACGTTGGAGCAAGGCGCCGTAAAGGTTCTTAAGAAATGGCAACAAATCGCAGATAAAATCGACGACAATCTTTTCATCAGAGTAATATCACAACCGACGAAGTCAACGGTGTTAACTCTTTACAACGCAATTTTTCTCGGAGGAGCCGATGATCTCCTTCACATTATGGACGAAAGCTTCCCAGAATTAAATTTAACTAAAACCGCCGTTGCAGAAATGAGCTGGATTAATGCAGTCGTATACATGGCTGGCTTTCCGGCGAACTCCACACCAGAAATCCTCCTCAAAGCAAAACCCACATTCAGAAACTACTTCAAAGCGAAATCAGACTTCCTAAAGAACCCAATCCCAGAACCCATAATCGAACAACTTCTGAACAAGCTTCTCGATGACGAATCTCCTTCGATTATATTCAACCCATACGGCGGCGAAATGAGCAGAATTTCAGAAACAGAGACACCGTTTCCTCACCGGAAAGGTGTTATCTGCAAAATTCAATACGTTACAACTTGGCAAGACGATAACCCAGAATCTGAAAGCAAACACAGAAATTGGATCAAGGAACTGTATGAATTCATGGCACCTTACGTTTCATCTTCTCCAAGAGAAGCTTATGTTAACTACAAGGATCTTGATCTCGGGATGAACAGAAACGGCAAAAGCTTAGTTCCGGCAGCTTCTTTTGGATTCAGCTATTTCAAGGATAATTTTTGGAGGCTTATCGACGTTAAGACAAAGTTTGATGCTGATAACTTCTTCAGACATGAACAGAGCATTCCTAGTTTTAAAAAATTGCTAGAGAATTCAGATGTTAGTCTCGTTCATTGACATATTTCTTGCTTTATTTCCTTTTGTTAAATAAACTAATATTTATTATTGGACGGAAGGCAGTTTTGGTCCCCAAAGTTTTCAATTTTGGTAAAACCAACCCCCAAAGTTTCATGTACGTAAAACCGGTCCCCAAAGTTTGCGAATTTTGGCAAAACCAGTCCCCAAAATTACGTATTTTCGTAAAATATGTCCCCAAAGTTTGCGAATTGTGGCAAATTAGAACCCCGGACGAAAATTAATTTGGGGACCAAAATTGCCAAAATTCACAAACTTTGGAGACGTATTTTGCGAAAATACGCAACTTTGGGGACCAAAATTGCCAAATCATCAAAACTTTGGGGACTGTTTTTGCCACTGAAACTTTGGGGACCAAAATTGCCAAATTATCCAAACTTTGGGGACCCATGTCGCCATTTTTCCATTTATTATTGATAATTGATATAATTGAATAAAATATAAGATGATAATTAACTTTTAGAAATATCATAAATTTATATTATTAAGTTGTAATTCGTTTTTTAAATGATTAAATATCAATTCTGTATTAATATAAAAATATAGTAATTTTTGCAATTTGTATCAATGTACTAATAATGGATTTATTGGTTAGACTATGGATGATCTCCACTTGTTTCCCTCCCTAGACAGTAGACACAATTGAATATTTTGATTAAAACATTTATTAAAAAATAAAGTCGACAATATTATAATTAAAATCTCAATTAAATATAATAGATTATTAAATTAATTATCTAAATATTATTTGTTTATAAATAATAATTTGATTTTCATTATCTTGAATACTATTTCGCAAGACATTTAGTTTTATTCCAATTATATGATAGTTCCAATTCCAACTAGTCCTTCTTTTGGTTCCACGACTATTTTTGCATGTTAAATTTGGTTTCCATAATTAATGATTTTCGAAATTTATAATTGTGTCAATTATGATATCAAAGTATAAAATATTAAAATCAATCTACATATTTAATATATTTTGGTTTCCGTAATTTAGTGCATAATTAACTTTTGGCGATTGAAATCATCAATCAAAATCAAATTTCGATAATCGATTTTACCACTTTATAGATATAATTTATTAAATGTTACAACCTTGAATGACAAATTTTGCTTAATATTACAATTTAGAGATTAAATATGTCATTAAAATATATATTGATCAAATTTGTATACATTGTGTTTTCATTGGGTACGATTCTTGAAAATTTGACGTTTTTACTACCATATTAATCGTTTTGCCAACTAATAATGCATATTGGCTACAACAAGTAAGGAAATATAAAAACCAATGATTTAGAATATATGTAATGAATCAAATTTTGAAGACTCATGAAATCCACAAAAAGGAATTGCATGACTGTAATGGGTCCCTTATCTCTATTTCCATAGCCCAAGCAAATCACGTGGGATGGCATTTACGAGATTATTTTACGAATGCGAGGCTAGAAAAGGTAAAAAAAATATGGAAACTGCCTTCATTTCCTCACTACCGTCCTTTTTTTCTCAGTTCAAACCATTTTCCAACGGGAAGTTTTTCTCTAGATCTGTCCCTCGTTCAATCGTTGTTTGTGAAGAAATCTGAAGTAGTGAAGGAAAATGAGAGAAATCCTGCATATTCAAGGCGGTCAATGTGGTAATCAGATCGGAGCCAAATTCTGGGAGGTGATTTGCGACGAGCATGGCATTGATCATAGCGGGAAATACAGCGGTGACTCTGATCTGCAACTTGAGCGTGTTAATGTTTACTACAATGAGGCGAACGGCGGCAGGTATGTTCCACGCGCCGTCCTCATGGACCTCGAGCCTGGAACCATGGATTCCGTCAGATCTGGTCCTTTTGGCCAGATTTTCAGGCCTGATAACTTCGTATTTGGGCAGTCTGGTGCTGGAAATAACTGGGCGAAGGGACATTACACCGAGGGTGCTGAGTTGATTGATGCTGTTTTGGATGTTGTTCGCAAAGAGGCCGAGAACTGCGACTGCTTGCAAGGTTTATTCCCCTTTTTTAGCTTCATTTCTGTTCCAGATCTGGAAATCCCCTGCCTGTTTTTTAAAATGTTAAACCTAATTTTCTGTATATACGAAGATCTTGTATGCGTTGCTTATCAGGTTTATTCCCCTTTTTTAGCTTCATTTCTGTTCCAGATCTGGAAATCCTCTGCCTGTTTTTGAAAATGTTAAACCTAATTTTCTGTGTCCACGAAGATCTTCTATGTGTTGCTTATCATTTTGTTCATTCACAGCTGTTTTCTCGGTGGATGCTTAGTTTGCGCTTTGATTTTGCTTCATATTGTCTTATCTTGATCTGCTTTACGCCATTATATCCCTGTACTTTTTCTGATTGAACCATGCACTTATATTTGGAATTTGATAACAAATCCACATTGCCTTGGGAATCAACAGGATTTCAAGTTTGCCACTCATTGGGTGGAGGCACTGGATCAGGTATGGGGACACTCCTTATCTCCAAGATAAGGGAGGAGTATCCAGATCGTATGATGCTGACATTCTCCGTTTTCCCCTCTCCAAAGGTCTCCGATACTGTTGTTGAACCTTATAATGCCACTCTTTCCGTGCATCAGCTTGTGGAAAATGCAGATGAGTGTATGGTTCTGGACAACGAAGCTCTCTACGACATTTGCTTCCGTACCCTTAAGCTGGCAACTCCAACGTGTAAGACACTGCATTTAAATCCAATGTTTGTATGACATTACAGGTTTTGACATTGCTTTGTGTTTATTGTTTTGTTGAACAGTTGGTGATCTCAATCACTTAATTTCTGCAACAATGAGTGGTGTCACTTGCTGTCTTCGTTTTCCCGGACAACTCAACTCCGATCTTCGGAAGCTTGCTGTGAATCTCATCCCATTCCCTCGACTCCACTTCTTCATGGTTGGATTTGCACCCTTAACATCCCGTGGCTCACAGCAGTATCGTGCTCTCACAGTCCCTGAACTCACACAGCAAATGTGGGATTCTAAGAACATGATGTGTGCTGCCGACCCACGTCACGGTCGTTATTTAACTGCCTCAGCCATGTTCCGTGGCAAAATGAGCACTAAAGAAGTTGATGAACAGATGATCAATGTGCAGAACAAGAACTCATCTTACTTTGTAGAATGGATTCCAAACAATGTGAAATCCAGTGTCTGTGACATTCCTCCAAAGGGTCTGAAAATGGCATCAACTTTCATCGGTAACTCGACTTCTATCCAGGAAATGTTCAGGCGTGTTAGTGAGCAGTTCACTGCTATGTTCAGACGTAAAGCTTTCTTGCATTGGTACACTGGTGAGGGAATGGACGAAATGGAGTTCACCGAGGCGGAAAGTAACATGAACGATCTCGTTGCTGAGTATCAACAGTATCAGGATGCAACTGCGGAGGAAGATGAGTATGAGGAGGAGGAAGAAGAAGAAGTTCAGGCATGAAGTTAGTGTCTTGTGCCTTCATCAGGTTATGTGTTTGCTTTGAGATTTCAAATTAGTCACTTGGTAATTTGAACTCTTTTGTATTGTGCGTGGTTCTAAGAATGATTTGTGTATTTGGTTTTTCAATGGAAATTATGATTTGTGTTTTCAATTATCCGAGAATCAAATAAAGTCATTCTAATTTTTCAGAATGAGTTTCTTGTAATGTTTTTGAGGGTTTAGAAACTAAATGGGTAATATAATTGGAAAAACATATTTTTATATATATAAACGCATATAAGAAATTTCATGTAAAAACAATTACTATTAATAAATATGTATAAATTATTTAAAGATATATGTGAATATATTTATATAAAATGAACATTTTTATGAAACGTCATTACATGAGGTTGAATATTGTTGTCAATCAAACCTTTCAACACATTATAAAAAGATTATGCCGCATCATACCAATCATGGTTTTAAAAAATCGGTTCGACAGATCGTTTCAACTTAGAATCGTTCACTATCCCGATCCAATTCAAATCGATTGATCTATTAGTTTTAAAATCGGTTTTAGAATCAAAAAATCCGATTGAACTGGTTTATTTCACTTAAAACCGATTAAAAAACCGATTTTTAAGAATTTATATTAAAAACTTTTAAATTTTTTTTAAATATATATTAAAACTTTTTTATACAATTTAATTACATTTTTTAAAAATTTATTTAGAATTCTTTATAAAAAATATATTTTAAAATATATTTCTATTCTTCATTAATATTAATATTTATTTTCTATTACACATTTTCAAACTCTATCGAACCTCCCATCAACCATTTCCTTCGTACGGGTTTTTACATGATACCGGCCGATTCTTTTCACTTACCGATCCACTGATTGTTGAAAATTGACAATTTTAATAAGGGGAGATCGGAGCTATGGGATCTGTCTCCGATCACCGCTGTAATGGGGAAGAAGGTGTGATTCTTGGTGTTGACGGAGGAGCCACTTCAACCGTATGCATCTGTTTGCCGATTCTCCCCTCCACGAACCAACTCCTACAGTCGGATAATGTACCCGTTCTCAGTCGCGCCTCCGCCGGCTGCTCTAACCACAACAGCGTAGGAGGTATAACCTATCTGTTCCTTCATCCACATTTTTCTGGCATGTATTGGGATAAATTATTTCAATTGAAGGGATCATTGAAGATTAGTCTTTTAGCCTACGAATTTTTATGACTATGTAGATATTTTTGCGAATTCGGTTAATCAATTTCTTAATCGAATCTATGTTTCAGAAAGTGCTGCCAGAGAAGCACTTGAACGAGTCATAGCACAAGCTCTTCATGAAGCAGGCAAGCATCATTCATCGGTTCTTGCTGTGTGTTTAGGAGTTTCAGGAGTTAATCATCCCTCAGATGAGCTAAGGATATTGAAATGGATGAGGTATTCGTTCTTGTTTAAATTCACCAGCCCTTGTAACTTAACTATTCTTGAGTTTTGACTATCATCTTGATTTATTATTAACGAGTTGCATTGGTATTGAAGGGACATATTTCCTAATACCTCGAGAATATACGTGAGGAATGATGCTGTAGCAGCTCTTGCAAGTGGGACAATGGGGAATCTTCATGGATGTGTTCTTATTGCTGGTACAGGATGTATTGCTTACGGATTTACCTCCGATGGCCAAGAAGCTCGTGCTGCTGGAGCAGGACCAGTCTTGGGTGACTGGGGAAGGTAATCTCAACTTTTTGTACTGTGAGCTCTTCTAATATTGAATAAGAAGTTTATGTATCTTGATATTGATGAAAATCATACCTATTTAACTTCTGTGACCTCACAGATATCGCTTGCTGCTTGCAGTGGTTACGGAATCGCATCTCGGGCACTTACAGCAGTGATTAAGGCTCACGATGGTCGTGGTGCACACACTTTGCTTACAAGTTCTATCCTTAAATATCTGCATCTGGCTTCACCTGAAGAGATCATAGGGTAACTTTCTTTAAATTTAATCTCGTCGGTAGCTAAAATGAAAATATAACACATGATATCGTATTTTGAAACAAAGAAAAATGCTGCTTTCGCAAAATACTTCGGAGTTTTATTACCGGGACATATTTAAATGCATATTTTCATTGATTTGTGTATTGGAATTTAGTTGGACATATGAAGATTCATCTTGGGCAAGAATTGCTGCTCTGGCCCCTATAGTTGTATCTTGTGCAGATTGTGGAGATACAATTGCCAATGAAATTCTTATAAACGCAGTCGAAGAACTGACCGAAAGCATACGAGCTGTTGTTAAACGACTAAAACTAGCTGGTGAAGGTATTACATTACCTTATACACTAATCCAGAAACACATTGATGTTCTATTTGATTAGATAACAAGAAGGAATTTCCCGTTGTTATGGTTGGAGGAGTATTGGAAGCTAACAAGAAATGGGATATTGGTAAAGAAGTTTCCAAGTCTATTTTGCAGGACTTCCCTGGCGCTTGTCCCATAAGACCAAAGGTTTGGCTATTCTTCATAACGAAAACTCGATTTAAATCTTCGGATTTGAAGTCGAATTCACTTTCGAATACTCCTTTTATCATCTTTGTAACTTTAGTTCAATGATTCTGTAGTTGGAGCCTGCCATTGGAGCAGCTTTGTTTGCTTGGAATAGCATGATGAAAGAAGCTTCAAACTAAATAAACTATGGCAAGTCCCTCCCTGTATATTCTTCGATGATTACTATCTTGACACTCTCGATTTCGTTGTCATTCCGTATGTTAATCGAGTGATTAATAGCATAATTGATCCTGTAATCCGGGGTTAATATGAAGTGTAATAATAAATGCTTTATTGTTTCCAAACAAGTGTTTTTTGTGTACATGTGATTGAAACGCTAAAAAGAGTTGGTTAAAATTATAGAGTCTGGTCGAAATTACAACAAGAGAACGTGAACGAACGGGATTAAAAGGAGAAAATCATACATTTAAAAGATTTGATCAAATTATTATGTCATAGCATTTCTCACTCATATAAATTTAATCAATTTTATTTTTGTGGGATAAATTCAACACTCCCCTCAAATCTAACCATAAAATTTAGACTTGCATATTGAAATGAACCGAACCGAATCAACTCCTATATTATGTTAGAATTATAGAGTTTGATCAATTACAATGAAGGAGTATGAACTAACGGGATTAAAAGTAAGAACTCACACATCAAGTCATTATATGATGATGTTTTTTACTTTTATAAATCTAATAAATCTCACATCTCTAAAGAATGTAGAACAAATTCAATATAATGAACGATGTAATCATTACAATTTAAGAAATTAATAAGTTATTTCAAAAATTTATAATTTAATTATATTTAAGGATATATTTATTTTTTTATATAAATTGCAATTATTGATCATAGAAAGAAATAAAAAAAATGAAAAATAATTCTCCTTCACTTATCTCACTCAATAAAATGATATTACATTCTTTAAACATATACCAAACTAATCAAATAAAAAAACAAATATCCACACTATAATTTTATCAAATCTATTTAAAAGTTATATTTCGCACCTTAATTAAAAAGTTTAACTAATCAAAGCCAATATATTATATTATAATTTCCAATTATATATGTATGGTTGTCATTAGAATATGTAATTGGTTCCAACTTCCACGTGATGTGGTCCTTTATGTTACTTTATTTAATTTGTAGGGCCTTATTTTTACATTAATAACTAATTTCACCCTTATGTCCAATTTTGTTCTAATAGATTTAATCTGTTGTTGATTTTTTATAGTTGTATCCTAAATAATACAAAATATAACATTTTAATTTTATTAATATTAACATTCTAATATTAATTCATATAATGATTCAATTCTTAAATGTGGTGAATATTTTTTTAATAAAAAATGAAATTACCCTTTAAGAAAGGTAAGGGTGAAAACGTAATTATCAGTTTTAGGACGACAGGGATTCACGAGCAAATTGTCCTGCGCTTAAAGACCAAAATAACAAACCAGATATAGACATAGCTATCGCATTCATTAAGCTTCCAACTTTTCCGTTCTCAAGTCTCAACTTCAATAACATGGAGATGCGCCACAATTTACTCCGATTCGCCGCCGTTGTTGTGGCTTTCGCCTCCGTATCCGCTATCGCCGACCGCGATCTCCGACCATCCGACCATGGTCTCGATTATCAGGAGAACTCTTTCCCGACGCCGCAATCGAATCAAGGACAGGAAATGCTGTTCTTCTTCGGCGATACGTCCTCGTCCTCCAAACCGCCTATCGAACTTCCCGAAGCTAAGAATATCAGCGATTCGCCGTGGAAGGCTCACGACGGCGCCGGTAAAGATCACGTCAGGCTAGTTTTGCTATTAGCTAGCGCGGTATGCGGATTAACCGGCGTCGTTTTGCTTATTATCTCCTGCTTCGTTTTCCTTCTCCGGGAAACCAACAAGAAACATGATTCCGAGTCCAATCTACCGCCGTCCACGTCAGCACCGGATGGTAAAGTGATAGACAAATGAAAGGTTTATATGTTCCTTTTTTTTCTCTCAATTAAATAAATATCTGTTTATGCAGCTTTTCTTAAATACTTTTGCCATTCTTTATTTATTTTTCATTTCATTCTAATTTCCAAATTGATTTTGAATACATTAAAATCCAACCGTCCATCTGACGATCATCTGTTCACAAAGATAGATGTAAAATCTTCACTATTGATCTAAGGGAATCCACTCAAGTTCAAGCTCCATTTCTCCGGACTCTACGTTCTGTAGCTTGAGTAACAATGCCTGTTTGATCTTACCATCGACGATATTCACGCTACTGTCGTGGATCAAGGCGTTGTCGTCGGATCTCAACCATTTCCCTATCTGCATATTCCCGAACATTCCGGCATCTCCAAACGCAGTGGCTGATGTGATCATCGACTGAATATCGATCTCCGCCTCTCCCATTATATCGTCTGATGAGAATGTATCATAATCGTAAACTTCCTGTCGATCCGAGAGATACAATAAGTACAAAGGAATTGAAGACGAATGAATTCGAGATGTTACCAGTTTTATTGAGCCATAGTTATGTGGAACAGAGAGCATAAGCTCCTCATTCCATATGGGATTCAAGTTGCTCTTCACAATAGAAGTTTGCACTTTCTGAAACTCAGCTAGATTTTCAGTATTCAGTTTTCGGGAGGCGAAGAAGAAATTCTATACGACTTAAACGAACCTGTTGTCCGAGAGTTAAGACGACGTATGGATCACTCGAAAGCATGTCGCGTACAACTAAATTTGTGCCTTGAATTACTCTAACTTTTAACATTCCAATGAACTCAACCATACCTTCCTGTAATCATGTTAGTATTCTATCAGTGACGTCCCGAAAATGTATAACAAAAACGTAACGAAAGTAGAAAATACTGATTTTTGTGATGAACTTGAACTACTAAAAGTTCCCATAATCTCTTTTGATAAAATCGATTGCAAAGGATTTGAAGCCGTCTTGTTCGAGGATATTCGAAGACTTGGTTTTAAGAATTCTTGAAGCTCATACTTGCACCTTAGAAGAATAACAGAGATAGATCACGATCGGGTAAGGCGAAAAGAGTCAATATGAATGAATGAATGAACTCACTTGATATATTTTGACCGTTCCTCGTGGCTGGCTTCCGGTTTTGGTTTCGAAACCCCTTCCGGTATATAAGCTTCGTAAATAGAATTTGCGGATGCATTCCCACCAACTTCGATCATCGAATCAATTTCATCATCAGACCATTCATCTAATGTCACTGACAAAACCTGCATAGGTATAAAAAAGGCAGCAAAATCTATTAAGTGAATCGAAATTTTTAATACGAAAACTTTGTTCACCTTTGAAATATGTGTGCCAAGGCTTCTGTGAACACCACAGCACTTCAAGCATATAAATACACCAATATTTGCTGAACTGTTTTAACTCCAAGAAAACATAAATGGTTAATAAATGAATGTAAGATGGCGATCATGTTGAATTTTTAAAGACGCCGAAGAAATGGATATGAACATGACTTACAAGAAGGTAAAGACATTAGAAAGGCGATGTCGAGTTTCCATGTTACATATAAACCATCTAGACATGAACAACTCTTTCTCAAGCCTCAAATGAAAACAATCACTAATAAATGGATTTTTATAGACGAGCATAATGCCGAAGTAGTGCATATGAACATGCCATACGAGAAGGTAAACACATTAGAAAGATAATGTGGCGTTTTCGTGTTATGTATATATCATGTAGAAATGAACAACTCTTTCTCAAGCCTCAAATGAATACAATCACTAATAAATGAATTTTAAGAGACAAGCATAATGCCGAAGTTGTGTGTACACACATGGCATATGAGAAAGTAACCACATTAGAAAGGCGATGTCGAGTTTCCATGTTACATATAAACCATATAGACATGAACAACTCTTTCTCAAGCCTCAAATGAATACAATCACTAATAAATGAATTTTAAGAGACAAGCATAATGCCGTAGTTGTGTGTACACACATGGCATACGAGAAAGTAACCACATTAGAAAGGCGATGTCGAGTTTCCATGTTACATATAAACCATGTAGACATGAACAACTCCTCATCAAGCTTCAAATGAAAACAATCACTAATAAATGGATTTTTATAGATGAGCATAATGCCGAAGTAGTGCATATGAACATGCCATACGAGAAGGTAAACACATTAGAAAGATAATGTGGCATTTTCGTGTTATGTATATATCATGTAGAAATGAACAACTCTTTCTCAAGCCTCAAATGAAATCAGATAACGAAATTTCTACGAGAACATGTTAAATTTTTGGAGACGTGTTCAATGATCAGGATTAGTGTAGACAAAGCATACAAGGAAAAAACTACATTGATCCATGCATATGATATAATGAAGAAGGAAAACAAGAAAGAACAAAAAGAGTTGAGAGACATACGCCCATTTTGGATCAAGTGCACTACAATCAGCACATGTCCTGTTATCGTGTTTAGCCAGAAGTTCCTTCAATCTTCTTCTACCTGTAAAAACTTCAGTGATCAACATGACGATGAGAAGCAGAAGCTATCATTTCACCATTTGAAAGGAATGGAATCATCAAAAGCACCAAAAAAGGAAAAGGATTAATCTGGATGTGACCCTTTATAGTTACAAACAAAAAAGAGACAACGAAATCTGGATGGAACATATTGAAGAAGTTATAGACCCATACCAGAAGAAACCCTCCCCAGATCAGACGGGTTACGGCTCATTTCACCACGTGCTCGATGAAATGACTCAACGAAATAACTAAAACCTGCATAAAGATTTGCCCACTTAAAAGTTAAAACAAAGAGAAAGAAATACAGTGCTCAACACCATCCCAAATCTGGCTCATGGGTTCGTTAATTTTCCATACCAACCCCTGGAATTACACAAAAATCACACCCCCATTGACAATTTTTGTAATAAAATCCAATAAACCTTCGTCATACAAAAAATAACTGATGAACCCAGAAATATCACAATCAAATAAAATGCAAGAGGATAAAGGAAAAGCACCTTCTGGTCATCAGGGCGGAAAAGAAAGCTCCAAAAAGAATCGATTATATGATTCGAATATCCGCCAAAATACCTGAATCAAAATACCAACAAGCGTTTCTTGTTTTTTTCTTCTGGTTTAGTCACGTGATATCATGCTCTGCTGACATTTCACTGTTTTTTAATTATAAAATAATTCTGTTACCTATAACCAGTGAATGAACAATAATATGAAGAAAGTAATTTCGTTATATTAAGTAAAATATTTATACAAAAGTATCGGTAAATATTTTACGTTACCAGTATTTTTATTTTACAAAAATTTACGAATCTTATTATTTAGGATTCGCGATTCTCCAATTTTTGAATCGGGTTAAATGAGAAAATAAAATTCAAAGAAATCTAAATTATTATATTATAAATTTTATAAGTTATGTAATATTTATCAACGTTTAATTAATTTATTAATTTTAAATTTTAACAAACTTTTAATTTTGATGATAAATTATGTTTAGAATTTGATCATTATTAAAATATATTTTATCAATAATTATGATTATTTTAACTTATAAAAAACTATAAATTATATAACTAAAATAATTATTATAATTATAAAATTTACGAATCTTTATCCTGATTCTCTAAAAAATTACACATTTTGAATTACGAATCGTGTCGTATTACGAATTGTGTCACGTATTGTGGTAATATAGTAAATATTATATGAATTTAGATACCAACAATTACTTAATTTTAATAATTAAATTGTTGTGATTCATTTTTAGGAGATACCAACACTGAAAACTAATTCAAAGTTTTTAAAATTATAACATCAATTTAATAACTCATACAAATTTTATATAACTTAAATATCATCTAGTCCCACTATTAAAAACATATTCTTTAAAAAAATATAATAAATAAGGATATTTGTCCAGGCCCAGTAAATCTGTGGCTGTGATTAGAGTGGGCCCGAAGCATGATCTCAGCCACATGTATTTTCGAAGATTTTAATAATTATTTGAATCATTTTTCTTGTTACGAAATAAGTTAATAATTTTAATAATAACTTATTATTATTCGCCAGATTTTGCTATTTCCCGTGCGTCTGTATTTCTGAATCCTCTTTTTTTGTCACAAAGCGGAAGGAACCCAAATCAGCAGTGGTAACTTCAGCGTGGACCGATCGGTAGATTAATCGACGATTTGATCAAATCTGCATTTACAGAGGTTATCGAGTGTGTGAAGACGCAATTTCTCTCCGGTTTGGAGGTTGACGCATTTGGAACCGCTGGATTGCAGTAATCGGTATGTCGGAGCGCGCTTAGAGTTGAATTATTCCTCTTTTGTTTCTTGTTTACAGTGTCGGGGCTGAATTTGAGAAGATTTAGTCTGATTGAATCATGAAGGTGGTTATGTTTAAACTTTCTTGTGTTCATCGCTTTAACCAATTTTTAATCATATAAGTCGTGTTATGAAATTTGCTCTCTGCATTGTCAGGCAACCTTCTAATTTCTAAAAGGATAATGACATCGTCAATTCATAGCCTTTCAGGTATTTTGCTGACTCATTAATCTGTGAATTGCGTTTTCTTGTATATTTGAGTTTTCATAAAAAAGCATTCATAACTGAGAAGCGTATGATGCTGCTGTGTTATTGTGTTCGATTTTTGCATTTGTAGTACACATTAAGTGAATTAAATTCAGATAATGGTGAGGCCAACGAGCAACAAAAGCATATCGTATCCGATGAACAACATTCGCCACCTGTTAATGGGATGCCTCTTCCTAGTATTGCTTCACCAGCAATGCACTATGCCGGGCCTCCGCAACTAGGTGTTGGAAATGTAATGGTATTGTATTGGATAAGTATTTAGATGTTACTTTGCAGGTTTTCATTTGATTTTATGCCATCAAGAATCTGTAGAAAACCTTAAAACTTGGCCGTTTAATATGAAATCAAAACAGGGTGATTCTTAGATTGACTTGAATTAGAAGAAATGACGATTTATTGTATTTGAATTTGATGACCTTGTGTACTTACAGTCCTTTTCATATATGTTAAATGTTTTTAGGTACAGGCTGCATATCCGTATCCAGATCCATATTACAGAAGTATATTTGCACCTTATGATGCCCAGTCTTATCCTCCACAATCTTATCCCATCCAACCTATGGTACTTTTAACACTAGTAACATCATCTCATAATATTTTCCGAGTTTAAATCTGGTTATACTTCAGGTCCATGTTCAGTTGATGGGTATGCAGCAAGCTGGTGTTCCTTTACCATCAGATTCTGTTGAGGAGCCAGTCTTTGTAAATGCAAAACAATATCATGGCATCTTAAGACGCCGTCAATCTCGAGCAAAGGCCGAATCTGAGAAAAAACTCTCAATGTCCCGAAAGGTACGGATACATACATACATACTTTGGTTGCTTCATTGTCTAAAGAACTCCTTATATTAGCTATATACTTAACTGATGTACTTTTGTGTAGCCATATTTGCATGAATCTCGACACTTGCATGCAGTCAGACGAGCTCGAGGTACTGGTGGTCGTTTTCAAAAGAAGAATGAGAAGCAGATAAAAGAAATGGAAGCAAATAATAATTCAGAAGACAACCGAGGCAAAGCCCCTCTAGATGATGAGGCTTAGATGCAAGTCAGAAATACCACTGTAAGATTTGAAGACAAGTTTTAAATTTGCATGCATTCATCATTTCATTGGTGTGAGAGCTTCATCACATTAGTATTGACCTTGTTTTTCGGATCGTCCAGCCGGACAAATGTGTTGTTTAGATGATGTATACATATGTATCATTGACATGTTTTTATGTCGACATCACAATCAGAGAAAACCCCAGACCTTCAGGTTATGGCTCTTCGTTCCTGAAGCTTGAACCTCAAAGATATGGCTCACCCCTTCGGTTCAATTCTTCAGCATCAAGCTACCACGTATTAACATCTTGCAAGGACACATTCTTAAGGTTTGGAATTTGGACATTTTTATTGCACTGTTAATAAGCTTCTTACAACATTGTCATGTGCAATGTTTTGTCTAACATTAAGTTGAAGTTGTCTTCTGTCTTTTGTAATGCAGAAATAGAAAACACATGAGTGTAAATACACGCAGCCATGTCTGAATTCAACAAAAGGGAAGCAAAGTGAACATTTTCAGATGAAAGACCAGTTCATGAACATAAACGCCAGGCAATGATTCGAGTCATCATCATTGTTCACAACCTTCCAGACGACACCTTGTTCATATGAAACCGGTCGACCCATACTCGATACACATACTCCAGGCGGAATATACCCGAAACCCTATTCAAAACTCGATGAATCATCATCAAACAATCGAAATAAAACAAACATTGAATGTCGTTTACCTGCTCCATAATCTTCGAGAAATTTACAAGGAGAAAATTCCGGCCAGCTTCGTCGAGGATCTTCTCAAGTGTTATATCTTGAAGAGCAACTAGTGTCGTCTCAAGCATATCGAGCCCGGCTTGGTTCGCAAAGGTAAAAACAGCAGATGCCTGGTTCACAAATAATACCTTGTTTTAATCAATGTAACTATATCATGTATAAAGACTTTTTAACACTAACATTCACTCTCACAGAGCAACACATTATCGCATCACCGTGTCGCCAAAGCTGTTTCATGATCCCATCATCTCCAGCCAGTGATTTGCCTCGAAGAAGTTCTGCACCAGTGTGCAACCTGAACAATGAGAAACTTGGATTATTGCATGAGAAAAACGAATAATGAAAACACGAAGAATTTATGCCTATAGCTTCTGCAAATCCATTGTGACAAAGTAACGGCTTCCGGAGAACCAGGTAAAGGATTAGAGCAAATAGGAGATGTTGCTATTGCCATAGCTACTCTTTGTACCGAACCGACTACGTTTCTCACATATTGACGAGCCATTGCAGCTACACTATCTCTATACTGATTCTCAAAGTTGAACTGGAAGGCTATTGTGAGAACAGATCGAAGACTGTGACTGTTAGCATCAACTTGACTCGTTGGCCGAGCTCCGATTTGCCCAACTTCAAGTGCAGAAGCTAAATCGAGGGTTCGAGTTGCTGTTGGTGTACTCTGTTATAGAAAAGAAAATCAAGTTAAGACAAAGGTAGCAAAACTGAAAAGATGTCATAATCGAGAAAAATAAGGTCGTGACCGATTTAGGTTCCAACGGTATGACCCGAAAACCAGATGACAGTAGAGGAGCTTCATCACCAAATGATTCATCAATAGGAGCAAACACAAGCTGGGAACAGGATCCAGAATCCATTTCATCAAGACCGCTGCATAGCTTCATGATAACAAAAAAACAGTGTTTTAAGGAAAGAAGAATTATGCCCGGAGCTTGAAAAAGTCGTGACATATAAACCTGGAGCAAGTAAACGTCTCTCGACATTGTGATCTCCTCTGGAGAAAGTGCATGCCCTCCTAAACGAATCACGTCCAGGCACTACAAAAACAATGTTTACGTAAAAGCAACGAATAAAACTAAAGTTTTTTGTAAGAAAAAGGTGATGGATCAAGTTACCTCTTCATGTTCAACAGTTTGTGCGAGAGGCATTACGACATGACTACTCGGAAAAGCTCCAGATTTTGTGCAAGGGATAGCACAAGGACTGCCATTAGCAGAAGCAGCACAATAAACATCTATCCCGTAATCAGCCCATTCGGAACGATGCTCACGAAGGAAACGGATGATCAAAGCAGGGGCTACATTCTGAAGGATTGGAACATCAAGTTATGTGATTCGGATATAAAATGAAAGAAAACTAGAACCTGGAGAAGCATAGATGCTCGTGCACAAAGAACTCCACCAGCTGTTGTAGGTAAAGACATATTGTTGTAATGGGAACAACGAACTCGGTTCAACGATGAGTTTATTGCAATAGTTACATCTTCTACGCCATCACTTCCGATTACCGACCATCCATCGTCAACAAATCCATTAATAGCATCATTGAAACCTCTGAAGCCATGAAAATAGCATTCATTAGACACAATGAACAAGAGCATTTTCAAAATTAAGAATTGCTCTTACCTGCACAGTCTATGACTTAATGCCCTGAGAACCGCAGGTTGGCGAGTACCGTTTCGTTGAATATCACCACTCGTATCCATAGCAACTTGTCTCAAATGACACAGTGCCTTGAAACACAGAAATATCAGTTCCATAATACACAAATTAGTGTTACGAAGCATTGTTCTTACCGCCATGGTCATTTTTTGTGCGAGAATTTTTGAGGATTCGTAAAGCGGTCTTAAAACTTCAGGAACAACGGAAGCCTGCTTACAAGAACTAATTGTAACAGAGAATTTTAACTAAAAATATATATAAAAAGAAAAACTGTATGCTCACATCAAAGTCAATGTGATCTACAATATGAATAATCGATCCTCCACCCTCACAAGGTCGTACAAGGAACCCGCTTGGCAACATTTCTGCTCTCACAAATGAACCATTCGGTGGTCCGGTTGGACCACCTGTAGAAGATGTCAATGACCTCTCACAAACCTACCACAATCACAAGTATTAAATAACAATATATTCAAAGTACTTAAATCTGCGTAAACTGCTTCAATTATCCGCTAATTTTGAGGTTCACGGAGAAGAAATATCTTACTACAAGACTGCCATCATCCAAACTTGTAGTATATCTCAGTATCCAGAAGTCACGAGGAGAGGCCAATGTAGTTGGTGCATACATCTGGGAAAAAAAACCGTTTTCTATAAAAACCGAAAAGCGTAAGAAAAATTAAGGGAAGAATTACACTAACTTGCATATATATAAGCTCAATTGTACCACCATTTCCTGTTGGAATTGCACTAGCAACATTGTGGCAACGACAATCAATAAACCAAGAAATCCTATCTTTAAGCACTTCAGTAACCTGGATAAGCAATCACAATAAGCAATTTAAAGTAAAATGCATTTGTTATAACATGCTACCTTCAAAGGTTCAAGGCTCACAAGGCCGCAAGCTCGTGCTGCTACCCCTTTAGTGTTACGGGAAACGGCAACAAGGCCAATAGAATCCGGACCAGGCTACACTCAACGAAACATAAAGCTGTAACATAAACTCCTCTCGAAGAATCGAATAATTAAAGGGCATATGAAATAGATACCTTCATCCCAACCATCTGTACCCAGTTGACAGCAGTTCCAGTAGCCTTACTAAGGAACTCTGCCAGTGTCTCCTCGGCGATCGCGAGTAAACTGAAATAAACTAATGAAATAAACTAATGAAATAAATCGAATAACAGCTGAAAGTTACCCAGCTGGGCTATTTGCATCCCTGTGAGGATGCTGAGATGTTGGGTTATGCTGTTGTGGTTGATCACTCATAACAACTGAATCGCAGCTGTTATCAGTTGTGGATGTGCTGACCTGAGAGACAAAATATTCCGAGATTATCACCGAAAAATCGAAAGGAAACAATTGATATAACAATGAGGCTAAGATACTAAATAGCTTCACTCACAGTGTGTAGCTGCTGACGCATGTAGCCATTTTCATTTACCAATAGAGAGACCTGCTTCTGGAGCCTGTCGTTCTCTTCCATTAGTAACTTATTCATAGATGTTAGCTTTCTGTTTACCGACTGAAGACGAGATGATTCCTTTCTCTGTTTTTCACGACATCTATAAACAGGAATCTTAAGTTTAATCAACATCCAAAAAGCCCAGAAACATGGAAAACCAGATAAATTGTCAAAAAGTTGCAAATTTTAATACAAGAATATGTAACATTCAGGTGCTGGATAACATTGTTGTAAACATCTTTGCAAAGAGAAAATACTTTATATGTAAACAGAAAAACCCTACTAGCGAAAGAAAAGTTGTAAGAAATTCTGGGCTTGTTATTACATTCAACATAGATTCTCTTATTTGAACAACAAAATTGGACAGATCTAGAAAAACCCTTTATCAGGAACCAAAAATTCAAGAATAAAATAAACACCCACTAAAAATTAAGCATTCAAAGCACAGAAAAAGAGGATCTTTAAATTTGCCCTTTCAGTGTGAATATTTTAAAAGGTGAGAGTGATCCTCGATAACATATTTTTGGGAAAGAGGATCCGAGGAGAGACCAAGATTTGAAAAATACATACCTACGGTTCTGAAACCAGACTTTGATTTGTTTGGGTTCAATGTTAGAAAGAATGGGGCATTCTCTAATAAGTTGCTGTCTCTTCATAGAACTGGGTTTGGGGCATTCTGTGTAAACCCTCTCAAGCGCTTCGACTTGCTCAGGCGTATATCTCACATACTTACTGTCCAAAGCTTGCTGCTTGCTGTCTCTGTGCATAGAAAGAGCCATTCTACGAAATAGAAAACCCCACTAAACAAAATCAAACATCTTCATCTCCTTTCGCCGAGATAATTGATATATGTACTGGGTTTTCCTTTTTATTTTACCACAAAAACGAGAGAGAAGGAAGAATGGCAGGCAATGACATAGCAAGGCGGTCCACTGAGTTGGTTGGTTTTATCTTAAACGCCAATTTCAGAGAAAGTGATAGGTGGTAAGAGAAACAGATGAAAATGGTATCACGAGGAAAAAGAAAAGCATTAGTTGTCGATACTCCACCATAAAATCCTTTTGAACTCCTGAATCTTGAGAAGCAAACCAACACCCCCAATAGGAGAAATAGACAAAAGGGAGTTCGATTCAGTCAAGAAACACAAAAGTTCTTTTTTTGAGTAATTCAAAAAAGCAGCTACCCCTCTCTGTTAAAAACCCATCAAGCACCTTCAGCAAAACTGGCATTTACCGTAATCATTTTGAAGCATTTAGTATACCCCTCCCTAAATTCATGAAAAAAATTGGAAAGATGAAGAAGAAGAAAAAGCTCAATGCCTGCGCCTTGCTGCTTCCGCTCTCATTCGAGAAAGCATTCAAGAAACATAAAAAGTTTCAAGAGTAAATAGAAAGCAGAGACGGGTACCTTTTTCGGAAGCATAATTGCAGGCCTATTTACAGTCATATACATGGCACCATTATTCAGTTTTTATTTATTCCAATATTAATTATTATTCCTTTTTACCCGTTTCTCATTTCTTGCTTCATCTACCTACTGATTAAGAGAGCGACTTGTGATCATGCCACGTGTCATCATCCCGGGCTTCAAAAAGGATGCCCCACATGGGCTTCAATTTTAAACTGGGCCTCACTGGCCCAAACTCCATAACTTCAATTCACAGTAAACACAATTATCATTAAATATAAAAAGCTTCAGTTTTTGTTTTTTGCAAATCTAATTTTCTTAAATATATAAAATAGTGTGATTAGGTTTCGATTTAGGTGTCAATGTGACACTTATAGTTATCCTCAAACATGACAATAAAAGTGGAGTAGATACAACAAATGAATTGCAATTTGCATTCAGACAAATAAAACAATGAAAATAATTCATAAATTTACTAACTTACATTTCTCTTGTCTTTCTTCCCTTTTCACTTGTTCCATAACTCACTGACTCTTCCTTCGCGCTGCACATTTGTGACTTCATCTTCAACCCGAGTTTCCGTTGCACAAATCCCCACTTCGTCGTCGATTTTCCGAGTTTCTCGATTTCGAGCTTCATGTTTAGGCATTCTTTCTCAAGTTCAGACACTCTCAATCTCATATTATCCATTCCAACTTTCAGCACTTGTTCTTCTCTAACGCTTGTACCTAATCCCCCTTCGTTTGAACAATTTCGTAGTTGTCTCGTCTCATCGAGATTCTCCGATACAAGGAAACAACCTGCTATTGAAGTTCGTAGTTGAAGTTGCTCGAAGAAGAGAACTTGTACTATGATCCGTAATGGAAGTCGTTCATTTTGAGCTGCGTGTGTGCATGCTTCGAGTGATAGTTTATGGCAATCCATCAATCTGCATAGTTGCTCTTTCTCTGAATCTACTAGCCAAGGATGTGACTGTATAAAGAACTAGATCCGTTAACATTTTATAAACACGTAAAAACATAATCTTCGTTCAAATTACCTTCAAGTAGATGTCGATAGCACGATAAAGACCGTCGTTGAGGGGTCGTGCATATTCCGGGAAAGCTGCAACGAGAGCTTGAAACTTCGGGAGCTTCAAGTTAACATCGGGAGCGATCTCTGCAAGGTATGCGTCGATGAGCTTAGCAATGGCTGTGATCCTTTCGATCGAGTGGCTATCGTCGTCTAAACAGGGAGATGTAATCTGATCGATGGACAAGAAATGCTCGACAATTCGTTGTACACAATCTACGTCGTAAAGAACTTCCATAGAATGAGAAAAGCTAGGCATCAATAGATCCTCTAAAGTTGCTTGATCAAGTTGCATTCCAATTCTTTTTTCCAGATTTGATATGGATGTCGGTTTAGCTTGGAGAATCTTCGTGGTTCGGAGCATACCGAAGAGGAATTTTGTCGAAACAATGTCTTTTTGCATTGGGAGCAAGCTATCAATCTCTTCAAGTAGAAGCTTTTGATCCTCTTCTGTCATTGTTCGGTTGCTCAAATCAGTCGTACCCTTACGACGAATCAGCCCCGGGATGTACCGTTTTGCGTAACACATGAGCGAGCCTGCGATTATCTCTTGATTAACACCACGAGCTTCCATGGAAGATATAAGCTTCTTGTAAAACGTAAGACTTAGAGAAGCTGCATCTTCGAACCACCAATCTAAACTAACGTGTTTCGGACGAGCACCGGTGCTTATTCCATTCCACAAAAAACTCCCTCCGGGGCTCTGCATTTGACCAACATGATCCACAACTGGCCAACCAAATAGATTCGGATCACTACAAGCTTTCGTAACCAATGATTCGATGCATCGTTTCGGGATTTGTAGCGCTTCAGCAGAAGAGATAATATCATCACAAGATTGAAGGGCTATTAGAGAATCACTCCAGCTTTTAAGAACAATCTGATTCAGAAAGTTATCAGTTTGAGAAATGAGATTTCCCTCTCCATAATCTTCGTTCATCTCAAGATACTCCGCTGCACATCGAAGATACACGACATTTGCGGCCGTAAGTTCAAGTTTAACACCATAGCAAAACTTTGCCACAAGTTCAAAGGCTTTATCTTCGCCGGGAACACTCGGCAGCGTTATACAACATCCTTTTTCCGAATTAGATGCTTTGGCAATGAGTCTTTCCATAACTCCGCTTCTCGAGAGCAAAGGGAACTGAAGAACGAATGCAACAACGCATTATTGAAGAAGATCCCGATTAAAGATCAATAAAAGGCAATACCTTGTGAAGATGGAATGCTATTTCTCCAACTTCTACAACTACATCACTAGGAAGATCGGTTGTGCAGAACCTATAGATAGAAAATGAAGTGATAACCAAACACAAACTAGATTTTTCATATTTGATGCATTAAAACATATACATTCATTGTTGTCGTGCTAAAATGAAATACAAAATGAAGAAGAAGACAAACCAGGCTTGTCCTTTCCTCTGGAATGCATCGGATTTGGAACCCAACTTCATACAAACCATCACTTCAACAAACTACACGAGGAATTTTTTCTCAGAGGAATTTCGTCAAACAAGAGCAAGACACATTTGTAAAAACCCAAAATTCCAGGGATCTCTCAAGAAGAAGAAACTATTGATGAAATTCTCCGATCAAAACTGCGAACTGCGAACTGCTTCAACAGTCAATGAACTCAAACCTCAAAAACGAGGAAGAACTGGGTAAATTGCAGAAGGACCCAGTAGAAAAACTCCAGCTTTTCTCATCAATAACGCATTTAATGCTCAAGTAAATACCACAACACCACTTCCCGAAAACTATACCCACGCAGTTAAAAGATGTATACCCATATGACAATTTAACAAAATGAACAACACAATCACAGAACAATATTAAAAAATTTAAACAGAGCAGGTCAACCCTACTAATAACGAAAGCATCAAAACGAAAATCCAATTAAATCGGAGATGAATTACGCGATTCAAATGAAGGTAAAGTAAAAACGTCTCAATTAAAGAAAATAAAAGCGGAGTTTTTGGGTCGGGTTGTTTGATCTTTTCGGTTCAAAGAGATTCCATTAACTAGTTGTTGATAGCGAGGGCATGCGGGATCATTGATTTGATTTCTTCTTCTTCATCCATGAAACATAACACAATTACAAGGAATCTCCATGGAAATGGAATGTCAGTCCAGAATCCAGTGTACAATTTCGCAATATTTTTCATTTTTACAGTTGAAGCTCTTTGCACAAATAAAATTTGAGATCAAATTTCTGATTTTTTAACTAAAACTAAATAATGGAAAAATCAAAATTTAAGCATTGAGCTGGTCTGGGCTATCATCATATAGCCCACTTGAAATACAAATATATTCACCCATGTATTTATAGTATTGTATTTGGGCTTAAGGCCCACACTTAAATCCAATCATTATTTTCTTATGGCCCAATAAAGCATCATGGCCCGTGTGTGGGAATTCACTTTCACCGAAACTCAAAGAGTCCAATTTGGGATCATTCGAATATCTGAATTAATTGATTTATATTCCAATAGTATTTCCAGATATTTGAATAACAAATATAAGACTATATTCCACATATGTTTTGAAAATTAGAATACAATTTAACAATATGTTTTCAGAATGTGATTATAAATCAAAAATACACTACCATAATTTATGTGATTAAACTATAGTTAAAATG